>CM033746.1:7315568-7766777 GCA_019671005.1 Hibiscus mutabilis | reverse complement strand
CTGCATTGCTATTCGAAATCAAGATATTGGGCTTGGGCTTGTCGATCGATTCAGAGCCTTTCGAGCACAACAAATATCTATTCGAACTCTCTTTACTTGTAGGAGTACATCTTGGATTTGTCGATTATGTTATGGTCGGAGCCCCACTTATGGTGACCTGGTTGAATTGGGGGAAGCTGTAGGTATTATTGTGGGGCAATCCATTGGAGAACTGGGAACTCAACTAACATTAAGAACTTTTTATACCGGCGGAGTATTTACAGGGGGTATTGCAGAACATGTTCGAGCCCATTTTAATGGAAAAATAAAATTCAATGAGGATTTGGTTCATCCTACATGCACACGTCTTGGGCATCCTACTTTTTTATGTTATATGGACTTGTATGTAATTATTGAGAGTGAAGATATTATACATAAGGTGACTATTCCACCAAAAACTTTTCTTTTAGTTCAAAACGATCAATATGTAGAATCCGAACAAGTGATTCTTTGAGATTCGCAAGGGAACATACACTTTAAATTTTAAAGAGAGGGTTCGAAAACATATTTATTCTGACTCAGAGGGGGAAATGCACTGGAGTACCGATGTGTACCATTCACCCGAATTTACATATAGTAATGTCCATCTCTTGCCAAAAACAAGCCATTTGTGGATATTATCAGGGGGTTCGTACAAATTCAGTGTAGTTCATTTTTCACTCCACAAGGATCAAGATCAAATAAACATTCATTATATTTCTGCCAAACGAAGATATATTGCTAGATTCTCAGTGAATAGTGATCAAGCGAGACACAATTTATTTAGTTCGATTTTTTCTGATAAAAAATAAGATAGGATTTACGATTATTCAAAATTTAATCGAATCGTAGGTACAGGGCATTGCGATTTCATATATTTTGCTATTCTCCACGAGAATGCTGATTTATTGGCAAAAATACGAAGAAATAGATTTATTATTCCATTTCAATTGATTCAAGACCAAGAGAAAGAGAAAGAACTAATGCTGCATTCACATTCAGGTATCTCGATGGAAATACCCATAAATGGTATTTTCCGTAGAAAAAGTATTCTGGATTTTTTTGATGATCCTCAATACAGGAGAAAGGGTTTAGGAATTACTAAATATGAGACTATAGGGGCGCATTCAATCGTCAAAAAAGAGGATGTGATTGAGTATCGAGGGGTCAAAAAGATTAAGCCAAAATACGAAATAAAAGTAGATCGATTTTTTTCATTCCCGAGGAAGTTCATATTTTATCTGAATCTTCTTCCATAATGGTACGGAACAATAGTATCATTGGAGTAGATACCCAAATCACTTTAAATACAAGAAGACAAGCGGGTGGATTGGTCCGAGTGGAGAGAAAAAAAAGGATTGAACTGAATTTTTTTTCTAGTAATATCTATTTTCCCGGAGAAAGGGATAAGATATCTCGACACAGTGGCATCTTGACACCACCAGGAACGGGCAAAACAAACTCTAAGGAATCAAAAAATGGAAAAATTGGATCTATGTCCAACGGATCACACCTACCAAGAAAAAGTATTTTGTTTTGGTTCGACCTGTAACCCCATATGAAATATCGGACGATATAAATTTAGCAACGCTCTTCCCCCAGGATCCGTTTCGGGAAAAAGATAATATGCAACTTCAAGTTGTCAATTATATCATTTATGGAAATGGCAAACCGACTCGGAGAATTTCTGACACAAGTATTCAACTAGTTCGGACTTGTTTAGAGTTGAATTAGGACCAAGACAACAAAAGTTCTTCTGCCGAAGAGGTCCGTGCTTCCTTTGTTGAGGTAAGGACAAACGGTCTGATTATAGATTTCCTAAAAATCGACTTAGTGAAATCCTATATTTTGTATATCAGAAAAAGAAATGATTCCTTAGGTTCAGGATTGATTTCGGATAATAGGTCAGATCATACCAATAAAAATATGTTTTATTCCATTTATTCCAACGAAAGGATTCAACAACCATTTAGCCAAAATCACGGAACTATTCATACGCTCTTGAACAGAAATAAGGAACCCAAATCTTTGATAATTTTGTCATCATCTAATTGTTTTCACATGGGCTCATTCAACGATGTAAAATATCACAATGTGATAAAACAATCAATTAAAAAAGATCATATAATTCCAATTAAGAATTTATTCGGTCTTTTAGGAACAGCCCCTCAAATTGCGAATTTTTATTCATCATTTTACCCTATAATAACTCATAATCAGACCTCGGTAGCGAAATATTTGCATCTTGACAATTTAAAACAGACTTTTCAAGTACTTAGCTATTATTTAATAGCTGAAAATGGGAGAATTTATAATTTCGATCCATGCCGTAACATCGTTTTGAATGCAGTCGATTTGAATTGGTATTTTCCCCATCATCATTATCATCATAATTATTGTGAAGAAACGTCCACAATAATTAGTCTTGGGCAGTTTATTTGTGAAAATGTATGTATAACCAAAAGCATGCCACACCTAAAATCGGGTTATTATTCAAGTTGATTCTATAGTAATAAGATCGGCTAAACCTTATTTGGCGACTCCAGGAGCAACTGTCCATGGGCATTATGGAGAAATCCTTTACCAATGAGATACGTTAGTTACATTTATATATGAAAAATCGAGGTCTGGTGATATAACACAGGGTCTTCCAAAAGTGGAACAAGTGTTAGAAGTATGTTCAATTGATTCAATATCGATGAACCTAGAAAAGAGAGTTGAGGGTTGGAACGAATGTATAACAAGAATTCTTGGAATTCCTTGGGGATTCGTGATTGGTGCTGAGCTAACTATAGTGCAAAGCCCTCTCTCTTTGGTTAATAAGATCCAAAAGGTTTATCAATCTCAGGGGGTACAGATCCATAATAGGCATATAGAAATTATTGTACGTCAAAAACATCAAAAGTATTAGTTTCAAAAAATGGAATGTCTAATGTTTTTTTACCCGGAGAACTGATTGGATTATTACGAGCGGAACGAACGGGGCGTGCTTTAGAAGAAACAATTTGGTATCGAGTCGTCTTATTGGGAATAACGAGAGCATCTCTGAACACTCTAAGTTTTATATCTGAAGCAAGTTTGCAAGAAACTGCTCGAGTTTTAGCAAAAACGGCTCTTTGGGGTCATATCGATTGGTTGAAAGGCCTGAAGAGAACGTTGCGTTAGGGGGTATGATACCCGCTGGTACCGGATTCAAAGGATTAGTGCACCGGTCACGGCAACATAACAACATTCTTTTAGAAACAAAAAAAGAATTTCTTCGGGGGAGAAATGAGAGATATTTTCTTACACCACAGAGAATTATTTGACTCTTGCATTTCAAACAATTTACATGATACATCAGGCCGCTCTTTTATAGGTATAGAATTTAATGATTCTTAAGATAAGAGGAGTGGATTCGTCCTTTTAAGTATTTATTTTGTTGTAGTCATTTGAATTGTTAAGATTTGTTAATTTGTTAATAGTAATAATTGTTAAGATTTGTTAATTTGTTAATAGTAATAAAGAGAATAGCGAATAGAAAGTAATGGCTTGGCCCGTGGATAAACGACCAATCCCCGTTAGAAGAGAAGGTTCCATTGGAACTATTATTTATTTCAGGGTGTCTTGTCTCTCTTTTTTTAAGTAAAAAAAGAGATAGAGAGAGGAAGTGTGAAGAGAAATGGCAAGAAGATATTGGAACATAAATTTGGAAGAGATGTTGGAAGCAGGAGTTCATTTTGGTCATGGTACTAGGAAATGGAATCCTAGAATGGCGCCATATATCTCTGCAAAACGTAAGGGTATTCATATTACAAATCTGACTAGAACTGCTCATTTTTTATCAGAAGCTTGTGATTTACTTTTTGATGCAGCAAGTAAGGGAAAACAATTGTTAATTGTTGGTACCAAAAATAAAGTAGTTGATTCGGTGACTCGGGCAGCAATAAAGGCTCGGTGTCATTATGTTAATAAAAAATGGCTCGGTGGTATGTTAACAAATTGGCCCACTATAGAAATGAGGCTTCATAAGTTCAGGGACTTGACAATAGAACAAAAGATGGGGGGACTCAATCGTCTTCCGAAAAGATATGCAGCTATGTTGAAGAGACAATTATCTCGCTTGCAAACATATCTGGCGGGATTAAATATATGACGAGATTGCCTGATATTGTAATCATCGTTGATCAGCAAGAAGAATATAAGGCTCTTCGAGAATGTATCACTTTGGGAATTCCAAAAATTTGTTTAATCGATACAAATTGTGATCCCGATCTTGCAGATATTTTGATTCCAGCAAATGATGACGCTATAGCTTCAATTCGATTAATTCTTAACAAATTAGTAGTCGCAATTTGTGAGGGTTGTTCTAGCTATATACGAAATCCTTGATTAATAATAAGATAAATAAATTATTTTTTAGAACTACATAGATCTATGGAATCGGTTACTATATCCTGAATCGCACAAAAGAGATAAAAAACTGTAAATATTGTGTGATTAGTTTAGTCAGTGCCAAAAATATAGAATTTGAGTAGGCAAGAGAAGATTGAATCAAAATAATTCCTTTTTTTTAAGTAAAGTTCTATTTCTGTCATAGGGCAATATGAATGGTATATCATGTTCCATCAACGCACTAAACGGGTTATACGATATCTCTGGTGCGGAAGTAGGCCAACATTTCTATTGGCAAATAAGAGGTTTCCAAGTTCATGCCCAAGTAATTATTACTTCTTGGGTTGTAATTGCTATCTTATTAGGTTCCGCCCTTATCGTTGTTCGGAATCCACAAACCATTCCAACCGCCGGTCAAAATTTCTTCGAATATGTTCTTGAATTCATTCGAGACGTGAGCAAAACTCAGATTGAAGAAGAATATGGCCCATGGGTTCCCTTTATTGTAACTATGTTTCTATTTATTTTTGTTTCTAACTGGTTGGGTGCTCTTTTACCTTGGAAAATTATACAATTACCTCATGGAGAGTTAGCCGCACCCACGAATGATATAAATACTACTGTTGCTTTAGCGTTACTCATGTTAGTAGCATATTTCTATGCGGGTCTTTCCAAAAATGGATTAGGGTATTTCAGTAAATACATTCAACCAACTCTAATTCTTTTACCCATTAACATTTTAGAGGATTTCACAAAACCCTTATCACTTAGTTTTCGACTTTTCGAGAATATATTAGCTGATGAATTAGTAGTTGTTGTTCTTGTTTCTTTAGTACCTTCAGTCGTTCCTATACCTGTCATGTTCCTTGGATTATTTACAAGTGGGATTCAAGCTCTTATTTTTGCAACTTTAGCCGCGGCTTATATAGGCAAATCCATGGAAGGTCATCATTGACTAGTTTTTGTTTTGGACATAGTATAGCCCTTTTTTTAGCTTAGCTTAGTCCAATGCAAATACGATGATCTAGAGTAATAACAAAAAAAGATTACGATATTAGAGAATTCTAATAAAAAAAAGAAAGAGATCTAATCCAAAAGATCTTTTTCCTAAAATTCTGGTTTGGTCCATCTTTTTATTACTTATATTTATATCATATTTACCTTCAATCAATATTATCTTTATATTGATATTGTTTTTGTTTATTCAATTTCAATATTATAAGTCCTAATTAGAATAGGAATTCGTATGGTATCAACAATTTAGGGTCTATGATTTTAGAAAAGCTATTTTTTCTATAGAATGATTCCCGTTTGAGCCGATTTCATTCAATTCAATGATTGACCAAAAGGAAATTTTATTTTAAGAAATAATAAAATAAACTGCATGAACTTAGCTCAATCAAATACTGATAGTGATTTTTTATTTTTATGCAATGATTTGGTCTAATAAATTCGTCCATTTAGATTGTATCCATGTAAGATAATGATAAATAAAAGGAAGAGACAAATGTACAAAAAACGATATTAAAAAATGATTAGGAAAAAATAAAAAAGGGGGTAGAATTAGGTATATGGAATCTAATGGCTATAAGACAGCTCTTGTCTATCCTTTGAGGAATAATTCTAGAATCCAGTTGAATCTAAGATATGAAAGATTGGTTTACGTTATGTAAGAAACACATGTACATGGGATATTAGATATTGACTAGTTCTATACGAACTCAAAATAGATCTAATCCAGCCCACTACTGTGGAGTTAAATAGGGATTCCAATAGAAGAATAGAAGTTCTTCTATTTCGTCTTTGACTCTAAATTGAATGAATAAAGAGATAAAATAAAGACAAAAATGAAGAATTCAAAGTAAAGAATGGGTTGGAAAAAGGAAATGGCAGAACAAAGTATGCGCGGATTCACAAAAATCCAGTGGATATGAACTAAAAAAAGATATCGAAATAGTTTTGAAGGTTCAATAATCTTGTCACTTCCATTCAGAGTTCTTAGTTACTTCGGCAGGTTGAATCTTAGCGATGGAATAATATAATTAAGTTAAAATTGATTGGATGATTGTATCATTAACCATTTCTTTATTTTGGTGTGAGGAACTTATCATGAATCCACTTATTTCTGCCGCTTCCGTTATTGCTCCTGGGTTGGCTGTCGGGCTTGCTTCTATTGGACCTAGAGTTGGTCAAGGTACTGCTGCGGGCCAAGCTGTAGAAGGTATAGCGAGACAACCCGAGGCAGAGGGAAAAATACGAGGTACTTTATTGCTTAGTTTAGCTTTTATGGAAGCTTTAACAATTTATGGGTTGGTTGTAGCATTGGCACTTTTATTTGCGAATCCCTTTGTTTAATGCTATAAGTATGAGAATTATATATTTTTTCTTAGTTTATGGCTTGGGACTTACTCCTCGCTTTTTCGAATTATATCAAGATTTCACCCCTACAATTAATTATTCGTTGGGACAATAATCCAAGGGAAGGATTAATTTGAGGATGAGGAATTATCACACTGACTCGCTTTCTTCCTTCCCCTTCTTAGGTCAAGATAAACCTTTTTTATTAGTTATGTTTACTTTTTTTTATTATTTATGTTTAAAGGAGTGTTGCAACAAATGATGTATTTTTCCATTGACATGAAACCTACCCCCTAATTCTAATAAGAATTATTATTATTGGGAATTTTCAATTGAAAAAAAATACATTTCTAGCTAAATAAAATATATTTTTGACTCCGTTTAGACATTAGACATAGGTAAATGAAAATTCATAATAATCAATAATTTAATAATAAATTAAAATTAAATAATAATAATAAAAGAAATACATAAAATTAGAATAATATAAATATGATAGAATAGAATAAATGGAAAAGGAGTCAAAGTGATATAATAATAAAAAAAAGAACCGAGTTCTTTTTTTTAGTCTATCTAAAATAAAATAAGAGATCATATGAAAAATGTAACCGATTCTTTCGTTTCCTTGGGTCACTGGCCATCAGCTGGGAGTTTCGGGGTTAATACCGATATTTTAGCAACAAATCCAATAAATCTAAGCGTAGTCCTTGGTGTATTGATCTTTTTTGGAAAGGGAGTGTGTGCGAGTTGTTTATTTCAAGAATAGGCTGGATTCGCCCAGTTGTACTTTTTTCATTATAACTAGGAAAGAAAAGAGTGCATGATCCCGCGAATTACTTCTGAATAAATTTTTAAAATCATATTTAAGAATCGTAGCATTTCGTGATTCATTGGTACATCGACTTTGTTTCTCTATTAACCAATAATCTGGGACCATTAACTTGGTTAAGGCCAAACTGTTTGAAGTTCAGATGCAGCAAGGTACTCTTTCTACTACTATTTACTAAATACAGAAATATTTTCAAAACAAAAATGTTTTTTTCGATATAAAACACTCATGTCGATAAAACAATTTGAGCCCTTTTTTCTAATGCTGAATCGATGACCTATGTATAAAGGGATAAGAATTCTTTGAATTTGAAGAAAAAAAAAGAAACAACTTTGCTGACAAATTACAATTAGACATTATACAATTCTAAGTACAATTAGAAATTCTAAATTATATGTAAATTTATTATTTATTTATTATACTTTATTATACTTTTTTAGTTTTTTGATATATTTTCTATTTTGGTCAGAAGAATCCTCTATTCTGGTCTTGTATTAGTAATCGGTTTCGATATTTTGGAATATGACTAGAGAAGAGAGGGGGAGGGTAAGCTCATTCCATTAGAAAAAAAAAGATATGGGAATTAATTCCCAATAAATAAGAAATAATTGAGCGTGAGAGCCAAATGAATCGAAAGATTCATGTTTGGTTCGGGAAGGGATCATGGAATTTTTTAAATAAAAAAATGAATGTAAAGATAATATACTTTCATTAAATGATTTATTAGATAATCTAAAAGAGATGATCTTGAATACTATTCGAAATTCAGAAGAACTACGCGAGGGGGCTATTGAACGGTTGGAAAAGGCTCGGGCCCGCTTACGAAAAGTAGAAATGGAGGCGTATCAGTTTCGAGTGAATGGATACTCTGAGATAGAACGAGAAAAATTGAATTTGATTAATTCAACTTATAAGATTTTGGAACAATTAGAAATTTACAAAAATGAAACCATTTATTTTGAACAACAAAGAGTGATTAATCAAGTCCGACAACGGGTTTTACAACAAGCTTTACAAGGAGCTCTAGGAACTCTGAATAGTTCTTTAAACAACGAGTTACATTTATGTACCATTAGCGCCAATATTGGCTTGTTTGGGGTGATGGAAGAAATAACTTATTAGCCCTTTCTTTACCTTTTACTTTACTGTAGGCATTATTTTTTTCTTTAAAAAAAATAGGAAATACTCATGGTAACTATTAGAGCCGACGAAATTAGTAATATTATCCGTGAACGTATTGAGCAATATAATAGAGAAGTAAAGATTGTAAATACTGGTATTGTACTTCAAGTGGGCGATGGCATTGCTCGTCTTCATGGTCTTGATGAAGTAATGACAGGTGAATTAGTAGAATTTGAATAGGGTACGATAGGCATTGCCCTGAATTTTGAATCAAATAATGTTGGTGTTGTATTAATGTGTGACGGTTTGAAGATACAAGAGGGAAGTTCTGTAAAAGCAACATGAAAAATTGCTCAGATACCAGTGAGTGAGGCTTATTTGGGTCGTGTTATAAATGCCCTGGCTAAGCCTATTGACGGTCGGGGTGAAATTTCAGCTTCTGAATCTCAGTTAATTGAATCTCCTACCCCGGGTATTATTTCGAGACATTCCGTTTATGAGCCTCTTCAAACGGAACTTATTGTTATTGATTCGATGATCCCTATAGGACGAGGTCAACGAGAAATAATTATTGGGGACAGACAGACCGGTAAAACAGCAGTAGTCAAGGATACGATTCTCAATCAGCAAGGGCAAAATGTAATATGTGTTTATGTAGCTATTGGTCAAAAAGCATCTTCTGTGGCTCAAGTAGTGACCACTTTCCAAGAAAGGGGAGCGATGGAGTACACTATTGTGGTAGCCGAAACGGCGGATTCCCCAGCTACATTACAATACCTCACTCCTTATACAGGAGCAGCTTTGGCTGAGTATTTTATGTATCGTGAACGACACACCTTAATCATTTATGATGATCTTTCCAAGCAAGCACAGGCTCATCGCCAAATGTCTCTTCTATTACGAAGACCGCCGGGTCGTGAAGCTTATCCAGGAGATATTTTTTATTTGCATTCACGCCTTTTAGAAAGAGCCACTAAATCAAGTTCTTAGTTAGATGAAGGAAGTATGACTGCTTTACCAATAGTTGAGACCTAGTCGGGAGACGTTTCGGCGTATATTCCTACTAATGTGATTTCCATTACAGATGGACAAATCTTCTTGTCCGCCGATCTATTCAATGTCGGAATCAGACCTGCTACTAATGTGGGGATTTCCATTTCCAGAGTAGAATCTGCGGCCCAAATTAAAGCTATGAAACAAGTCGCTGGTAAATTAAAATTGGAATTGGCCCAATTCGCCGAATTAGAAGCCTTTGTGCAATTTGCTTCTGATCTCGATAAAGCTACTCAGAATCAATTGGCAAGAGGTCAATGATTACGTGAGCTGCTTAAACAATCCCAATCAGCCCCTCTTACGGTGGCATAACAGATAAGTATTATTTATACCGGAACAAATGGTTATCTTGATTCATTAAAAAATTGGAAAAGTAAGGAAATTTCTCGTTGAGTTACGTACTTACTTAAAAACGAATAAACCTCAGTTCCAAGAAATCATATCTTCTACCAAGACATTCACTGAAGAAGCAGAAACGCTTTTGAAAGACGCTATTCAGGAACAAATGGAACATTTTCGACTTCAGGAACAATTATAAATAGAAAATTCTAACTTACTTACTTAAATGAAAATATAAATTTTTAATAAAATTCTAATTTTTATATTTCTATTTTTATTAAATATTAGAATTCTAATTTTAATTATCTAATTATAATTAGATAATAATTTAGAATATTATAATATAGAGAATATATAAATATTCTCTATTCCATATAGAAATATAGAAATCGATTCTAAATTGCGTCCAATAGGATTTGAACCTATACCAAAGGTTTAGAAGACCTATGTCCTATCCATTAGACAATGGACGCTTTTCATTACGATTTTTTTACGTTTTGACTTTTTTTTCTTGTTCTGACTTTTTTTGTCTTGTTCAGTTTTTTTCTTTTCTCTTGTTTGGAAAAACTAAAGAACATGTGAAAAAGTTTTAGGAATTGCGTATTTATTAATTCAATTCAACGATGCATTAGCATCGTTGAATTGAATTAATAAATATTCAAATAGATAGAATTCTAATATCGAGCGGGTAGCGGGAATCGAACCTGCATCGTTAGCTTGGAAGGCTAGGGGTCATAGTCGATGTTGATTCATTATTTTTAACATCTTTAATTCAAAACGAACATGAAATTTTGGTTTCATTCAGCTCCTTTATGGCAGATGGATAAATTCAAAAAATAAGGAAAAATAAAAATAAATAAGGCAGGAACGAAAATGAAATAGAATAATTATTTGGCCCATAACATCTATGTTAGCTTTTCTGTCTGAATGCATTCAAAACAATTCGCTTTCTAGATGATCCTTCTAGAATAGTGGGATTAGAATATAACAATTTTTCTAGTTACTTCGTTCTCTATTTCTATTTGATAAAATCCTTAGGAAAAACATTTTGTTTCCACCGAGCTAAAACATGATGTAAATGTCTCTAGTAAACCAAATTTATCGTTTAATAGCTATTTTGCTTCAATCTATCCTATAAAAAAATGGAAGATTTAGTTACGATTAGAAATAAACTTTTCTATCTTTATCCATTGATCTTTTTCTCGTACTTATTCAATTGGAAGTATTGATCCAATTAAAAAAAATATGTTTCGTAATTTCATAATCCAATTTTTCAATATTAATTTATAATATAATTCTAAAATTATATAGAATATAATTTTAAATATAATTGAATTGGCCCTTAGATACAAATCATGAGAATGTATATTCTTCCTCAAATATTTCGTTGAGAGGGAAATGATTAAATCCTTTTAAGAAATAAAGTTTTTGCTCGGAATATGAATCAAACCGAGGGACCCCTTAACTCTTAAGGGGATTAATAGAACGAATCACACTTTTACCACTAAACTATACCCGCTACAATGCGATTATTGTATATAAAGGGACCCTTTGTCGAACAGGGGAATTGGTCGTAATCAAGATAGGATTACAAGATAGGAGCATAAAAAATCCTGAAAATTAGAGCCTTGCCGCCTTTTTGTCATTTGTCAGAAGGCTTGTGTTATAGGAGTTTTGATAGATAGGGTTCAACAAAAGGACTTAGTCATAACATAAAAATGGATTGTGCAAAAATCCATAGTTTTTTTATTATTTATTCTAGTTATTCTAGTAAAATAAATGGAAATAAAAAGAAATAGGAAGAAAAAAAAGAATAGAAATAATATTTGGATTCTATGTCATAGGAACGGAAATAGGACTCCTTCTGCTTCTGATTGTTGATTCAATCCAATAACAAGATTTTTTTGTTGCAATGAGTCAGATCGCATAATCATAAAAATGAGTTATTTGAGTTAAAAATAAAAAAAAATAAGCTCAGCCGGGTACTAACCGGGCCGGTCGTGGAAATTAGAAATAAAAAAGCCCATTTTGGGCGAAATCAAAGCGATATTCTTTCTTTTTTTATTTGAGTTGAGATATTTCTTTCTTTAGAGCCCTTGTTTTATTTAAAAATATAAATGATATAGAATATAAATGAAATGGAATTACTGATAAAAGTTCTATATATCTATAGAAAAGTTGGATATATCTATATTCTATATAATCAATCTATATCTATATAATAATAATAAAATTTAGAATCTATCTAATTATAGATTAATAATACTCTCTATAAATAAATAATAATCTATATAACTTATATAACAAAGTAAAAAATAACCTATAACCTATATAACAAAGTCAAAAGGGACTTTTTTCAAGCATTTCTTTTTGCGTTCTATAACATAGTAATTATCTTTTCTCAATTAGGAGAGATGGTTGAGTGGACTAAAGCGTCGGATTGCTAATCCGTTGTGCGAGTTATTCGTACCGAGGGTTCGAATCCCTCTTTTTTCGTTTCGGTTTTTGGCAGTGTAATAGATCAAATCCTAATACCATTTCTAAAAAAATTTATTCTTCGCGCCCAGGATTACGTCCCGGATCATTAGATAGAAATCCGAAGACGAAGAGAGAAACAAAGAATATCACTACGGTGTAAACAAAGAGTTTAAGAGTAAGCATTACACAATCTCCAAGATCATTTTTTTGGAAAAGAAGAGAATGGATTCCCCATTTTTATACCACATATCCTATTTTGGTTTTGATTTTGACACCAAGAAATAAAGTGATTTCTAGAATTTCTAGAAATCGAAAAGAATTTTCTTAAATTAACTTGTAATAAGAGTTGAGTTTTTCATTACAAAAAAAAAACTCTTTCATACCAACAATTATATATTGTGGCGGACTCTAATCTAAATAGAGTTTTTCGACGAAAAAGGGTCAGAATCGGGAAATGGGATGATCCAAATTTATCATGGCTATCCAAGAATTTCCATCTTTGAATTAAGGGTTCGTTCATAGTGTAAGGCTTATCTGGTCTTTTCATCTGATTTTTTCAATTGTTAGAATTTTTTTTCTTGAATCAATCATGAATTTTTCTAGGACAGTATTAAAGATCTCATCGAAAACTTACAGCAGCTTGCCAAACAAAGGCTAAGAGAAAAAAGAGAAGAGGTATTACTGGCATAAAATCTACGATTGGATTCAAAAAAACATAGCCTCGTGCAATTTGTGAATAAAAACTACTCAAAAAAAAAGGCAGAATTAAAACAGATACAAATCAAATTAAAGATATTAAGCATAACAAAATTTTGTTCTTGGAGATAATTTTGATTGAGTTATTAATATGTTTTTTGATATAAGAAAAAAAAATGAAGAAAGGAAAAAAATAAGGCAGACTAAACAATACTTCTTTGAACTCACCCAATCAAAAAGCCTTCAATTCTTACAAGAGAATAGAAGAAATCATACTTTCATACAATATCTTAATTGAATTCTATGTAATGATCAATAAATTAGGTTTAATTCTCTATTTAATTTTCTATCCGTACGTGCAAAAATCGTAGCAAGAATCTACTCTATTCCATAGCTATTTGGAACTGGAATTGACGAACAAGGAATACCCATATTAGTGTTTAGTAGTTTCAAATAGAAATCTATTTGGGGCGTGGCCAAGTGGTAAGGCAACGGGTTTTGGTCCCGCTATCCGGAGGTTCGAATCCTTCCGTCCCAGAGCATACTCCTTTTATATATCAGAATAACGATATCTGAATCTAAATTGCTCTTTTTTTGTTTTTAATAAGTCAAATATTGGAGAAAGTGTGATTCTTGCTTTTGATTTTGAATGATTTATTAAGATTGACACTCGAAGAACTGCGAGATTGGTGGATCTATTCTATCAAGTTATTTGATCTATCGGGCTATTTGAAGATGCAAGGTAGATTCAAAAAAATAGTTTATTTGTGTTATTTATAATATTTGTGATATTATTATTTTCGTAATATTATTATTAATGATATTCTTTTTTTTACTAATATTATATATTATCCTTTTCTATTCTAATAAAATCTAATATATATATATATATATTGCATTCATACAATATGGGTTAGTTTGAATTCATATTGAGGCTTTTTCTTCCTAAATTATATATTTATTTCATATAGCATATAGAAGGAAATTGATTTCATATAGAAGGAAGAAGTATAGATAGATTACTATGGATCGACTGAACCTATGACTATTCATGATTCCATAATTGAATAAATGTTCTAGACTAGAGGAATGTTATGGCAAAACTTCGTTTGAAACGATGTGATAGAAAGCAACATGTGACTTGAAGGACATGATCGGCTGTGGATGTCAAAACCCACCACTTTCCATTATGTAGAAATAAAGGTGTTTTTTGCTCGACATCCTTTGTTCTATTATAATCCGGGTTTTTTTGGGTTGTAATGTAAATAGTACAGGATGGAGCTCGAAGAGAAACATCTATTTTTTAGGGGCAAGGATCTAGGGTTAGTTAATGGAAATCAATAAGTTGGAACAACTTCGTAAGTCTATTTTGGATATAGAAATCAAAAGGCTCCGATTCAAACTATTTTCAAATCAAAAAGAAAATTGTTGGAATTGGTAAAACTCTTTCGATCAAAAGTGTATCATGCGGGAATTAATCGTTCATATGATTCTTTGATAGAAAGAAAAAAAGAGAGAAAAAAAAGGGCATGTTGCTGCCATTTTTGAAATGATTAAATATCGCCGAAGTAATGTCTAAACACAATGATTCAAGGAAAAGATAAAAGATCCTAGAACAAGGAAATACCTTTTTCAATTTTCTCAACAACTAGATTAAAATCAAGAATCGAAATAGATTCTAAGCGAGACAAACAAAAAATGGGTTAGAGACCACTCAATAAAAGAATGCCTAAGGATTTTTTTTGAGCATTTTGAGAGTTATTTGACTTGAGTTATGAGAGTACGAATGCTTTTTTCTTCTTTTTTTTCGAAAAAAAAAGACGGTTTACGGTTTCAATGTCTAATTGATTTGCTAGTTTATGGATTTTTTTGACATTCTAATTCCATACATAGACATAACTTTTAATTAATCATTTTTTCTCGAGCCGTACGAGGATAAAACTTCTTATACGTTTCTAAGGGGTATTATTTAACTACATCTATCCCAATGAGCCGTTTATCGAATTGTTGCAATTGATGTTCGATCCCGAAGAGAGGGAATAGATCTTCAAAAAATGGGTTTTTATGATCCGATAAATAATCAAACCTATTTAAATGTTCCCGCGATTCTCTATTTCCTTGAAAAATGAGCTCAACCCACAGGAACTATTCATGATATTTTAAAGAAGGCGGAGGTTTTTACAGAACTTAGTCTTAATCAAAAAAAATTCAATTAATGAAATACAAAAAAGAGGGTGTGGATGATTCATATCTAGCTTTGTATAAATTTTTCTTTATTATTTCCCCCCTCTTTTGTTCTATTCATACTAATAAATTTATTATTCGTATTTCTTATTACTATGCTACTATAGAATATTGCTACTCTACTATAGAATATATTCTATAGAATACCGTGTTCTATAACAACAAAACCAGATTTATGGAGCTAATTTTATTGATATAAAATATAGAGAAAAAAGATCAATTGAATAAATGAAGTAATTACATTTTTAAAAATATGTTATTTTAAAAAATAACATAAAATAAAAAAAATTGACTTAATTCTTTTTTTTCATTGTATTTTTATAGTCTTTTTTCTATTCTTTATTCTTTTCTCAACTCTCAACATTTCTATTTAAAATTTACAATCATATTGACGACAGCGTATTGAACAAATATAATTCGATCATAGATAAATAGATATATTTATCCCCGCCCACAAGTTTGGCACTTCACTTCATTCAAATAATGGGTTCTTTCTATAGAATTTGTTGTGATATAATAAGTTTTTTTTATTGTAATTCGTATTGAAACAAAAAAAATGGATAACAATGGAATGAATAAGACAGGAGGCGGTCCGCAAATTTTCACTTATTCTATTTATATGCTATGTTTTTATCTGAGAATTTCGTGTCTTTTTATTTTATTCCAATTTTTGCTAATTTCGTGTTTTGATTGCCTCGTGCAATTCAATTTTTTTATTCCGATTGTATCTACATATTCTAATTTTTTATAATTTTTTTGGGGTTGCTAACTCAACGGTAGAGTACTCGTCTTTTAAGTGCGACTAGCATCTTTTACACATTTGTATGAAGAAAGGGATTCGTTCATACCATCGGTAGAGTTTGTAAGACCACGACTGATCCTGAAAGGGCTGGTTGAAAAAAAGAGCATGCCGTATCAATGGAGAATTTTAAGAATCCATTCTCTCCGGATCAGTCCAAAAAAAAATCGTCTTTGAATTTTTGGTGCGAAACAAAAAAAAATGAATTGAATTCAAAGTTGGGTCGAGTGAATAAATGGATAGAGCTCCGCGGCCCCAATTATAGGGAAACAAAAAGGAACGAGCTTCTGTTCTCAATTTGAATGATTTGACAAAAAAATTAAGTTAGTCGAGTTGATGAATTTTATTTTATCATTCAAAATCTATTTGAATTTTTTTAGTCATGTCAAAATTATAAATTTTAAATTAAGTGAAATATGTTTGTCCGAGTTAAATAAAGAATAATAGGTTAAATTAAAATTTTGTTAACAAATTAACTAAATTTCAAGTTAAAACACATACATTAGAGAATATGTATGTAAAAACTTCTTTGAAAGAAAAAGAGAGAATTTAGTCTGATAAACTAGGGTTGATAATTTACTTGTTTAATATTTAAACCTAATAAGGTTCGATTAACTAAAGAATATTTGCTATATAATTTTTTAGAACATTTACTTGTTTTTAGAATATTTTAAAATTTTTAAGAACTTTGTAGTATATATTTTTCATGATTTGTCGTCTTCTTAAAAAATTAAATTTTTTATTAATTTGTTGATATATATATTGAAAATTTAAAGATTATTTTGAATTTTGTGTCAAGAGTGGCAAATTTGCTCATTTTTTAAATTGATAAGGATCCAAGGGGTATTTATACTAATTTGTTAATTTTTTCAGGATATTCAGAATGTAAAAATTCAATTAAACTCGAATTAAAAAGTTGAAAAACTTATTAAGTTGATTCAAAAAACTAAATAACTCGTATAACTTGTTTTCAAAACTCCAAATTTGGAAAAAAATATTTTCTTCAAGTCAAATCAAGTTTTACTCATCTACATGAGTAAGTTAATCATAATTACGTATTTAATAATAAAAATTACTTTCATTAAAATTAAATTGTATCATTTATTATAGGAAAATAATTTGATACGTAAGCTTGTGTAAATTTTAGTTTACACAAGCCTTTTAATTTTAATTTATAGAGATTTAGGTTGTGGTTTAGGGTTTAGGGGTCTAGGTTGCATGGTGTAGAATTTAAGGTTTATGGTTAGAATTTAGAGTTTAGGGTTTAAGGTTTAAGTTTTAAGGTATTAAGGCTAGGGATTTAGATTTTAGTTTTTATAGCTTAAATATGAAGGCTTGTGTAATTTTTTTTACACAGCTTGTGTATCAAAATAGAACCCTTAATATATATATATATATGTGTGTGTGTGTGTGTACATGGTCCTTCAAAAAATATATATACATGAAAAAAAATTTTGATACACAAGCTGTGTAAAGTTTAGTTTACACAAGCCTGTTTAATTTAGGGTCTAGAGTACTAGTTTAGAGTTTAGAAATTAGGTGTTTAGGCTGAATGATTTAGAATTTAGGATTTAGGGTTAGAGCTTAGGGTTTATGTTTTAGATTTATGTGTTATGGTTTAAGGTTTTATGTTTAAGAATTTAGATTTTAAAAAAGGTTGTATAATATTTTTTACACATCTTATATATCAAAATATAACACTATATATATATATGAGAAAAAGTTTGATATACAGTCTGTGTAAATTAAATTTTTCACGTGCTTTTCAATTTTAGGGATTAGGAGTTTAGTTTATGGTTCAAAGTTTAGGGGTTTAGGTTGTAAGGTTTAGAATTTAAGGTTTAGGGTTTAAAATCTAGGGTGTTAGGGTTAGGGTTTTAGATTTTAAATTTTATAGAAGGGTTGTATAAAAATATTTTACACGGACTGTATATCAAAATAAAACCCTATACATATACCATTTGTTATTATTATTAAAATAGTAAACTGGGTTTTCAACTGGTCCAAGCCTAGCCCAAATTAATCCAAGGCTAGAGATTTTCATAATTGGATCAGATCCAGTGTATAAGGGCTGTTTAGTAAATGAAACCCATCATTTTTTTCTTCTGAAAACAACATTCTTTTAGAGTTAATTTCTTATAAACCCAACTAAAAAAATTAGATATTTAATTAAAATTGAAATCAAATTCAAGTACTAAAAACATATTTACACTTATTAATACTATTTTTTTGAAAATGTTGAGATTGTTATCATTAACGTTACATATTAAAGATGATAAGCTAAGTACGATTAAAGTATAGTACAAGTCCTTGTATTGTACTTAAAAATTAATTTTAGTCACTCTACTATTAATAGGAATATTTTAGTCTTTGTACTATACTTAAAAGTTTATTGTTATCCCTATACTATAAAAAGGAACATTTTAGTCTCGATATATTTGAAAAGCTAATATTTTGGTCCAAAATACTAAAGTTACTGTTAGTTGGCTTAAATATTTTGGTTTAAACATTCTTTAGGTCCTTAGTTTTGAATTTGATAAAATTAATCTCTTTCAAAATATTTTTTGTGAAATTTTACATAATTTTTTAAACACTTATGAAATCTAAATGCAAAGTTAATTCATATTCTAACTCCAAACTTTGCTTTTCCACTTGCAATAATAATACAATCACAAGACAAAATATAAAAATATTTAAATTGTTTAATTCAAAAAAGTGTGCATTGAATTTTTCTTATAATTTTAAGATTTGTAGCGAGAGTAATGGTTTAACTGAAAAACTTGATACAAAACAAAAAAAAAATCATTATTTTTTCAAAAAAAATATTATAAAATTTTTGGTTTATTTTATTTTAAAAATTATACAAACACAGTTGAATAAATTACTCTCATTTTTCCAAGATGGGTTAATTTGTTCAATTTTAAAATTGACAGGGACTTAAAAGAGTCTTTAAACCAAAACATTTAAGTAAACTAATTATAACTTAAAAATTTTAGAAAAATATTAACTTTTCAAATGTACATGAACAAAAATATTCATTTTGATAGTAGAGGGACTAAAATGAACTTTATGATTTAGCATAGGTACTAAAATGTTTCTTTTTTATAATAGATTGACTAAAATAAGTTTTTAGATTGTAATCACTATTTTTATTAATATTATTATTAATATTATTAGTAATATTACTATTAAATATTAAAATAAATATAAACAAATACAAAATAATTTAAATATCAACCCAATATTATTATAATAACCAGTCAAATTAAATTCTATGACCCAATAATAATACTTACAATTAGCCCAATACATATTACAAACCTCGATAAGCCTAAACCCAATAATCCTAAAAACCCTAATATCTGATATTTTTCCCTTTTTGTGCGCAGCCAAGATCTGGCCGTTGGATCAGATCTGATCCAACGGTCCAGATTGAAACAAGGAAGACCCCTTGGATCCCTCACTTGCACGTGTCGTCCACCGTCGCGCCCGTTCGACTCCACCACGCACTCACGCGCCTAAACCGTCCAGCTTCTCCCATCCACGTGGCGCCACCTCCGGTGATCACACTACCGTCCGTCCTTTCCCCAACCACCAAACGTGCAGGAAACACTAAACAAGTCAATATTGCAGATCTCATAATCAAGCATGGGCAAATATCAACAATAGTAGACTAGGTTTCTTTTATTTTTTTATTATTATGCATGTAATCGAATATAAGATCCGCACTCAAATCAGTTAGAAAAAAAGAAATCAGTAATAAAAAAAACTCAACATTGAAGGTAAAAAAACTCTCATTTTCTTTTTAGTTCGAATCTAAAAGTAAAAAACAGAAAGAGATTAGGTTTCATACCTTTGAGGCTCTAGTCCCGGGCTGTCGTTTTCTTCTAGCAAAATGAGGGTGGTACGCCGATAAACGGCACCGGTTCATCTTCTTCTTTTTTGGGGGGTCTAGGGTTAGTTTTTTTAGTATTTAAATTTCAGTCTAAGTAAGTTTAGGGTGGATTTTGTTTTTTAAAAAAGGTTTTTTCTGGGTAATTTTCTAGAATCTAGTGCCAGTGGACGGTGACGCTCCACCGAATTCTGAAAAATGTACGGCGACTCTGGGCTAGGGGCGGCGGAGTTCATCTGAGTTTCAGAGAGAGTTTAGAGGATTATATTTTTTTTTGTTTAAATGGCTAAAATGCTTTGAAAAATCGTAAGTATCTTTTATACCGGCTTGTGATTGAAAAAGGGGTATTTAATTTTTAAATCCCTATGTTCCACGTTATTGATCTCCGCGGTCCTTCCGCACTCGAAAATCACGTTCTCAGTCCTCGATTCTTTAGAAATCATTTCAATTTCGTCCTTGTTTTCAATTAAGCCTGATTTTTAGTGAGTAAATAACTATTTCAGCCCTTAACACTTCTGCTTTTTTTCATTTTTAGTCTTGAGACCAGTGGTAAAATTACCCCTAGTCCCTCGTTGCTTTTGGGATAATTTATTTTACAACCCTCGTGTTTACTGTTCTTTTAAACTTATGCATCTAGTTGTTTCATTTTATTTTAATTTAGTCATTTACTTATTATATTTGATCCATGTTATTTATGTTTTACGTTTAATATATTCTTGTTCGAATGTTTATTATATGTTCGATGTATGTTATTTGTGGTTGCTTTTTATGGTTTCTTTATTTATTCATGTGTTAATGTTTATTTTAACCGTATATAGACAAGGGTAAGGGTAAATAGATTTTATGCCGTCTATTACACCTGCATTATACACGTGGATTATTTTAATTTTTAAAGGGCCATGTCAACTGCCCGTTAGCCAGGTAACGAAGACAAACGGTCTAGTGACCAAAACAAAAACGTTCGAAAAATTAAGTGGCAAAAATAGTCTTTTTTAAAATTAAGTGACCAAAATAAAATAAAACTTAAATAAAAAAAACCACATGAAGATTACCGAAAACTAATTTCACCTTTTTTAATTTTAAATTAATTTTAATAATTACTGAGAAAAGTGAGAGCCTGAAATAGAAAAAGCGAAAAAGGATAATAAAAATCCAAAAAAAGGTCCTGGCAGCCACGTCAGCTCAAAACTTGAATCAGCCACACAAAACTCACCGCTTTTCGCCTTTCTCTCTCTCCTTCGACTCCTTTAACTATTTTTTCCATGGCGGTGGCTATGGCGATGATACGCCAATAAAAGGCTGAAAACTTCTTTCGAATCATTAATAATGGCTTTCGTCAATACCATTCATTCCTCAATGGCTCTCTCCAATTTACAGTATGTTCATTTTGTTTATTTCCCTTTAATTCTCGTCCATAATGTTCACATTTCTCTACAGTTTCCTTTTTCCAATTGTGATTAATCTGTAAATTTTCATTAAATGATGTTACTTTGGGGGGGGGGGGTCCTTTGCATGCTTTGTAATATTTGGATAATTGGAATAAAAAGGCATATAATTTTGATCATTTGAATTATAGGGAAGATGCCAACTGAGTGCCCTGAGACATTTTCTAAAGTGATTTTTAAGGAAGTCTAGTAGTTGACAATGAATGTAGAAGACTAGACAATTGTTTTCAATCTCTGATAGGAAACATGATTTTGTAGATTTGTATATAAATTAGTTTAAATCCAATTTGATTATAAATTTGAAATAAATAAATGAATTTTACATTCTCAAATATCTACAGAATTTCAAATTCACTGTTAATATTCATCTAACAAGTCCATTGATTTGAGATATAACTATGAATTTTACATTAGTGTGTTTTATAACACGGCCTATATTATTTTTGGAATCCATCTTTTAAAATCGAAGTTTCTAAACACTACCTTAATTTTCTGTTAGCAAGATTCATTTATAGCTTTTCAATTCTTTTATATCTTTTCAATTTCCTTGTTATTAATGATTTGATGTATTTATTTCTAGAATTATAGTGGTGTTAAGAATACAGGGGTTGTTTTTTTTTCACTTCTGTTTAATTTAGAGGGTACAAGTATGGGAATCCGATTGTTACTGCAAACGGATGCAACCGTGTTTTGTTTGCAAGTATCTGTTCAAGAAAGATGGGTTTGAGCTTCAAGGGTGTTGGTAAAGTTAGAGCTGCTGTGGTATCTGGAGAAGGGGATGCTTTATCTTATCATAATGGTGATGGAATTGTTGCTAGGAAGGCTGGTTTTGTCAATGGACTTGTTGACCAGCAAACTGGGATTGAGATACAACCTGATGCCATAGGTTTCGGAACACTTGCAGCCGAAATAATTCCTATGACTGGAAGTTTCTTTGGTGATGAATATGACCTGGATCATCCTACGGAAGGGTTTGCTTCCATCTTGGAAGCCATTGAAGATATTCGTCAAGGAAAGATTTGTCCTAGTTACTTGTTTGAATTTGATATTCTTTTATAAGAATTATCACACTGTTAATTGAGGAAAATTTGCAGCTAGTAATTGTTGTAGATGACGAAGATAGAGAAAATGAGGGTGATCTGATAATGGCAGCATCAATGGCAACTCCTGAGGCCATGGCCTTTATTGTCAAGCATGGAACTGGAATTGTTTGTGTGAGCATGAAAGCTGAAGACTTGGAGAGGTTGGAGCTACCATTAATGGTAATTCAGAAGGAGAATGAGGAAAAACTTTGTACTGCTTTTACTGTATCAGTGGTATGTCCTCGGCTTTATTATAGAGTACATGTGAAAGCTACTCTTATATTTACCAAAACTCACAGGTTTCAACTACGATATGAGAATTTTCTACTAATGGTGGATTCTTATTTCGATGTTTTATGCTTGCTTTCTATAGCTAATTTAAATTTTTTTGTATCCTTGTTTTGTGATCAACTGACTTGATTTAATGCAGGATGCAAAGCATGGTACAACAACAGGTGTCTCTGCCAGTGATAGGGCGACAACAGTACTGGCGTTGGCATCTAAAGACTCAAAACCTGAAGATTTCAACCGCCCAGGTCATATCTTTCCCCTGAAGTACAGGGAAGGAGGGGTTCTAAAAAGAGCTGGGCACACAGAAGCTTCTGTTGATCTAGCTGTATTAGCCGGGTTAGAACCTGCGGCAGTTTTATGTGAGATTGTGGATGATGATGGCTCAATGGCTAGGTTGCCAAAGCTTCGTGAGTTTGCACAGGCTGAAAAATTGAAGATTATTTCTATCGCTGATCTAATCAGGTATATTGAAGAGAGCATTTTTCATAGAGGGTACTGGTGTTGTTAAAGTTAGGGCCTTTTATTTGCACTTCTTACTACTTAAAGTCTCCTCAAACCAAAGTATAGATATTTGACTTGTGAACTAGTTTGTAAGCTTAATTGCCAGGTTTTCCTTCTCCTAAATGTAATGTGGAAACTAGGACCTGCAACTTAATACGGCCAGATATTTGTGTTCATAATGTACTATAAGAGAGAAGGAATTGTTGAGTTGGTACCACTTCCTTCTTATGTTCCTGCTCCTATTCAAATGGTCTATAGGTAGGACCCCCAAAAATGAGAGAAAAAATGAGGAGGCAGTTGAACTTGGGGGTCAGTTATTGTTTCTTGCTTTTATAAGTTGGTACTACTTCTTTCTGTGTTACTTTTACTCTTTATTTCTCTTCAAGTATGCATGTTGAAAACATGTTCAACATCCCAAAGTGGACGTGTTTATCTGGGTATGACTCAATCATATGGAAAACCTTTTGAAGGTACACATGGACTTGTTGGAATAGTGACCAACTTTTTTATAACTGGGTTCATCTGCATTTTTCCATTTGTTGACTATCGAATTAATCCGTTTTGTGAAGTTATTTATATTACTGTAATTGACAGATATAGAAGGAAAAGAGATAGGCTGGTGGAGTTGGCTGCTTGTGCATTGATACCCACGATGTGGGGCCCATTTAAAGCATACTGTTATAGGTCATTGCTAGATGGGATTGAGCACATTGCGATGGTTAAAGTAAGCATTTCATCCGAATGCTCACCACCTTCGTCTGTTTCATATTTCTGTTCAGTAAGCAACATGAATGTCTGACAACCAGTTCTTTAAAATCTGGGAATTTAGAGGTATTCTTATTTATGTGTGTGCTTTGATACTTTGTTAGAAGCTACATGGAGATTATCTTGCTCTTAGACGATGCACTTTTTGTTACTTACTTTCTATGATGTTGATCCCTTTGTGTTTAACTCTGCCGATATGCACTTGTTTGTGTTGCTAGTCATAAAACATGTCTTAGCAGTCAGTAATGTATAAAACATTCCCGGGCACATATATTTCCTTATGCAGACAGCATTATGAGTCCTTTTGCATGTTATGGCACGGTCACTCGAGTTGTTGAGCTGGTTATTCAAGATGACGAACTTCCCTTTCACGGACCTCAGATTTTCCTTTGTCCCAATAGTCCCATTTTCTTTTGGCAATTTTAGTGATGAAATCAGAGCTTAGACAGTAGCTTTCAGAAGGTATGTGAATAGATTAGTCACAAAGACTGAGAGATGGAAATAAATAGGAAGACAAGATTTCAAAGATCTTTTGAACCTATGAATAAGCTGTATGTAATCCATAATGAAACTACCTCATATTCAAATGTAGGATGACACTGGTTTTGGAACTTATAAAATCTAAATGGAGGGGCACAATTCAGATAACATATGTTTTGGAAGTTAGAAAGAGCTGTTTCTGACCATAGTGTTAACTATAGAATGGAAACTCTAATTATGCATTTCCCTATCTGGGGATAAGGAGATTCCTTTAGGCACATTAGTGGAAAAAGGATAGGAGGCTTTTCATAAAGTACGAGTCAGCTGTTGTCTTGATTTAACTGAAGGCTTCAAACTAAGTTAAAGAATATTATTTATTCCACCGTGCTTTACTCATTCCATGCTTTTTTTCTCCTTTTGTATACATACTTTTTTTTGGTGGGGATATAAACTGTTCCTTTTTGTCATTAGCAACACGGGAACTGTTATCAATATGACTAGGTTGTGTATGAGTAGGACGTTGATTGGATTGTGGAACATGCAGGGTGAAATCAGTGATGGTCAAGATATTCTTGTGAGGGTGCATTCCGAGTGCCTTACTGGCGACATATTTGGGTCTGCCAGATGTGATTGCGGAAACCAGTTGGCACTAGCAATGAAGCAAATTGAGGCTACGGGGCAGGGTGTATTAGTTTATCTTCGTGGACATGAAGGTAGAGGGGTCGGTTTAGGCCACACGCATCGTGTTTACAACCTTCAAGATGATGGAAACGACACAGTTGAGGCCAATGAGGAGCTTGGGTTACCTGTTGGTTCTCGTGAATATGGCATCGGGGCACAAGTAAGTTTTCTTCTGAAATTTATTTGGTATCATTTATGCTTTGCTTCTCTATCCATCACGGTTATTCGCTCATGTTACCTCTTATATTAAAGGTTCTATTATACCAGAAGCATCATATAATGCATCTACTTTCGGTCGAAGTCGGATCTGTGCTAACATGCTAATGTTATAGTGTTGTTACTCGTTATAGTCCTTAACATATTATTCCACATTGTCCATTCGGATCCAAAGTTCGACCATGTCGTTATACCAGCACCACATGCTAATATACTAACCATTTCGACTATTATAAAAGCATAGTTTGGTCCACATGCTTGTGCCATTAAATGCCTGAATGCAACGTTCAATTTGCTGCAGATACTACGGGATCTTGGTGTTCATACGATGAGGCTGATGACAAACAATCCAGCAAAGTTGTCGGGCTTAAAGGTTACGGTTTGGCCATTTCCGGCAGGGTTCCGTTAGTGACCCCAATAACTAAAGACGACAATAGATACTAGGAGACCAAACAAGCAAAATGGGGCATACTTTTGGTTCAGAAGTAAACTTGCAACACTGCTTCTTGTTTTGCTGTTTGAGTTGGTAATTTCATGTAACTCTGCTTTGATAATAACACTTTTGGATGATTATTTGGGAATGAAATATTAGTCAATTATTGATTTAATTTTTTACACTAATTTAGAAACATAATTAGTTTGTAATGAACAGGGGCATGATTTATTTGTTCCACGTTTTTTTATGTATTCCGGATTTCTTGGGGGTAATATTTTCGTATTAGATATTCTAACATTTTTTATGATTTTAGATAATATTTGAAAGTTATATTCTTATATGAATGTTTGGACTTGTATCGAATGGGTGAGTCTGGGTGCGGGTGCCGCTTAAAAATGTTAAGTTTCGAAACTTATCCAATAATCTAAAATGTTAGACTTTTAGATAACATTTTAAGTTAATTTTTTTTCGTGATTTTTGACAAGTTTCGATACTTTGTACAAGAACTTAAAATGCTATAAAAAAAAGTATTAAAACTTGTTTTGTAAGTATCGAAACTTGTCAAAAATCACGAAAAATAAACTTAAAATGTTATAAAAAAATCTTAACATTTCAAGTTTTTGGAAAAATTTTAAAACTTGTCGGTTTTAGTTGTATCTTAAACTTGTCAATATTGAGTGCGTGAAAAGAAAAAATAAAAAGCGAAGCAAAAGCTTTGGCAAATATATTAGATGTGAGAATTAAATACGAGTATGTATAATATACATGTAAATTAAAATTGTTTTAAATTTTGAAATTTATTTTGAGGATTATACTTTTATGTCATTTTTCAAATAATACTTGTGCAAGTTTTAAATTTTATACTGAATAAGCCTTTTGTGCATTTAACCAATTACCTCCCTGGCTCATGAAATGTTGCAAAAGTATATCAATTTCATTTTTAAATCTTTTATTGTTATTTCATAATTATAAATATGTAAATTAATATTGCATACATAATTTCTTATTTGAAGGTTGTAACAGATTTTAAAAATAAAAATTTATAGAATAATAATAAGGAAATAATCAGACAACTTTTTATAAAGGGATATGTAGGCAAATAAATTTTAAAATAATAAATGGCGGCCTTATTCCAAAAGTGTACGGATGGCCCACTCATAATCTATTCGTTTCCTTTTTCTAATTTATAAAAATAAATTGAGGAAAAATTTTAGGGTGAGGCTAAAATCGACCCTACATAAATTTTTATTATTTTTATAAAAATTTAGGTAGGGTTGGCTAAAAATTTGTGTAATTATATAAATTTTTACTATTTTTGTAAGAATTTATTTAACTATATAAATTTTTATCAACTTGGTAAGAATTTGTGTAACTACACAAATTCTTATATTATAACTTAAATTTTTACCATTTGAGTACAAATTTGTGTAGATTGTAAGAATTTGTCTAAATCTGCCTCATTTTAGTCTCACCCTAGAATTTCCCCAAATTGAGGGGATGGGGATTTGAACTTACAATCAGCAACATAAGAGTAGGGGTGTAAATGAACAGAGCGTTCAATAAATCATTCGTGAACTGTTCGTATAACGTTCATTTATGTTCGTTTATTAAGCTAAATAAACGAGTATGAACAAAATTTGTATGTTCATTTAATAAACAAATGAACACAAACAAAGGTGTGTTTCGTTCGTTTGTGTTCACGAACAAACTCATTTATAGGCTCGTTTATGGGATGAAAATGCTTGTAAATGTATCTAAAAACTACTTTGTGTTGTTGATAAGGATGTTATATAAGTTCACGTTGAAATGTAATTTTTATTTTGTTGCTTTTGTTTTATTTATTTATTGTTAATTTTGTTAACATTTCTGAACATATAAACGAACACGTTTGCGAACACTGAAGTGGATATATTCGTGAACACTTAAACGAACACGTTCGCGAACACTTAAACGAACATGTTCCCGAACACGTTCGCGAACACTAAACAAACGAACACGAACACATTAAAAAAATAAATAAACGAACATGAACACAATATTAAAATTTAAACGGACACGAGCCGAACATGAACACCTTTAAAAATAAATAAACGAACATGAACATAGTCTTGTTCGTTCAAACTCGGTTCATTTACACCCCTACATAAAAACAAATGTTCTAAATTCACTAATCAGACGAACAAACAAAGATGTTTATATTATTATTATCTTGTGAGGATTTAAATCCCGATATTTATTTTAAAAACGTAACATCTTTTTATTTAATAAAAAACAAATACCGTAGTCGTTAGACCAATCTCTTCACTTACATGAAATTTGATAATAGTTTCTATTAAATGTTACATTGTTGGAGAAAATTAAATAAAAAAATTGAATGAGAAAACTTAAACCTAAGCAATTAGGCACATAAAAGGGATACTTAACCATTAGACCAAGACTATTATGACGTACAAAATGATAATTATATGAATTCAACGGTAGCTAATAACTATTTAGATAATACTATATAATATTATATTTTTATATTAATAATATATAAAAATAATAATTAATATAATTTAAGAGATTTTTTTCTAATCAAATGATGACATGGGTCACCATTTGAATGGAATATCAAATATATTGAATTAAATTAAAATTAAGACCAAATTAATATAATATGTAAGTAACATTGATTAAATGTGTAATCATATAATTTTCGTTAACTTTCACGTCACATTTTTCGTTATATTTTAACGGCATGTGACGTAATTGATATCATTCAAATAGTTGAATGGTCTAGTTGAAAAAATTGAAAAATCAATGGTCAAAATATAATTAGACCTATGGTTGAGTGTAGTTTATCCTAATTTTTTTTGAATGGTCTAAAGGTGATTATAAAGTGGTATCTATTCATATATATTTTTAACCATTTGACAATGCGCATATATCTTATAGATAAAAAAATTTGAACCTGTGTTTTCTAGCTAAAGCAATCCATGATGATATCCAGCCAGAAATACAGAATTTCTTCACCTTCCTAAAATGGCTCTATCCTCTTCCTTAGTGGTTAGAGATGATTAATACAGAGGTTATGAAAAAGCCCGGATTAGCCCTGATAATTATTTTCTACAAACCACAATATTTCATCCAACACAAAGAAGCCACACAACTAGGATTATTTCCTACAGCCTGGATTCATAAGACCTATCCAGAAGAACTCAAGAACTTGGATGACCAATATAGACAACTCCAAAAGTATCTATGTCAGTTAAACAAGACAATTCCCATTGAAATATAGCCACCACCAGACATTCATGCACCATGGGATTCGTAGCCCATTATCCCAGATCCTTATCACAAAGCAATAATGACAGTTGTAAACGAATACACAGAAAGCATTCCTGACCCAACGTAGTGGTCCCAAGACTATCCATGAAATATCAGTATAGCTAGCAAACAAATAAAGAATGATGCACCGGACTCATATTGGACAGAAAAAGTAACACGGAAACAACAACAACATTAATGGAGACAAGACTAAGTGACAGTGATGACTCAACCGATCAAAATGATAATGGAGACAGTGATGACTCAATGATAGTGCCCAGTTACCCCATTTTAATGTTATCAGTTAAAATAAGAATCCAATGTTGCTTTATATACTATTTTACCAAAAGTAGTTTGTCTGTATTAATTATTATGTTCGTAAACATGTAAAGTAATATGTTTGTCGTTTTTGCTCCTTTATGCTTATAAAAGGGAGGCTCAGCTATGTTTAGCCTTATCAATAAAATCGTGTATTTTTAAACTATAGCTTTCTAAAACCCCTTCATTCTTCCTCCTAATTTCTTGTAGGTTTAAGAATCTATAAATCTCCAGTGAGTTTTTTCTGGTGTATGATCTTCACTTGCCATCTTTGTATAGATCTTGCTGTATCAAAAACCAGTTAAACTTAGACCATGATATTAGTAGATTACCAGAATATGTGAAGAAATAATGTTGAAATACTGTAGCAAACAGGCAGCGCATCCGTTATGGCCAAGAGAGCCTTGTTTTGGCATAGCATACCTGCTACAGTAGATCATTTTTGTTTTCGACCATATTTCTGACATAACTATATAATTAAAAAGAAATTAGAAATATAAATTTATATTTAAACATATTATTATTTGGCTTTTGGTATCGTCCTTGTAATCTTGACCCTTAATTCCCCAAATTATTATTTTTTAAAAAAATTGAAATTTCTTAAACCCTAATTTATAATTATAAAAAAAGAGAAAAACTTTAATACACAGGCTGTGTAAACTTTAGTTTATACAAGCCTTTTAGTTTTAGAGGTTAAGGGTTTAATTTAAGGTTTAGAGTTTGGGTTGTAGGGTTTAGAATTTAATATTAGTGTTTAGAATTTAGGGTTTAGAGTTTAGAGTTTAGTTTTTTAGGGTTTAGGTTTAATTTTGATTTACAGTATAAATAAGCATGCTTGTGTAACCTGTGTATCAAATTTAAACCCTATAAAAAAGTCATGTTTTCTTCTATTGTTTGTATCAAATTTGTTGTTGTCGTTCATCATGGAAAAAAACACCGAACAATCATCTCACCATAACTAGTAACCCACCAACATCTACTCATCATATAAATGTAACTATAAATACCGACAAACCACAATATCCGAGAAATTTCTTTGTAAAAAAATTTTCCAGATACGCAGTTTGTTGTCAGTAGTAGTTACAATAAAATTGAAATCTTTAATTTTTTTCTTCAGACCGCGTAGACAGAGAATGGTTCACTGGATGAACCACTATTTATAGATTATGAAACTCACGTTTTTTGGAACGCGAATTTGGATCTGCACTGAAAGGATTATTGAGGTGTCAGGCTTTCTGACGTTTCAGAAATCTCGCGCTCATCAGGACGCAAATTTATGACATATTCGCGTTTCATAGGACGCGAGTTTCATGGTGATTCAGAAAAATTAAATCTTCATCTTAAACGCAAGTAATAATTACATTGAACAAAATATATTTTTTATGTGAACTTTTAAAAACTTAAAATATATTTATTTTTATTTGGTCATGTTTGTTATTGACTCACTAAATAATTATTTGAACAGAAGCGATTAAAAAAAATTAAATGTGAAATATCTACCACGCAGAAATTAACGTGCACTATTAAAACTCAAAATATAATTTATTAGGTTACATTTATATTTAAATACAAACTACAACTAAAATTTGTATATACTACTTAAAAGGAAAAAAAATTAACTAATGGTGCCTATGTCTACCAGTACCACAACCCGGTGGACGCCGACGTCAATCGGGATTGCGTCGACGACGAAGGGACTGAACTTCCTGCTCATCATCGTCATCATCATCATCGTCCTCATTTTCGGTTCCATCTCTAACCGTACCACTCGTTCCACCTGACCCACTTTTGAAGAATAGGGACTGTGGCGGTGTTTGTTGAACAAATCCGAGCCCAAAATCGGTCGGTCATGGTTGAAACGGATAGAAAGGTACATAGCCTGAAGGCAAACTCGACGTGCCACGCATCATTGCCGAAAATGGTTCGTAGGGGTTGCCGACAACAGGTGTGAAAAAACCTTCTATTGGACTCAGCGGATGAAACGATGAGTGCATGAAGTGGGTAAAAGGTTGTGGTCGTATCAGTTGGGTGACCTGCAATGGTGTTGGTACTGAGGAGGCTAAAGAATTTCTTCTCCTCGATGACGAAGCAGCGCCAGAAGTCGAACGTGCCCCCTCGTACGTTCAGTCCGCGAGCGGTTACGTTGCATACGCTCAATAACGACCGCCTGCTCCTCTGGAGTCAAAAGATTTGGCTTCCCATTCGCCAAGTACCACAAAAAGTAATCGTAGCTGACCATCGTATCGAACATTACATACTCACGAATGGGTTACCGTTGCGGATGTTCTCTTTCCCTCCACCGAGCAATCCACTCTACGTACCTCATAGACCAATCCACCTACCACGCAATATTAAAAAAATATTCTTCTTTGTATCAATTTAAACTTCATTCAAATTGATAAAAACACTAAAGCAATTAAATTTATTGTACCTCGAGCTTTCCTTGTCGAGTTAGCCTATATAATTAGTCAAAATTTAGAGGGTTCGACGAGATTCTTTGGATGCAACCAAATTGGTGTAAGACGCGATCGGTCGGATGCCACTCAACTGTTGAGTAGAAAATGAGTGGTACCGTCGCCGTCCAAGCACTCTTCATCCCCACTGAAAATTTCAGGAGGCATTCGTGGATACTCGAATCCGCGTACGGTGTCCACAAAAATTGTACAATTTACAATTATAACTTAAATTGATAAACTTTATTTTAAATATTTACATCAAATTCTATATTAAATTCAAACTCCAAATATTTACCTCATTCCCGGATTTATTTTCAATGTCCTGTCTGATAGCCTTCAGACCTTTCGCCAGACCAACATGGCTTAAATTACCTCTCCACCTACAGAACAACCAACATAACTTTAATATTAAAAAATGGCTACCAAAACTTATTTGTTTTTTTAAAAAATTATTTTTCCTTACCTTCGGCATAGTGGAAAAATGTAAGGACTCGGCAGGCTCAGTTCAAGGCGTAAAATTGGTATTCTGAACCACGCCCAGGACTGCAACAAAAGAAGACGAGCTCCAATGTCGTGCTTCTCGGGATTTGTGATCTTGCACAACTCTCTAAAGAGAAATACCAGTACTGTCGATCCCCATCTCAGTCTACAGGCTTTATCAAAATCCCGCAAATGCCACAACCACAATATGTGTACTTTGTTGCGAGATTTGTCCGGCACCAATATCCCGCCAATTATTTGTAAAATATTGAAATTTATTTTTTTCAGTAATATTCAGAAAAAATATTCTTTACCATCCTCATTTCCACAGCCACCGAAGAAACACAAGGCCACCATCCATCCGATCTGGCGCAGCCCCAGCAACTCAATACACAGCCCACGCCATTCACCACTGCTGTGACCGGTAATAGCCTCTTCGTCTACCGGCAGCCCCAGAATATGCGACATGTCCTCCAAGGTTATCGTCGCCTCACCACACGGAAGGTGGAATGTGTGTGTCTCTGGCCTCCACCTTTCTACAAGGCCGTTGATCAAATCAACATCCAATTTTGCACTGCCAATAATTTTAGATACATACAAAAATCCAGCCCTCGAAATATATTCGTCTAGACGCATGTCGGGTCCATTCGTCATCCGAGTGATAAAGACTTCGAGACGACGTTTCATCTCATCCTAAAAAAATTAAACATCTACACCTTTATTTTAATTTTAAACTATCGTAATTATTTTAAATTCAACTAAACCAAAACTGAAAATTTAAATTTAAAAATAAATAAATAAATAAATAAAGCTTACATTATTTCGCCAAAAATCGAAGACATGTTTATAATACAACCTTATCAGGGAGCCCTCCATTATCGCGAATATGAAGTATTACAAAAGGGATTGAGAGAGAATACTTTTTTTGTGTGATTTTTTTGGGGTATGAGGGTATTTATACTAGAACTCGCGTCGGTTCAAATGCGTCTTTAAGTAAATTCGCGTTATGTCAGACGCGAATTCACTGAATATACAGAAATACGCGTTTCGTACAACGCGAATTCATGTTACTTCAACGCGGTCATTAATATTTTAACCATTTCGTTTGACTGCGATAAATACCCGACTCTTTATCTGATAATATCGTTGAATTCGCGTCCTACCAAACGCGAATTCATTTTACTGCATATTAAAATAAAGCCAACGGATAAAACAAGCCACATAAGACTGAATACGCGTTTCGTTAAACGCGTATGTCGAATCTGCATTCTCCAAAACGTAAGTCCTATTTATGTGTGCAAAATGTGAAGTATTTTTTCAAATATACTTTAAAGGGATAATAATCCGATTTTTTGTCAAAAAGGAAATATTGAAACAATAAAGTTTTTTAGATCATAGATCTTCTCTCCTTTAAACAAACAGAAACTAAAATAAAAAACACCTGAAACTCTGTTGCCTTTCTGGATTTTGATTTGTCTTTTCTATGCCATGAATAATTTCTCTTCCTCCTCCAACCACAGCCACCCGCCGCCGCCGGGTGGCCATAAACCGTACCACCACCACAACAACAACCGCCCTAGGTACCCGAACAACCGCCGTTTTGTATCCAGTTTATAGGTTGTCAGTAACCCACACTCCCGTCGCCGTTTTCATCCGCCTCCCTCCACCACCGTTGGTTCCGCCGGTTCCAATGTTCTCCACCGCCCAAACTTCATAATTCAACTCCTCCACGACTATTCCCCTTCCGAACCCAACAACCTCAAGACTCTGATTTCCCAAGTCGACCCGTCGCCCGAAAGTTTCCGCATCTTCACCACTGGGAAAATCGCTGCTTCCCTAACATTCCAATAATGGAACCAAACCCTCTCTTCAATTCTCCATCTATGGCGTTCCCACCTTGATGGATCCCACCATTATACCCCCAAGCTTATTTCCAACATCATTGTGCCCTCCGACGCGGTGGAACTCGAGGAATGATAGGAATTTGTCGAGGATTTCTTGCATCATTGTTGATGAGGCTCATGAAAGAAGCTTGAATACTGATCTTTTGGCATTGCTTAAGATTTACTTCTCCGAAGAGTTGATCTAAGGCTTGTAATAATGTCTGCAACAGCTAATGCAAATCAACTCTCAGACTACTTTTTTGGGTGCGGAATCTTTCATTTGAAGGGGAGAAACTTTCCTGTTGATATTCAATATGTTCCTTGTGCAACAGAGGGAACCTCTGGTTCTGGTATGATTCCTACATATGTTTCTAATGTCTTGAGGATGGCTGCTGAGGTTCACAAAACAGAGAAAGAAGGGAATATTCTTGCCTTTTTGACTTCTCAGATGGAAGTAGAATGGACCTGTGATCATTTTGAAGCTCCAAATTCAGTTGTGTTACCATTGCATGGAAAGCTATCCTTTGAAGAGCAATGTCATGTTTTCCAGAACTACCCTGGGAAAAGAAATATTGTATTTGCAACAAATATTGCAGAGACATCGCTTACAATTCCTGTTATGGTCAAGGAGAGTAAATTTGAACCCGGCACTGGAATGAATGTTCTCAAGGTCTGCTGGATCAGCCAGAGTTCTGCCAATCAACGAGCTGGTCGTGCTGGGAGGACAGAACCGGGAAGATGCTACTGACTATACACAGCAAGTGATTTTGAGTTAATGGCCCCTAATCAGGAGCCCGAGATTCATAGAGTTCATCTTGGTATTGCAGTTCTGAGGATCCTTGCTTTAGGAATGAAGAATGTTCAGAGTTTTGATTTTGTTGATGCACCTAGTCCTAAAGCTATTGATTCGGCAACCAGGAATCTTGTCCTGTTGGGAGCCATTGTGGTAAAAAATGGCGGTTCTGAATTAACTGATGATGGACACTACTTGGTAAAATTGGGGATTGAGCCTCGTCTTGGTAAACTAATTCTCAGTTGCTTTCATTTTGGCCTGCGTAGGGAGGGCCTCGTTCTTGCTTCTGTTCTGGCAAATGCCAGTAGCATATTTTGCAGGGTGGGAAGTGATGATGATAAAGCAAAAGCTGATTGTCTTAAGGTGCAATTTTGCCACCGCAATGGTGATCTTCACTCTGGTATCTGTGTACAAGGAATGGGAGGCTCTCCTTTCCGACAGGAAAAATAAATGGTGCTGGGAAAACAGCATAAATGCTAAATCAATGCGTAGATGCCAAGACACAGTCTTCGAATTGGAAATTAGTTTGAAAAAGGAGATTGCTGTTATTATTCCAAGTTACTTAATATGGGATCCTCATAAGTCTACTGAACGTGATAAAATTTTGAAGGCTATTAGACTTTCTTCCCTGGCCGAAAATGTAGCCATGTATTCTGGACATGATCAACTTGGTTATGAAGTGGCATTGACCGGGCAACATGTTCAACTGCATCCTTCATGCTCATTGCTGATATTTGGTGAGAAGCCAAGTTGGGTTGTCTTCGGTGAACTCTTATCTGTCAATAATCAATATTTGGTCTGTGTAACTGCTTTTGATTTTGAATCTTTGGCCACTCTGGATCCTCCACCCTTGTTTGATGCCTGTAGCAACTATTTTCTTGAGAAGTCGAAGGCAGCCGCTACGAAAAATTTTAAAAAAAATCGTGTTTGGGTGTTCCCGCTTTTATTGAAAGATTTATTTAAAAAGGGAAATTTAAAAAAACTCATATTTTAAAAATGGAATTGCCACCGGCCACTGTAGTAGGCCGGACACTATAAAAACAAAAACTAGAGATTTTCTAAAAAATTGAGTTCGAGAGTTAGTTACGAATGGGAAAGGGTTAGCACCTTACACCGCCCAAAATTAGTACCAAATAGATTTGTATCGTATTTACTAAGAAAAAAATAAAAATTCGATTTAATTTAATATTTAATTCCTAAAAGGCATGCTTTGAATATTAAAAACTTGCCTCGATTCACGGTACTAAAGGAGATGACACCCGAAGACCGAGATGACACTCCTACTAGAATACCGGAATTAAAGGGCTAAAACTATACATGACGGATACGCATGGTAAATCACAAATATATGAAATATAATGCGTAAAAAAAGTATAAAAAAGCATGTGCATATAACTGCAAATAAATACTATTAAAATAAAACATCCATTCATGTATAAATATAACACATATAACAAATATTATACATTAATATGCAAAAATGATACATGTATGATATATAAATATAACATAAACTAAATAATATAATATATGTAACATATACATAATACATAATATTAGCTAGCATGTACATAACATAATACATATACATATACTAACATTAATCTATATATATATATATATATACATTAATCTATATATATATATTAACATACTTTCTCATATATAAACATATATACAAGAGAAACAAAATAATCAAATCAAAATAATATTAACAACCTAATTCGAATATAAAATATTATTAACATAAATATTTGCATATAAACACAAATTATAAAAAAAACATAAACAACATGTATCGACCAAATAATAAAATATAAACAAAAGTAAATATTAAACACAAAATATAATCATGAATCGAATATAAATAAAAATTAAACAAAAAACACAAAAAACACAACATAAAAGACTGAAATTAAATAAAATGAAATAACAGTGCAGAAATTAAAATCTACATGAAGAATAATGATTAAAGTAAAATAAAAGAAACACTGGATTTGGGGCTTAACTGAAAGAACATTAAAACTTCTAGGGGCCCAAAAGGGAATTTACCCATGCGACATAGAAGTTTTAAAAATAACAAAAGGGCGGAGGGACCTTTGAGGTAATTTACTCATTTAAAAACTGAATAGGTTTAATTTGGGGATAAAATTGAAAATTTTAGAAAACATTGAGGGGCTTATAAAATAATTCTCCCATGCGAAAACCCTGATTATGCAATTAGATTGGGTGGAGGGATCATTCTGTGATTTGCCCATTTTAAAAAATTAAAAAGTCTATAAATAGACTCATCCGGCTCAAAAATTAACCTTTAGCCATTTTAAAATTTCACCCTAAAAATAAACCCCTCCCCTTTAAAACTTTTTCTCAACCGTTCATCCTCATCTGGGATGAACCCAGAATTTGGCGAGCTTTCGTTGCTTCTTCCGTCGTCGAACGCCGCTAGTCGGCGCTGGTGAAATCCAAAAAACACCCCACAACAACCCTCTTTTCCAACCAAACCAAACCAAACCTTAGGTTTTAGAAAAACATTTCCCCCTCTCTTAAATCTAAAAAAACCCAAAGTCAAAACTATATTTTTAACCCTTTTTTAATAAACGTTATGTCGGCCTTCCCAAACGGTTCACTTTTCGACAAGTTTGTCACCGGCGAAGGAAGGCCGATGGCCAAAGGTAAAATTCGAACCTCTTTTTCTTTTTTATTATTTTGTTTTGAATATTTGCATGCAAGAATGTAAAAAAGAAAGAAGAGACTACCACAGAAAAACTTTATTTCATCCGAATCTAGTTGAGTACAAAATGGTTGGATTACATATATATGCTTGATTTCTTCTCTAATTTAGTTTACAAAATAAGCAAGCATTAACTGAATTTGCTGTAGATGATGTTTGATATGATATCCTTTTTTTTATTATTATTTTTGGCATGTCCGGTTGGTGAGCCGATGATGGGGAAGTTGTACGGCGGATCAAAAAATTCGGCGGCCAGAACACATGGCTGAGGAGATGAAGAATTTATCATCCAAACGAAATCTGGGCCTTTGGATCAAATTTGATCCAACAGCTAAAATGGCTTGAAGATCGGACGGCCTAGATGTTATCTATGGAGCGACGTGACTTTGCGAGATCACGACACGTGGTACAGGCCAGGTGGACGATCTCGCGCGTGCGTTGTACGCACGGGTGAGAAGATTAACAACCCGCACGTGGACTTCACGCGGCCAGCTGGAGGGGCATCATGGCTTGATCATGATCGTTGGATCTGGATCTGATCCAACGGCTCTCCTTTGGCCACTGCAAAAAGATAATATATTAGGGTTATTAGATCAAATATAAATTAGGGTTTTTTAGTTATATTAGGGTCTGGTCGGTTTGGGCCTAAGTAAATATTTTTGGGTTTTGAGTTATGTAAATGGACTGGGCATTATTAATTTGGGTTTTAAATATTTGATATGTTTTTTTATATAACCCATTAATAATAATAATGATAATACATATAATACATACTTGCTTAAATACACACATACAAATATACTTACATGCAATGTATTACATATACGCATACACATAATAATAATAATAATAATAATACACGCATACACATACATACATGCATATTACCATAATTTTATTCAATTATACATATTACACATATTATATACATGCATATAACATTAATATATACATACACATAAACATTCATACACATACGTATATATGCTACATACATATAATATATACAAACCATAATAATATAATTCAATAATATATGTACTCACGTACTAACACACGTGCACATATAAACATATATTAATACACATATATGCATACATATTAAAGGCTTATAACTATAATAATTACTTAATAATATTATACAACCGAACAAAAATAAGTGATTATAATGTCTCTCTGATGGAAAGCCGGAAGTTGCAAGTGAAGACAATAACTGGTTTTGGTAGTACTCTATTAAAAAAATTCTGTAGGAAATCTAACCACAGTCTTCGATGTCTTTCATCACGGCTTAGGGCTGCTTGTATGAATGAGCAGGTTGGCGTTGAAGTCAATGTTGACCAAAAGGAGATTCTGCTGTTTGCTTCATCATTGGACATGCAGAAGGTTCTGGACTTTGTAACTTATGTGGTGGAATGTGAAAAGAAATGGTTTCTTAATGAATGCATGGAGAAACCTTTATTCCATGGACGGAAAGCCTCACCATCTATGGCACTTTTTGGTGCTGGTGCAAAGATTAAGCATCTTGAAGTTGATAAAAGATATTTGATTGTTGATGTATTCCATTCAAATGTTAATGCCTTCTATGATAAGGAGCTTTTGATGTTCTTTGAGGAATTCTAAAGGCAGTATTTGCTCGGTCCATAAATCTCCCGCCAGCGGGCAGGAAACAGTTGAAAAGGAAAAATGGGGCAAGATAACGTTCCTAACTCCTGATGCTGCCAGAAAAGCTGCTGAGCTGGACGGGGTCAACTTTGCTGGCTCTGCATTGAAGGTACTTACTTCACAGACATCCTTTGGGGGTGATCATAAGATGTTCTCTTTCCCTGCTGTCAAAGCAAAAGTTAATTAGCTTCGTAGGGTCAGTAAAGGGTTTGGATTTGTTAAATGTGATCTGGTTGATGTTGGGGCCATTTTGAATGATTTCTCTTGTCTAGTAATAGCGGGAAAATATGTTCGTTGTGAAGTTAGCAGGAATCGTGGTGATTCTATCCCGATAGATGGAATTGATAAAGAGCTTTCTGAAGGTGGAATTTGGGATATACTATGTTCGGCAACAGAAAGGAAAATCCATGATTTTTTTTCTGGCGAGAGGAGGTGCTGTGGAAAATCCAACATGTGATGCCTGTGAGGAGGCACTGCTGAAAGAAATATCCTCCTTTATACCTAAAGGGAATCCCTATACTAACTGTTGTCAGGTTCAGGTTTTTGAGCCCGAACCAAGGGAGATTGTCATGAAAGCATTGATCACCTTTGAATCTTTGATGGAAGATTACATTTGGAGGCTGCAAAAGCTTTAGAACAGCTAGAGGGTAAAGTATTGCCTGGATGTCTTTCATGGCAGAAGATTAGATGCCAGCAACTGTTTCATAGTTCTATATCCTGCTCTTCTTCTGTCTATGATGTTATTAAGAAACAGCTTAATTCTTTGCTAGCAAGCTTCAGACATGTAAAAGGTACTTGAACTGTCATAGCACTATTATTAATTTTCTGTTTGTCTCAACGTTCTTTGTGCATGTTCATAAGTCATATATGAATTCTTTGTTACTTCAACACTCACACACAAGTAACATAGTATGCATGTCACTGCTTGTGCTTGGGTGTGAAGATATATGCCTCGGGCCGGAGATTGTCAGCGAGTTCCTTGTTTTGCATGTAGTTTCCAGTTATATGAATTATTTTTCCTTCCGTTTCTTTCCGGTTAATCAATTGTGCTTTGGGTTATTTTCAAACTTGTAACACTGGATTGACATTCATATCACCTTTTAGGATTTTAATGCTGTATGTGGGTTTTAAACTATTTTAATTAAACTGCACTCTAGATGCTTAGTTTTGCCAAACCTGGGTGAAAGTAAAATTGATTACGAGGTGCATTTTAGCATATAAATATCAAAATTATGAAAAGGTTGTTCTCCAATCTCTTTTCTTAATGTTGAAAACGGTCAAGGAAATTAGATGTTTTCTTCTGAAATTTCCAATATATCATTTACAGGCGCAGATTGCTTCCAGGAGGAAAATGAAAATGGTTCCTGTCGGGTTAGAATATCCGCCAATGCCACCAAAACTGTGGCAGAGTTGAGAAGGCCGGTGGAAGAGCTAATGAATGGAAGGACCGTAAAACATGCCAGCCTCACTCCTTCCATATTGCAGCACCTGTTCTCTAGAGATGGCATTAATCTAATGAGATCATTGCGAACCTACATATCTTTTGACCGGCATAGTCTCAATGTGAGAATCTTCGGCTCTTCTGATGCTGCTGCTGTAGCTGAGCAAAAATTGGTTCAATCTCTTTTGTCCTACTATGAGAGCAAGCAGCTTGAGGTCCGACTTCGTGGTCGGGGTCTGCCTCCGGATATGATGAAGGAAGTGGTTAAGAAGTTTGGGCCAGACCTTAATGGGCTCAAAGAGAAAATACCCGGGGCTGAATTTATGCTTAATACCCGACATCATATTATTTCGATTCGCGGTGACAAAGAGATGAAGCAAAAGGTAGAAGAAATCATCCTCGAGATTGCTAAGGCAGGCAGAGATTTAGCCAGGAGATCTGATAGTGAAGTCACATGCCCCATTTGCTTGTGTGAAGTAGAAGATGGCTACCAGCTCGAAGGATGTTCACATCTCTTTTGTCGTTTGTGTTTGGTGGAGCATTGCGAATCTGCCATTAGAAACTTTACATTTCGACAATCATCCATGTAAATATATGTGTATATATTTAAGGGTTTATGCACATACAAATCGTTAACAGGTGATTTTAAACATTTTCGCAGTTACTAGTATTGTTTGCATCTCTGGTAGGATGCCATTATAAACTCTGCATTGTACAAAGTTCTGGAACAGAAGGAAAAGCTATGAAATGCGAGTATTTGGTACAAAGCCTATTATAAAAAGAACATGACATTATTTATGGTACAAATCCTATTACTTAATGGGTTAATTACCCTGCGTAGCGATATTCCTTTTACGATGAGCATTTTCGCTAAAAAAACAGGTTTCGAACTGTTTGGGGCCTCTCGGGTATTTAAAAATATCTTCCGTGAGGTTTTAGAAAAAACCGTATTTTATTTAAAAAGATGGAGTCGCCACCAGCCACTAAGGTAGGCCGAACACCGTAAAACCAAAGATTTTGAAAACCGTTGGGTTCGGGAATCAGTTACGGATGAGGAAGGATTATCACCCCACACCGCCCTAAATTGGTACTTTAATAATTACCGCTTTATTAATATTAGACTTTCCGGATTAAAGTGACGATTGAATTAAAACTCGGTTATAAGTGCGAGCAAATTTTAAAGGCTCCGTTATTCGAGAGTAAACTGATAGACCACCATCACTGTGTTTGATATTGGTCACGTTTACGCTAGAATAAAAGGGCACCGCATTGACAATAATATATCCGAAATGCAACTTAAAACATGGAAAATATAAATAAATACAATGCGATAAAAATATAAATAAATACTAACATAATAAAATACTAATCGAACATAAATAAAATACTAATATGAAATATACATACATAAATATTAATCTAACACATAAATAAAAACAAATCTAACATAAATAAAAAAACTAATCTAAAACATTCATAAATATTAATCTAACACATAAATAAAAATTAATCTAACATAAATAAAATATTAATCTAAAACGTAAATAAATATAAAGCATAAAATACTAATATAAAACATATCAACTAAAAATAGGAACAAAATTAAACAACATTTTATTAAATCAAACAACATAAATAAAAATATACTTAACTAGGAGCCCGAACCCCGACTAACTCCCACTGAAATCTACCATGATCCCTTCAAAAATTAACTAGATCAGATCCAAAATAGAACCCCGATCGAACAGGTTAGGACCGCGGACACTGCCCCTAGCCCTGGCTAGCCAGGAGCCTAAGCCCCCTTATTTGGCCATGCCACTGTCGGCTCTCTTTGCTGCTCTCAATTGCTCTCCCCATGCCTTTATTTATAGGCAAGTGGGGGGTTAAGGGTGACGTGGAGCACTAAGCTCCACACATTGTATTCCCTTTTTTTTACACTTTAATCAACCATTTTTACCCCATTTTTTATTTTAAAATTAATAATATTACTATTACAATAATACTAAAAATACTAAAATCCGAACAAAAACGAGAAAAAAGCAAAGATCAAAAGCACTCATTTTTGACCTACTTTCTTGTTCTTGGCTTTGGAATCATAGGTTCTTCTGGAACTTTCCGCTCTTCCTCGGCCAACTCTTCAAGCTTGTAAGTTCTTCCTATATAGAACTTTTTCGCCTTCTGATCTTGGAGTTACAGGTCCTTCCTATATAGAACCTTTTGCTTTCTTGGGTGGATCTTTCGGAATGAAAGTTCTTCCTATATAGAACCTTTCACTCTGAGGCCTCGAGTTATGAGTCCCTCATATATAGAACTTTTCACTTTGAGACGGTAAAACTTGGAGTCCTTCCTATATAGGACTCTTCGCCTTCAACGCTGCGGGTTTTTCCTATATAAAACCTTATGCGTCACAGATGGATTATTTCGACAGAGAGTTCCTCCTATATAGAACTGCTAGTCTTCAAACCCTGGAGCCGTAAGTCCTTCCTATATCGAACTTTTAGCTTTGGAAATCTCGTAGTTACAGTTTCTTCCTATATATAACCTTTCACTGCGAGGGCTCAAAAATATAGGCCATTCCTATATAGAACCTTTATCTTCGAATTTGGGATTCATGCCAAAATGGCTACCGATCTTTCTGGACTTACGCTACTAAGGCTGCCAAACTTTCTTCAAATTTGGGGATTCACGCCAAAAATGGCTACCTATCTTTATGGAAATTTGGGGATTCGCACTGAAAATGACCACCGATCTTTCTGGACTCATGCTACTATGGCTGCCGAACTTTCTGGCCTTACGCTACTGAGGCTGCCGAACTTTTTTCAAATTTGGGGATTCACGCCGAAAATGGCTACCCATCTTTTTGGAAATTTGGGGATTCACGCCGAAAATGGCCACTGGCCTTTCTGGACTTACGCTACTATGGTTGCTGAACTTTTTGGCCTTACGCTACTGAGGCTGCCGAATCATGCCCAAATGACTTATTAATGGCCCGAAGGACTTATCACCATGCTCGAAAGACTTACTGGTGGCCCGAATGTCTTATTATCATGCCCGAAGATCTTACTGATGGCCCGAAAGACTTAAAATCCAACTTTACGCTACTTTGGCTACCGTCATCTGGCCTTACGCTACTATGGCTGCCGACATCTGGCCTCACGCTACTATGGTTGCCGTCATCTGACCTCACGCTACTATAGTTGTCGCATCATGCCCGAATGACTTGTCACCATGCTCGGAAGACTTACCAGTGGCCCGAAGGTCTTATCATCATGCCTGAAAGACTTACTGATGGCCTGAAGGACTTACTGATGGCCTGAAGGACTTAATATCTGGCTTTACGCTACTTTGGCTATCGTCATCTGGCCTCACGCTACTATGGTTCCCGACATCTGGCCTCACGCTACTATGGCTGCCGCATCATGCCCGAAGGACTTATTGATGGCCTGAAAGACTTATCACCATGCTCCAAAGATTTACTGGTGGCCCTAAGGTCTTATCATCATGCCTGAAGGACTTAATATCTGGCTTTACGCTACTTTGGCTACCGTCATCTGGCCTTACGCTACTATAGCTGCCTTCTCTTTCTTTCTTTAATGAAATCTACTTATTCAAACTTTTTGACAATTCTTTAAATACCTGTCTAAAACAAGCAAAAATCGACATGCCTCTATCTATATGATGCATGCAATGTAATACTTTTTTTCTTGTTTTTCTTCTCCTCCTCTTTTTTTCTTTCTCTCTTTTTCTTTTCTTTTCTTATTTCTTTCTTCTCTTTTTTTCTCTTCTTTCTTCTTTTACTCTTTTTTCTCTCTTTTTCTTTTTTTCTTCTTTTTTTATTCTTTCACTTTCTTTTCTCTTTTTTCTTTTTTCTTTTTTCCCCTCTTTTTTCTGTTCTACAGTCTTGCGCACTAAAATGGTCGTTCTTCAGATTTCCTTCTCTTTTGTTGCAGCGTGCCCTTTGATCAATTATTTATCGCATTCATATCTTTTAACCCTTTCGTACTATAATTCGTATTTTTCTTCTCTATCTTTTTTTCTTATTTTTTCTTCTTTTCTTTTTTCTTCTCTCTCTTTCTCTCTTTTTCTTTTATTTTCTTTTTTTTTCTTTCAATCTTTTTCTTCATCTATTTACTTCTTCATTGTATGCTCTTAAATCCTCATTTGATCAATCACTTCAAATCTGAATTAACATACTTTCAAATCTTTCGTGCGGAAGGTTTTCTTGTCTTCAGGGTTATCAACTGTCTTCATAAATGATCTTCTGGTCCTTATATTATTCTTATAAGAACCCTTGTCATCTTCTTCGCTTGGCGTTGCCCCATTCAATCACGGGCTCCACTACTTCGAATTTCCTGACCCATTATACAGAGCCTTGATCTATTTCTAATCACTAAGGTGAGCAAAAATGCTTCCATCCCCTGAGCTCATCCTTGATCTTTTCGTAGCATTTCGACGGGAACTAACTATTGGTCCCTATGCTTTAAATCTCATCATCATTCATTTTTAAAGTAATGCAAAAGGCAATCTACTTGTGTATATTTCAATACAAAAAATAATGATTGTTTGAAAAGATAACAGTCATTTTGAATATCACAACTTGGAGGGAATATCAAACATTTTAAAAACATTGTTTGGAACAAATGGTAAACATCTTTTTCTTTTTCTCTTTTTTTAAAGGCCAAACATTTTTGAAAATTAATGTTTGGAGAATGGTAAACAAAATTCAAAGTATATTGCCATACATTTTAAAAACTAATGTTTGGGAGAAATGGTAAACATCAAAACTTTGGGAGAAAATGTCAAACCTTTTAAAACATGTTTGCCCCCAAAATATCAAACACCATAGCACATCTGCTTCAAATTGCCAGAGATCAACTTTAATGAAGCGTATATTTAGAAGATCTTGACTATTGTGGAGATATACGCAAATGTATAGTTTCCTCTAGTCTATTAGGCTTTCAAGAGGCACAATCTCATACCTAATTTCTAACCCATTTAAGGTGGCTCTCTTAATCTCAATAACTCACCATGCATCATTCTTCTCTCATTTGGGTGTCGATCAAGCACTTCGAAGTTTCACGTTCCTTAAGCAAGGTTAACCCTTATAGGCAGAATGAAATCTGAAGACATTCTCATTCAACTTGGATATCTACGGATGATCAGAATGGTCTTTGGAGGCTTATAATGTAGGCCTTTGGTTCATGGTTATACGAAGTCGTATCCCTGTGCTCGTATGATCTGAATATGCTCACATGGAGTATTCTATTTTTTTCAGGATCACTCTAGACTACCCATTTTTAGGTTTTCACCCTAGAGTTTATTTTCTTACTCTCTTTCTTTTGGTCCGCCTTGCATTCTGGCTGTGTATTGATGCTTATTTTTCGTAAAAAATGATTGATCCTTCAAAGTTCCTTGAATGAATGATTATGTACATTTCTGGGAGTTCTTGTGATTGGTATGCCCAGATGAAATGTTCATCTTTCTTTCTTCTTCTTTATTCTTTTTTTTCTTTAGACTGTCCATCTTTGGGTTTTCGCCCTAAAGTTCACTTTCTTCTTCTGTATCTTCAGATCAATGTATTTTGGTTGGATATTGATGCTAACATGCTCAGCCAGACTACTCTTTCCTCTTCATTTTCGGGATCACTCTAGACTGCCCATTTTTGGGTTTTCACCCTAAAGGTCATTTCCCTTTTCGAAATTGACAATCTTCGGGCCGACTTGTCTTGGCTTCAATTCAAGCTTCTATACAAATCTTCAAAATTGTGGATTCATTATGTATCTCTGGCTCATTTCTTACAGTTGAAGTCTTGATCTTGTATTGTTTGATCTGTGTGTAAAGTATATACAATATTTTATTTTTATTCTTTTTGTTTTTTCTTTTTTTTTCTTTTTTTCTTTTTTTCTCTTCTTCTTCTTCTTCTTTTTTTCTTCTAAGGGAATTCAACTCATCACAGTCCTTTCTCTCGAGGATAATGATGGAGAATACAACAGAACCCCGAGTTACTCGGTATAGTCATGATTTGAATATATCACTCATGTAGCTACTCCACTTTTGACTTAAAAAATGGATAGAGCATACAACCATCTTCTAAGCTTTTCACTACAGCGGAGTGCCCCAGAAAATTCTACTCATTTCTCTCTTTTTAAACACTCTTATCTGGGAATACCTTTTAGTAAACCCAAACAGTGGAGTGTAATCTCTCTTTTTATTTCTTTTCTTTTATGCTTTTTTTTCTCTTTTTCTTTCGTTTCTCTCTTTTTTTAGACTGCCCATTTTGGGTTTTCAGCCTAGAGTCTATTTTCTCTTATTCGAGTCTGTGGATGTATTATCAAATCAAATTGTATCTATACCGGACATTGTTGCTTGTTCCCACTTGAACGTAATCAATTCTACCTAGCTCTTCTAAACGGGTGCCTATCGAACGGTAGAGTCTTCATGTATCTTCTTCTTACACTATTTAACTTAGTGTACTCACTCTTGATTGCTTCGGCCTTCTGATTGTCATTTCTTATGTTGCTTGATTTACTTTCTAAGCATAAACTTGTCTTTAACCATTTTCCTCTGGTAGTTCTATGGTCTTCATGTCCAATATATCTGGTTTCATCTCTTTCTTTTAGTAAAGTGAAAGAATACCATTCGTCATTCCATTCACAGATGTCCTGAGAAAGCCTTTAGGGGGTAAAGGTTTAGGGTCAACTCCCGATTCAAAGATCTTAAACGACAAGTGCCTGAGAAGGAAAATTCCTAAAATGGGAACTGCCCATTGTCTAAACACTCGCTTTGTTCCTCTGTTGGCCTAAGTGGATTAACGGATACTCATATTTGCAATATCCTCACAACTTTCAATTTCTTCTAAATATAAGCAACTTAGAGTTGATTTTCGAATTTGAACCACATGTATTCTTGCATTTGAGATTCAAGAACCTGGTATAGAAATGATATATACATATGTACATTCAAAAAAATGTGTATATGTGTATGGAAAATCAAAAACTACCTCATAACAATGAATGAAATGCTTAAAGAATCAAAGAATGCAAAAATGCTTTCTAAATGGAATTGTGAAAAAAAATCTGTTTGAGAATTTTTTTTCTTTTTTTTCTTCAAAACATTGAGAATTTCTTTGTGAATTGATGGGAAAACCATAGGGACCTTCGAACTACCTCCCGAGTACTAACTCATTCCAGCCCTTTCAATGTAGTGTAGGCTTGCCATTTCTCTTGTTTTTCCTTGCTGAATCAATTCTTGCGTTAGGACTCCCTCGCCAACCAGCTTCTAGATTTCTCGATGTCATGCTCCAATGCCCCCACATAAAACTCATATTTACTATTCAGGTCAAAGTTGTGGGCAAATGTGTCAGGTGTAATATTCATCGGCCTGGAGGTGAGCTGCTAACCTTTGACTAAATGAGATGTCTGAAATAAGTACCCCAAATATTTTCAGACTTGCTCGATGAATTTCCCTCAGTGGTTCGGAGGGATTATCAAACCTCATTCTCTTACCGTTATGAGAATCTTAAAAGTGGTACCCATTTATCTTTTCTTTTCTTCTACTCCTAGGTAGGTCTGGTCTTTAAACTTAGGTCCCAAAGTGCATGTTCGATTCTCTCTCCGACTGTCATAAAGTCCTCAAAGATGGCCTTCATTTTCCCGAGCATCTTATCAAAGAAGAAATATAAAAGGTGGCATGAAACATGGAAGTCACTTTCCTCTTCGTATACGGGAGGCTGCACTTGGGTCGCTAAACAAAGCCACCTCAAAGCACATTCCTTGAAGCCTTCATCAGGTTTCATCTTCGTACCATGGAGATACTGACGACTTGGTGCTAGGCCCAAAGCATATTTATATTGGCCCAAAAAGGCATCGGCTAAGTCTCCCCACGACTGAACTTGGTCTCTACTCAAACAGTTATACCATATCATGGTGGGTCCTGGTAGACTGTCGTAAAAGCAGTGGAACAGTATTTTTTTCATTCTCAATGCAGCCCTTCATCTTTTTATAGAACATGGTCAGGTGAATCTTGGGGCATCTTGTTCCGTCATCATGTGCAAATCTGGGAATCTTTGAAATCTGAAGGAATGACCAAATCAGGGTTCAAACAGAGTTTTCTTGCATCGAAGGCATCAAACTTCTTCTCTTTTTTTCTCGATCCCATCTTCTAACTGCTCGAATCTTAATTTTTGAGTGTGTTTAATTCTTTTATTCACAATAAAACTCTAATTGGTCTTTGGATTACTCCCCAAAAATTTTATACAATGTAATGATAATGTTATGTAAAATATGCCATAACTGTACAATGTGATGTAATGCATGATCTTTGGATTACTCCCCAAAACTAATAATGAATTACAGGTAACAGTTAGCTTCTTTCTAGAGATCTTGACTTCGGGAAGCAAAGCTCGTGCTCCACGTCTCGTCGTCGTCTTCAGGATAATGGGTGACCTTGTCTGCTTCTCTTATGCTACTCCATAGACTTGTGACGTCATGATCTTCATGCTTTGGCTTCTAAAAAACATTGACAAGTGTAGGCATAATGCAGACAAGAGTTTCTTCTTTGGTTGATCTGGGTGCAAACAAACCGATCTTCGAATAATGCGTCTAAATAGAGTTGGATCCTAGCAGTCCAAAGAGGATCCACATAAAGTCTTTAAAACTTTTGGGTTTACATTAAAATTCTCAAAGATCATTTGGTTTAAAGATTTCCCCTTTCTTATTATCAAAAAGTTTTAACTTACTTAAAAATGAAACTTTTAGGTTTTTTTTGAAAGTTTTAGGAGGGAAAAGAATTCAAAACACAATAATAATATTTTCAAATTTTTTGAATGAGTTAAATTAAAATCTTTGAGATTTTTACAAAGGGTTAAATGTGAAGATTTTAAAATTAGTGTTATGTAGTCCCCACTGAATCCTCTGCGCCGCACGTGCCTTACTATCAGACCATTTTTTTCTCGATTGGTCTTTGCTCAGCCTAACTTGATACTGTAATATTATCGTTTTTCGGAAAAGCATACTTTTTTATATTTTGAAAGCCTTTTAAATGAATCGTTCTTGAATCAACACCGTGCCATAATATGCAAAATGAATGCAAATAAAGGCGTTGATTCTGCTGGTAATTACCATTTTGAACGACTTTCATAGGAATTAAAGGGTCTAGATTCTGGAGCCAGAAAAGAAGACTTCTACAGATATGCCCTTCTACATGTTTTGGGGTCGCACTCAAGGAAATGAAAGTGTCATAACCCGTTTTGAGCCCGGGTGACCCAACTAGACCCGAAAGCCCGTTTATAAATAGACTCGACCCGGATCCAAACTTTAACCCGACCCAAGCAGAGCAAACCAAAAATTCTAGGGCAACCCTAACCTTAGCCGTCACCAATCTGTCACTCCGCCGCCAATCTCCTCCCCTGCGGCCGCCGTCATTCTCCATCTGCCGCTGTTTATCCTTGCCGCCGGTCACCAAAACCCTAAACTAAATTAAACCCTAAATTATCCCTAAATTCTATCTTCTAGAAAGCCTAAAATCAACCCCCAAAATAAAAAAAAACAAAAAAAAAACAAAACCTAATATGTCTACCACCCAACCTACCCGATATTACCCATGCCCATACCCTATCTGACCGGCAACATCCCGTGAAATCTAGCACTAGATCAACATAAAATAAAATAGGGAAAGTAGTTAGTTTCTTATTGTAAAAATCTGGTTATAAAACCAAACAAAATGTAAATCTAAAATGGGGGTCGGAGTTCAAAAAAAAATAGAGAGTAAGGCTTTTTGTTCGAAAAAACAGTTGGAAAAAGGGGAAGAAGATAAAAAAAATCGGAGTTTCAGTAAAAAAATTGTAAGTGTTGATCAAATAAGAAACTTTTGAGATCGAAGTTCCAATCTTCTTCTTTCGCATCCTTAAGCTTTTAAATCAAAACCCAAAAACATTTTTTAGTTTCAAAAATCAAACATTCTTATTATATTTTCAGTTAAAAAAGGGGGTTTAAAATCTTACCTGGTCACCGTGCCATCTACGCCGCGAGGCCTTTGCCGATGATCGGCGTCGATTGGAGAAGGAAGCCTGGCGGCCGCTGTTTCAGTTGAGATGAAGAGAGTGTGAAAGGAGAGTTAGGTTTAGGACTTTTTTATTTAATCTGGAAAAAATGTGTATTATGTTTTAAAACCCTTTTAAACTGGTAAGCCAAAAACGGTGCCGTTTTGACCCAACCCAACCCGCGGTGACCCGGTAACCCGGGGAGGATCCGCGCACGCTTTAATGGGTAAATCACCAAACAGGTCCTCCTTCTTTCATTACGTTTTCACTAATGTACATGGTATAATTTCTGTTTCGGTCCCTGCACTTCTTTCTCACATCTGTTTTCGCCATATTTTATTTTATTTCCGCATTGTTATTTTACATTTCACTCAATTTAGTCACTATTTTGTTTTATGTAATTTTAACACTCTAACTTATTTTATTAGCATTTTATCACTGTTTTTTTAAGCTTTTCATTTCAGTCCTTTTGTTATGATCATTAACTATGTATTAAATATGTATATATATATATTTTACATATATATTTGTTATATTATATATTATATATATGAATGTTATATTTTATTAAATATTTATTATAGTATATGTAATTTAATATATGTATATATAGTGTTGTATTATGTACTTATCATGTTATTTATATATGTATTTTTTGGTAAGTAAAGTATGCTTTATATTATATTATGCGCACTAGTAGATATTATTTTAAAATATTATAGTATTATGCGGGTATTATTATTCTCACATTATCACATGTATTATTATATTATATTAATTAATATTTGTGTATGTTCTAGAGTAGTATTTTATTTTTGTTAGATTAGTATTTTATAATGTTAGTATTTATTTTTATTTATATTTGTATCGTATTGTATTCATTTATGTTGGCCATGTTTTAGGTTGCAAAATGGAATATAAATTGTCAATGTGGTGCCCTTTTATCCGAGCGTAAACGGGGCCAGTATCAGGCGTAGTGATGGTGGTTGGGCGTTTACTCTCGGATAATGGAGCCTTTAAAATCTACTCGCACTTATAACTAAATTTTAATTTAATCGTCACTTTAATCCGAAAAGTTTAATATTAATAAAGCGGTAATTATTAAAGTACCAATTTTGGGCGGTGTGGGGGTGCTAATCTTTCCCCATCCGTAACCGACTCCCGAACCCCATATTTTGAAATCTCTGGTTTTTACGGTGTTCGGTCCACCTTGAGTGGCCGGTGGCGACTCCATTTTTAAATAAAACACGGGTTTTATAAAAATCCCACGCGGAAGATATTATTTTCAAAATAAAATAAAACAAAAAACCACATTTTTTTAGCGAGAGAGACATCGCTACAGATGGCGACTCCGCTGAGGATATTTTTTGGTTTTCAAAAATAAAAGACAGTCATGCTTGTTCAAATAATTACCGCTTTAGTAATATTAGAAGTTCTGGATTGAAGTGACGATTAAGTTAAAATTTGGTTATAATTGCGCGTTTATTTTAACGCATTTAAAATTTGGCATATAAACTCGTCCTTTTAAGTGAGGGGAAAACGCTAATGCTTTCGTGAGGATATCGTTCCTCCGTGTAAGCCTAGCAAGTACCTTCGGGGCTCGAGTACCTTATGCTTTCGTAAGGATATCGTTCCTTCGTGCAGGCATAAGTGAATGGGTCCCCCTGAATTGAACCCGGTTGAAAGGAGCCTATAATGGGTGATGACCGGGGGCCTTGCTACTCTTAGTAGGGGACATCAAGGACAATTTGGGTACCTCTTAGCACGAAAACTACATATAGAGAACATATAGAAACCCACCCTTTTAGAGCCATGCGGATAACCTAGGTGTTTTAGACGGGATGTAAATAGGGTTGTTTTGTTTGTTTACCTTATCTAAATTGTTCTTCTATTTATGTGTTATTGATCTTATCCGGTACTGACTCATTTTTTTTGTTTTACCCTTTTTTGCATACATCATTGCATTTGCATTACATTGGGGTGTTGGTTCAAGTGGTTTACCCGATTAGAAATCTTTCATTTTTACCCTAATTTCAAATTGACCCATTTTTGTGATCACATCATATCTGCTCATTTTGGCATTCACTGCATGGCATATCATAACACTTTAATTTTTTGCATTTTACCAGCATGAAATGCTGATTCACGACTAGTTCTCAATTTGAAAAATTATCATTGGGAGAAAATCTAGCACTCTAGATATCAAGGCAATATTCAAAGTTGCAAATGAATCCCGTGAGTTCAGAAAGTTGAGCCACAAGAACCATTTTTGAATCAGTACTTTCGCATCTAAGACATGCACCTCACATTTATATGCATACATTTTGAAAATTTTAAAGTCAGTCCCCGGGTTGCCCCATTAAATACAACAAAGTTGGTCGATCTAGCACCTTACAGAGCTTTTTACAAAAAGTTTGGTCTTGGGGGCATGTCCAAAAGCACCCCCACATATTTTACAAAAAATGTGCCCCTAACAAAGCCCCAGTCTGGGGGCATTCTTTGCCAAGGTCCAGCCTTCATTGCCAAGTCAAACCCTTGCACCCCTGAAATGTCTACATCGATCACAGTCTGCAAAATTGCACCCAATCCAAAAAATAATGAGTTGTCATAAACCAACACAATTTATAAACCCAACTTAGGGGGAAACAAAATGTGCACCAGAGTTTCAAATTTGCTACAAGAGGAGTTTCAGACAATGGCACGGAACGAACAAAATGTTGGGGCATGCACCCAGACAGGTGATCGAACCTAGGACAAAGTCGTGGCACCGCCGCATGAAAAAACCAAGATCCTGACGGGACATGTGAGGAGTCAGGGGCATCCTTTTGAGGATCGAAAAAAATCATGTCACATTCATGCATGTAGTTGCATTTATCTTGCATGGAAACATTTTGCATACGTCATACGTTTAGATTAAGTGCATACACCAAAATTACCATGCATTTAGGGTAGACACATGCATTTAGACATAAAATTAGATACATTCATGCAATCTTGCTTGTACATAACAGGTCTACGGAAAAGATCGAGTACCCTCAACATGGGGGCAATGGCATGACGACCAACCATAGTCTTGGAGGAGGCCAAACACAAAGAAGATGCTGAAACATCTAAATAAAAGGTACCAGTGACAAATTTTGTGAACAATTTACTAAAAATGTTTTTTCTCCTTTTCAGGATTTCATTCCTCCGACAATAGTGTGGTGAAAGCCAACATCTTCCATATCTCACTTTTGCCAAAAGAAATAACTATTTCCAGATTCCGCCCTCTGTCGATAAAGAAGTAGAGTAAATTTTCCAAAAAAATTGTCTCGCTGTCAGTGGCACAGTCATCCAACATCTTGCAAATCATGCCTCCGTCAGTGGTGGTATGCCAACTTAGTATAGATCTTGCCTCCGTCGGTGGTGTTTCAAATCAAAATTTTCATCTGGATCCTGTCTCTTCGTCAGTGGTGTAGCGGGTCTCATATTTTGCTGATCTAGTCTCTCCGGCAATGGTATAGCAGATCAAATCCTATCCAGATCTTGCCTCCGTTGGTGGTGTTGCAGATCAGATTTTCCATTCGGCCCTACCTCTCCGTCGGTGGTGTAGCGGGTCTCACATTTTGTTGATCTAGTATCTCCGTCAGTGGTGTAGTAGATCAAATCCTTTCTAGGTCTTGCCTCTTCGACAGTGTTGTAGCTAGACCAAACTTTTCCTTGGAATTTGTTACAAGAAAAAAGTCAAAAAAATCAAGAAAAAATAAAAAAACGAAAAAAACAAACAAAAACAAAAAAAAGAAGAAGAAAAAATAGAGAAAAATAGAAAAAGTCAACAAAATTAAAAAAAGAAAGTTCGAAAAAAAAGAAGAAGAAGGAAAATTTTCAAGTGTTATCTGATCATGTTCCTCCCTTGATGGTGTGGGTAGATCCAACTTTATAAATTTAAGGTTCTGCCTCTTCGTCGGTGTTGCAGTTGAACCAAATTTGCCAAAGTCTGATCATGCCTCTTCGTCAGAGTTGTAGCTTGATCGAAAAAAAGAGAAGAAGAAAACCATATGATCATGCCTCTTCGTCAGAGTCGTAGTTGGATCAAATCTTCAGACCTTGCCTCTTCGTCGGTGTTGTAGCTGAACCTAATTCACTAATTCTTGGTATTGTCTCTTCGTCGGTGTTATAGCTAGACCAAATCCACTAACTCTTGATCTCGCCTCTTCGCCAGTGTTGTAGCTTGATCAACATTACTAACTTTAGACCATGCCTCCTCGTCGGTGTTGTAGCTTGGTCAAAATTTACTAACTTTCTAGTTGTATCAATGTTGTATCTTAAAAAAAAGAAAAATGAAAAAATGAAAAAAAAGAAATAAAAAATGAAAAATGAAAAATGAAAAAAAGAGAAAGAAAATAAAAAAATCAAAAAGAGCTTTCAATCCTTCGATCATGCATCTTCGTCAGAGTTGTAGCTAGATCAAACATCAGAACTTTCATCCACCGATCATGCCTCTTCGTTAGAGTTGTAGCTGGATCAAACCTTCAGACCTTACCTCTTCGTCGGTGTTGTAGCTTGGTCAAATCTAACTTTCGGTTATGCCTCTTCGTCGGTGTTGTAGCTGAACCTAATTCACTAACTTCCGGTCTTGCCTCTTCGTCGGTGTTGTAGCTAGACCAAATTCACTAACTCTTGATCCTGCCTCTTCGTCGGTGTCGTAGTTGGATCAACATTGCTAACTTTAGACCATGTCTCTTCGTCGGTGTTGTAGCTTGGTCAAAATTTACTAGCTTTCAAGTTTTATCAATATTGTATCTAAAAAATAGCAAAAAAAAAAGAGAAAGAGAAAAAATGAAAAAATGAAAAAATGAAAAAAAAGCAAAAAATGAACAAAAAATGAAAAAAAGAAAAAAAGAAGAAAAGGAATAAGTTATCAGTTTTCTGGTCTTGTCTCTTCGTCAGAGTTGTAGCTGGATCAGACATCAGGACTTTCATCCATCGTTTTGCCTCCTCGTCAGTGTTGCAGCTGGATCGAATTTTGTAGACCCTGCCTCTTCGTCGGTGTTGCAGCTAGGTCGAACTCTCTTTAGGTATTAACTCATCATCAATAATGTAGCAAGTTGAACTCATTTTGCTTCCCCAACAGACAACCCCCTATTTTAAAGATTTTGCTTCCCGAGAATGACAAGGTAGATCAACCAAGACATAAAGGAAGACCTGCATCAAAGAGAAAGAAGATCTACAAAAGAACGAAGACGTACGTCAAGAGGAAAAGCCTAGCCGGATCGGACCAAAACGAGTCATTCTTAGTCTTTGCTCTATTGTTGTTACACAACAATGAGCAAAGAGGGGTAACTGTCATAACCCGTTTTGAGCCCGAATGACCCAACAAGACCCGAAAGCCCATTTATAAATAGACCCGAACCGAATCCCAACTTTAACCTGACCCGAACAGAGCAAACCCTAAAATTCTAGGGCAACCCTAACCCTAGCCGTCACCAATCTGTCGTGCCGCCGCCAATCTCCTCCCTTGCCGCCGCCGTCGCCGCCATTCATCCTTACTGTCGGTAACCAAAACCCTAAACTAAATCAAACCCCAAATTATCCCTAAATTCTATCTTCTAGAAACCCTAAAATCAACCCCCAAAAAAAAAAACAAAACCTAATCTGTCTACCACCCAACCTACCCGATATTACCCATGCCCTCGAAGTTCAAAAAAAATAGAGAGTAAGGTTTTTTGTTCGAAAAAAATAGTTGGAAAAGGGGGAAGAAAATAAAAAAAAAATCAGAGTTTCAGTAAAAAAATTGCAAGTGTTGATCAAATAAGAAATTTTTGAGATCGAAGTTCCAATCTTCTTCTTTCGCATTCTTAAGCTTTTAAATCAAAACCCAAAAACATTTATTAGTTTCAAAAATCAAACATTCTTACTATATTTTCAGTTAAAAAAGGGGGTTTAAAATCTTACCTGGTCGTCGTGCCATCTACGCCGTGAGGCCTTTGCCGATGATCGGCGTCGAGTGGAGAAGGAAGCCTGGCGGCCACCGTTTCAGTTGAGATGAAGAGAGTGTGAAAGGAGAGTTAGGTTTAGGTCTTTTTTATTTAATCTGGAAAAAATAACGTGTATTATGTTTTAAAACCCTTTTAAATCGGTAAGCCAAAAACGGTGCCGTTTTGACCCAACCCAACCCGCGGTGATCCGGTAACCCGGGGAGGATCTGCACACGCTTTAATGGGTAAATCACCAAACAGGTCCTCATTCTTTCATTATGTTTTCACTAATGTACAGGGTATAATTTCCGTTTTGGTCCCTGCACTTCTTTCTCACATCTGTTTTCGCCCTTTTTATTTTATTTCCGCATTGTTATTTTACATTTCACTCAATTTAGTCACTGCTTTGTTTTATGTAATTTTAATACTCTAACTTATTTTATTAGCGTTTTATCACTGTTTTTTTAAGCTTTTCATTTCAGTCCTTTTGTTATGATCATTAACTATGTATTAAATATGTATATATATATTTTACATATATATTTGTTATATTATATATTATATATATGAATGTTATATTTTATTAAATATTTATTATAGTATATGTAATTTAATATATGTATATATAGTGTTGTATTATGTACTTATCATGTTATTTATATATGTATTTTTTGGTAAGTAAAGTATGCTTTATATTATATTATGCGCACTAGTAGATATTATTTTAAAATATTATAGTATTACGCGGGTATTATTATTCTCACATGTATTATTATATTATATTAATTAATATTTGTGTATGTTCTAGAGTAGTATTTTATTTTTGTTAGATTAGTATTTTATAATGTTAGTATTTATTTTTATTTATATTTGTATCGTATTGTATTCATTTATGTTGGCCCTGTTTTAGGTTGCATAATGGAATATAAATTGTCAATGCGGTGCCCTTTTATCCAAGCATAAATGGGGCCAGTATCAGGTGTAGTGATGGTGGTTGGGCGTTTACTCTCGGATAATGGAGCCTTTAAATCTACTCACACTTATAACTAAATTTTAATTTAATCGTTACTTTAATCCGGAAAGTTTAATATTAGTAAAGTGGTAATTATTAAAGTACCAATTTTGGGCGGTGTGGGGGTGCTAATCCTTCCCCATCCGTAACCGACTCCCGAACTCGACATTTTGAAATCTCTGGTTTTTACGGTATCCGATCCACCTTGAGTGGCTGGTGGCGACTCCATTTTTAAATTAAACACGAGTTTTATAAAAATCCCACGCGGAAGACATTATTTTCAAAATAAAATAAAACAAAATAAAAAACCACATTTTTAGTGAGAGGGACATCGCTACAGAAAGTCTCGATTAAAATCGATCTCATCCGGGTGTACAGGTATGATGTCTCGGATACACTCCCATACACGGGCTAGGTTGTCTCCTCAACCTTGAATCAGGTCGTTGACCCAATCGCCACTCATCCTGGCAAAGGTTTTGAACTTTAATGGATAATTATAGTTCCTTGGCGGCTTCGTATAAATTCAATCTTTTTGAACATTCTTCTTGTTGAGCAAGGCTGTGTACTCTTCTACCATGGGTATCATGTCATGTCCGTTGAAAGTGAAGCAGCAAAAAGCAAGGTTCCAGAACTAAAAAATGGCTTGACGCAAAGGCTGATTAACCCGGACATACATTAAATGTACTATGTCGCCATAAATGTCAGAATATAGGTCTTGTAGTCGTCGATCCCATCATTTCCAAATCTCTTTAAGCTCTCATAGGTCATTCTGTTGTAGGCTCTTGTATGTATATCCTGACATTATGCGCTTACTCGGCAAACTGTTACCTTGGGCCCACTGGTTGACTTCTGACCAATGTTTGACGACTGTTCTTGAGATACCTTTTATCCATGATGAAAGATTTCTGATCGGGCAAACCACTTGAACCAACACATTTATGTCATGCAATGCTAATGCAACAAAATTATGTGTAAAGTAAAAATAAAATAAAACAAAAAAAGAAATGAGTTAGTACCGAATAAAATCAATAGATACATAAATAAAAAGCGAAGTAGATAAGGCAACAAGCAGAGCAATCATATTTATCATGAATTGTCCTTGTTGTCCCCGACTAAGAGTAGCAAGGCCCCTGGTCATCACCCATTATAGGCTCCTTTCAACCGGGTTCAACTCACGGGGACCCATTCGCTTATACTCATACGAAAGAATGATATCCTCACGAAAGCATAAGGTACTCGAGCCCCGAATGTACTTGCTAGGCCCATACGGAGGAACGATATCTACATGCAAGCACCATCGTTTTCCCCCACTTAAAAGGACGGGTTTATATGCCAAATTTTAAATGCGTTAAAATAAACGCGCAATTATAACCAAATGTTAATTTAATAGTCACTTTAATCCAGAATTTTCAATATTAGTAAAGCGATAATTATTTAAAAAACTCGACTCTCTTTTATTTTTGAAAACCAAAAAATGTCCCCAACGGAGTCGCCATCTATAGCGATATTCCTTTTACGACGAGCGTTTTCGCTAAAAACAGGTTTTGAAGTGTTTGGGGTCTCTCAGGTATTTAAAAATATCTTCCGTGAGGTTTTAGAAAAAATCGTATTTTATTTATAAAAAAATGGAGTCGCCACCGGCCACTAAGGTAGGCCAGACACCGTAAAACCAGAGATTTTGAAAACCGTTGGGTTCGAGAGTCGGTTACAGATGGGGAAGGATTAGCACCCCCACACCGCCCAAAATTGGTACTTTAATAATTACCACTTTATTAATATTAGACTTTTCGGATTAAAGTGACAATTGAATTAAAACTCGGTTATAAGTGCGATTATATTTTAAAGGCCCCGTTATTTGAGAGTAAACTGATAGACCACCATCACTGCGTTTGATATTGGCCACGTTTACACTCGAATAAAAGGGCACCGCATTGACAATAATATATCTGAAATGCAACTTAAAACATGGCAAATATAAATAAATACAATGCAATAAAAATATAAATAAATACTAACATAATAAAATACTAATATAACATAAATAAAATACTAATATGAAACATACATACATAAATATTAATCTAACACATAAATAAAAACAAATCTAACATAAATAAAAAACTAATCTAAAACATTCATAAATATTAATCTAACACATAAATAAAAACTAATCCAACATAAATAAAATATTAATCTAAAACGTAAATAAATATAAATCATAAAATACTAATATAAAACATATCAACTAAAAATAGGAACAAAATTAAACAACATTTTATTAAATCAAACAACATAAATAAAAATATACCTAACTAGGAGCCCGAACCCCAACTGAATCCTACAGAAATCTACCACGATCCCTTCAAAAATTAACTAGATTGGATCTAAAATAGAACCCCGATCAAACCGGTTAGGACCGAGGACACTACCCCCAGCCATGGCTAGTCGGGAGCCTAAGCCCCCTTATTTGGCCATGCCACTGCCGGCTCTCTTTGTTGCTCTCAATTGCTCTCCCCATGCCTTTATTTATAGGCAAGTGGGGGGGTTAAGGGTGACGTGGAACACTAAGCTCCACACATTGTATTCCCTTTTTTTACACTTTAATCAACCTTTTTTACCCCATTTTTTATTTTAAAATTAATAATATTACTATTATAATAATACTAAAAATACTAAAACTCAGACAAAAATGAGTGATTATACCCTGTTGGTATATAAACTATACCGAATTCTCAGTTTATACATAATATTTTTAAAAGAACATGACATTATGTATGAAAGAATCAGCTGAATCTTGTTGAAACACATCCACTATTTCATATGCAGCCTCTGCAATTATTCTCTTTATTATATTTTGAGTGTAAACTAACCAAATATAACTATAGATATTGTATTGTTTATACCACTTAATTTTCAATTGTGTCAATTATGACATTAAATTTATGTTTTAGGTTCAATTATTTCCCTGCGTCGTTAACTATTAACGGCGCAATGACGTAGACGGTATATTCTGTTATGTGATGACGTGACATAACGTGCCATGTGTGATTAACATGGGTATAATTGAATATATTATTAACAATCAAACTATATTTTGAGTCAAAATTGATTAAATTCGGAGATAGTCCACAAATGATTTATACTGAGTAGATTTTGAACTTGGATGCTAAATAAACAATAATGAACAGTGGTGGATCTTGCTGAAACAATTTGAGGACCAACTTAATTTTTTAAAAAAATTTGAAGACCCAAACTAATTTTTTAGAAAACTTTGAAGGGCTCAATTTAAACTTTTCAAAAATATAGGGGTCTCATTAAGTTTTCCAATTTTTAGATAACTTTTAAAAACTTTATGGGGAATTTGATTGAAAATATTCAAAAAATGAAATTTAATGAAAATCTCTAAAAAAAATTGAGGAAGAAAATTAAAAATTTTGAAGGGCTAAATGTTAATTTTTTAAAATTTTGGGAGGGTCATAGCTCCGTCAGCCACCCCTAACTAGAAACATAAAATATTCGTTTATTAAATGAAAGAGTTTAAAAAATGTATCCGATCTGTTTATGTTCACAATAAATTTATTTATTAGTTCATTTATTTTTGGGTGATCAGAGGAAGGGCGATGCTGGATAGAGGTTAGGGTTAGGTGTGACTAAAAGTTGCAATAGAGAAGATGACTAAAATGAAAGAATGAGTAAATATGAATAACTAAATGTATTATTATACAATTTTTGTTAATTGCTTCGTAAGTTATTAGATTAATTTGTTACTTTTTTAAGTTAAGAGATCAATTTATAACTTTTTATAATTAAAAGACTCAACAAAAAATTAAGTGTCGAAGAATTATTTATACAATTTATCCTAATTAAATAGCAAAAGAAATACTACTAGTTGATTGACTACCTTCTCATTTGTCGCTAAGCAAATATGCTAATTGCTAGCCGATGATTCTACATGAAATGACTTTTGGTCATCTTCTTTAAAGTCACTTCGACATTGTTTTTGACAAATACAATAAGAAAGTAATTTTAAAAGGTAGTTTTAAAAGTATTTTTATATTATTTAATTTAAAATAAGAGTGTTTGGTATTATTGTTAAAAAGTGTTTTTAATAGATAAAATGTCTATTTTAGACATTCCTTTTGAAAATATAAAAAGATTGGTGATATAAACGATGATATATGAGTAATTTTACTTAAAAGTGTTTTTAGAGAAATTAAAAGCTAAAAATTTTAACTTTTAAAAAATACGTTTCAAATCAAGCTGAAATACAATTTTAACCTAAAAAATTACTTATTTTTCATTACTTACTGTCTCAAACTAACTTTTAGAATCAAAAACTGATTTAAAAGTAATGAAAAACAAGGCCTAAATCTCGACATATCCCAAATAATTCAACCCTTACATGACCTCTTATATGCGTTTACATGAAATGACTTTCGGTCATCTCCTTTGAATAGAAAAAATATAAAATAAAAAATGTAATAGTAAATTCTATACAAGGACTTATACGGCCCCTTATCTACATTTACATGAAAGTCTAATGTAATCACCTCCTTTGAATAGAAAAAAAATTAAGAGATTTTAAAATAAAGGTAAAATTATTTAAATAGTACTTTACCCATTCTTGTGTTATTATTTTGGTATCCTAATTATTTTTTAGCAAAATAATACCTAACGTTATATTTTTTTATTTTGGTATCATGCCGTTAAAAAATTAACAACACCCTGACTAGAAGAGAGAAACCACACGTGACATGCTGACAAGGAGAGAGAAATTACATGTGGCAGACTGCATGTCATTTTCTCTCTCCTTGGCAGCATGTCACACATGCTTTTTATGATTTTAGTTGACGTGGCATGCTGACTATGAGAGAAAAATGACGTGACAACCTGCCACGTGTGATTTTCTCTCTCCTTGCCAGTCTGCCGTTAATTTTTAATAGCGGATTATCAAAATATAAACAAAATGTAACGTTAAGTATCATTTTACCAAAAAAAGTAGGGTATCAAAACAAAAACACGAATAAAGATGGGATACCAAATATATAGTCTTTAAAATAAAAATGAATAAATGTTTTTATTATCATTTTTTTAAATTTAATGAGGTGACAGTTAAGTACGAGATTATCAGTTTCAGCAAATTTTTTAACAAAAGATAAAATTTCGTTAATAATAAATAAAATTACGTCGAACAAAGAGGTACAAGAAACAAACAAAGGCTACAAGAGCCTACAGAAACAAAGCTATAAACAGGGGAGATTTTGATGTAAGACATCCATAGAGTGTAGTTAAAATGAGGCGACTTATATAATTTTTTATTAAGTTAGTAAGAATATATATTACTATACAAATTTTTGCCTAAATAGTAAAAATTTAGGTTATAATATAAGAACACAAATTTTTAACTAAGACAAAATTTACACAAATTCTTACCTAGTTGGTAAGAATGTATGCAGTTATACAAATTCTTACTCAATTAATAAAAAATATTTTTATATAATTTTTTACTATTTTAAGTAAAAAATTATGTTAACTGCACACTTTAAGATATGTCCCCATATACAGCCCAGAATTGTGTATAACTGCATGAGGTATGTTTGACATGTTAGTATTGTGTTTAAAGCATCTTGGAGTGGTTTGAGTATGCTATTGGGATGAAAAATTAGCCAAATGTGACATTTTAGGCCCAGGCGTACCGATACGCGGGGGACCATATCGGTACGGCTAGGCAATTTCAGGCTTGTGGGATTGGTACGGGTCTGGTGCGTTTCGATACGCCTAGGCAAATTTGGCCTGGCGTACCGGTACGGGGATGGACGTTTCGATACGAGTTTTAGCCTATGGAGTTCACTTTTGCAATTTGAACCCGTGTATCGAAACACCTGAGAAACCGTATCGGTACGGTTTAAAATATTTCAAAAGTTCGGTATTTCAGTTAGGCGTATCGATATGGCTTTGATGGTGTATCAAAACGGTGTGTTTCAAACCGTATCGATACGGGCTTACTCGTTTCGATACGGATGACCGTTTCTCACGTGAATGTCACTTTTGAGCAGTTTTGCTTTCTTTGCATTTTAGTCCCTAATTCTTGCCGATGCAATTATATATGGTAGAATGATCGGTTTGAGCCGAAATTTGAAATAAAGGAATAGAACCTGACTAATTAAAGGCTGGCAACTCAAAAATGAGTTTTAATCCTGAAATTTTCTGTATTCGCAAATTGGTCCTTAATTTGCAAATGTGATCAATTGGATGTCAAATTGATGTCCGATTGAGTTAGGGTTGCACCTGATGTATGTATGAACATGTAGGGTTAATAATTGGCATCTAGATAAAATAAAAGAAAAAATATACTGGGTTTGGTTGTATCTCTTCGGTTTGCTACGAAAAACCTACTATAGTCTTCTTGGTTCGATTGGGTGTCTAGTCCGGGTCAAGAGGATTACATTTGGTAAGAAAGAAACCATAGTAAATCGACAAACTTGAAAGACGGCGGTGAAAAATGACGCTGAATGTCATAGACCAACATAGAGTCAATTAATCGAGAAACTTTGGCGGACAGAATGAACCATCAAAAAATCCAAGTGCCGAGACAACGAAAATAACAATAAAATGTCTCCAAGACCGATAAATAGGGGTGTGCATTCGGCTAATTCAGTCGGTGGCCGAACCGAATTAGCCATAACCGGATTAACCGAAATTTTTAGAACTTTAACTGTTAACCGAACCGAATTAGCCTTAATCGAATTAACCGAACCGAAATTATTTCGGTTAATTCGGTCGGTTTTCGAATTAACCAAACTTTGTTATAAAATTTTAGGTAAATTACACAATTGGTCACTAAATTATGCTAAAATGACTTTTTTAATCACTTAAACTTTCATTTTATATTAATTTGATAAAAGTTTAATGAACATTTTATAATATATCAAACCATTTAATGATCATTTTATAATTTTTAAAAGTTCAATGACCAAAAATATATATATGTAATATATAATATTTAATATATAATAATTTCGGTTAATTAACCGATTTCGAACCGAATTAACCGATAACCGAATTTTTCAAAAAAATTAACCGTGAACCGAATTTACCTAAAATTAACTGACCGAATTAACCGAAAAAAATTCAGTTTGGTCGATTAATTCAATTAAAATCTAATAATGCACACCCCTACCGATAAAGAACTCGGAGCATGTTCTTGATAGAACCATAATAATAAAGGCCTTAGAACCACTGAAGACGACGTCGGAGCAGGAGGAGATCCTGAAAATCCAACCTCCAAAACTCGAAGTAAAGAAACCCAACCGACTAAAGCAACACAAATAAAACCCCGATAAAATGGTTAAAAAACCTAAGAGGTAAAAAAACAACAAGAATCGACAAAACGATTCGTGAGAGACATAAAAAAACTGCAGATGAGAAAGGAAAGAAACGATGACCGAAAGCAAAGGACAAAGGCGGAAAAATCAAAAGCAAAGAGAGGGAGGCCAGCCGCTGATGAAAGAGGAGGCTGGCCGCCTGAGAAATAAAGCTGGAAGAGGTGGGTTTTTAGAAAGAAACAGAGGGTTTCGAGAGTTTAGGGTTTGTTTACGAGTTTTCAAATAGTGTTATAGTTTTTCAGTAAGTTCTAGTATCAATTAGCTGCAAAAATATTGCATTGTAAAGATATGACTTTAAAGCGTTTTTCAGCTTCCAAACTATGCTTAAAAAGCCATACTTTTAACCAATCTTCCTAAAAACCAAATCTTTAAGCAAAGTTGTAACCTTTTTGAGTCTTAGTGCATTAAAATGCTTTCAGGTTCCCTCTTTGCTCATTATTCCTTGGCAAAATAATGTTCTTTTCTTCTTCTTTTGCTCAATACTTTCAACTGTGTTCTTCTTTTCTATCTTCACCTTGGAGGAAAGTTTGAATTTTTAATGATTTTCTTTGCAAATTGCAATATATTAATGCAAAAACACAACTTTAAGAATTAAATATTACTATGATTGTTTACGAGGTTTAATTTGGTATAGATTGATTCGTAAGGAAGGGATTACAAAAATATTCTCTCTTCCCAAATGGATTTTCCTTTTCTTTTCCCGGGAAACCTCTCTTCTTGTTTCCTTTATTTTCTTTCTTGTTTGATGCAGTTTTGAAGGGTTACATTCTTCATGGAACTTGTTTTTAGCAAATGGGTATTTGCATTTTCACTCTTTTGTTGGCTAATCTTTTCTGTAGCATTTTCTGGTATGCTTCAAAAAGCTCCCTTTTCTCGTGATTTTCCTTGGATATTTTCTTTTAGTTTCTTGAGAAACAAACAATAAATTGTTCAAAATTTTTGTTTTCATTTGATAAGTGGAAGGGTTGGATGAAGATTCTAAAGTAAGAGGGGTGAACTTAGGAGGGTGGTTGGTTCTAGAAGGTTGGATTAAGCCTTCTCTTTTTGAAGGTATTCCAAATACAGACATGCTGGTGAGTTTTTTATAAAAAATGATATTTGGATTTTTTTCAATAAATAATCTGATTATATGTTTTTATGGACATTGAAAAATGCAGGATGGAACACAAGTTAGTTTCAAGTCAGTGAAATTGCAGAAATATGTTTGTGCAGAAAATGGAGGTGGAATGGACATTTCAGTTAACAGAGATTCTGCATCTTCATGGGAAATTTTTACAGTAAGAACCCCCCCCCACAAGTTCTTATTATATCGATAGATTGATATCTTACGATTCCGTCTTGCAGGGACTATTGATGTAAGTTCTTGTTCTGCAACAAAATTTGTTGTCTAACATCTTGCTTGTAATGCAGTTATGGAGAGTTGCTGAATCCGAATTTCAATTCCGCACCACTCAAGGCCAATTTCTAACGTGTTACGGTAACGGATGCGCGGTATCCGCGACTGCAAAATCGGCTTCCTTGACGGAAACATTTCAGATGGAAAGAAATAACAACGGTCGAGTTCATATTAAAACAAAGGGTGGAGCCTATCTGCAGGTATTATACTCAAACCCTTCATGTTTGAGTTGATCTATGGCATTTTTAGTAGTAAAAGTTTATGTAAATGTGTTGTTTTCGTTATGTATTTTTAGGTTACCATAGATAATCAGCTGACAGCGGATTACCCAGGAAATCCGGGATGGGATGATAATGCAGCCACGTTTGAAATGTCGATTGTAGCAAATAACTTGCATGGAGATTATCAGCTTGCTAATGGATACGGATATAGCAAGGCGAAAGAGGTTCTCGAGGTACCGTAATCACTTTTTCTGCAATCTATTTCATTGTTGTTCTTGAGTTAACACTTCTTTTTCAATATGCTGCAGACACATAGAAGAACTTTTATCAATGCAGCAGATTTTGAGTTATTACATAGAAATGGAATAAATACTGTACGGATTCCAGTCGGCTGGTGGATTGCATATGACCCGAATCCTCCCGCCCCGTTTATAGGAGGAACGTTAGCAGCTCTTGATAATGCGTTCTCATGGGCACAGTAAGTCCTTACTTCACTTCTCTTTGATGGAATGCTACGGTTTGAATTTTCATTATACTTGATAAGTATGTTGACATTTCGATGCAGGGCCTATAAGATAAAGTGCATAATCGACCTTCATGCGGCATCTGGCTCCCAAAATGGAATGGAACATAGTGGTAGTCGAGATGGCACGATAGGCTGGACTACATCTGAATCGATTTCGCAGACATTGCATGTCATAAATTTTCTATCTTCCAGGTAACTCCCAACAAGTTATCAGCTGTTGTCTGCGGATTTGTGGCAACGTAAAGTTAAATCTCATTGAACCATCTTGTTTGTTGCAGGTATGCAAATCATCCGGCCTTACTCGGAATTGAGCTATTAAACGAACCATCTGCATCATCAGTTTCATTGGATATTTTAGTTCCGTATTACAAACAAGGGTATGAAATCGTGCGGAAACACACACCGTCGGCGTACGTGATCGTTTGCCAGAGAATTGGCAATGCAGATCCGATTGAACTTTATAAGGCTGATATAGGTTCCCACAATGTAGTGGTGGATTTGCATTACTACAACCTCTTCGACCCATATTTCATCACCTTGAGCCCTATCGATAATATCCAGTTCATATACAAGAGCAGGGAACCTCAGGTACAAGCCTTGAATGCTGCGGACGGTCCACTTGTTTTCATTGGTAACTCTATCAACTTAGATCATGCTTTACTATTCCGTAAGCTTCTATGCATGTTATCAGTAGGCCTTTTTTCGTGCTTTCTGATGTGGTTTATGCGTTTTTGTTCGGGTTTCGATTCAGGCGAGTGGGTGAATGAGTGGAATGTTACAAATGGGACACAATCAGAGTATCAAGACTTCGGAAAGGCTCAATTGGAGGTGTATAATGCAGCTTCCTTCGGTTGGACTTATTGGACTCTCAAAAATGATAGAGAGCACTGGGATTTTGAATGGAACATTAGGAACAACTATCTTCCATTCAGTAAATATTCTAAACCCTGTTTTCAATTAAGCGAAGCTCTGTATCCGACATCCGTACCCGTGTTCGTTTCCTTTTTTGAACTGCATTTGACATACACTCGTGCAGGTAATTCACAGAAGAACATTTTCAACAGCCTAATATGGCTTTTACTTGCATTGGTATGGTTCCACTTCCATTGGTGCCGAATATCATGACGGACGGCATTGCTCGAGACTCGGATGTGAATAGGACGATTGTGTACAGCTTTTTTCATTGTATTTTTCATTTCCGCCAATTTTTATACTCTTTGATACGCCAATTTTACTACTGTAAAACAACCAATTTCATTCGTATTGGCAAATTTGGAGTTGGAGTTGAGATTATCAATTAAAAAATGTGTTCAAGCCTGTCAAAACAATGGCAGTGTTCGTATTCGAATATATGGATCTAGAACAGGTGTTTTAATATATTTTAAGAATTATATCCGTATTCTCATGTCTAAATATACGTCTGATGTGATTGTTTGTCATAAGTTAGCATCATGTTTAAGCATTGAGCTCTTCCATCCATATTGCACGTTTCATATCTTTCACTTCAATGTTGGGCAAGTTTTGGACTATGCCCTTACACGACACGACATAAAAAATACAATATAAACGTGGAACTACGGATTCTCTGAAAGTTTGCCCTCAAGTACATAAGTTCATCATCTTCATTATCAAGTTGTTTCCCGCTAATCATTCCGGCCCCGACGACGTTTAATCAAGTGGTCATATGTGAAGTTTACCCTTTATTTTTTTACTGTCACTGTTCATATTAATCTATAAATTTGGTCATTTTCATATTTAATCCTTATAAGTTATAATATTACGATACTATGATATTATAAGTTATACATGTTACTTATCTAAACGATCAAAAATTTATTTTTAGTGACTAAAAAAGTTCAAGACTAGGTTAAAATTATCAACTCTAAAGATTAAAAATTCTCTTTCTAATATTTATAATTCTTCTTGTGGTGCTACTATTATCATTAGACACGTACAAAGGGTTGGGTTTCTAAGTATAAATTGAATTTTTATTTAAATTTAAGTATAAAAGTTATATATATTAATATATAAAATATTACTATTATTTTTAAAATTAAAAACTAATTAATATGAGTAGGTCGAGTTAACTCGAGCCTAGAAGTTTTTTTTGTATCAGATTTTAGCCTGCACCGAATCATCCTATAAATACCTCAAGACTTAAATATGAAATTTCAAAAAAAATTGAGCCATAGTCTAATTCGGCCTAATCCTTTAACACCTTTAACTATTACTCTTTCTGTTATACTCAATATGTTCAGTATTAGTTTTTTAGAAGTCGTTTTTTATTTGACCATAATTATTTTAAATATTTTAATTAATTAAAATTTATAAAAAAATATATATTTTTAAGCTACTTAATTGAAGGTTTCTAAAACATATTTTTTCACTTTTTTATTAATAATAAATTTAAAGTAGTAATGAGTCAAAGTTAAAAAAATTGACAAAAAAAATCAATAATGAACATATTAAATGAGACAAATGGAGTATAAAATTACATGTTTGACAATTAGCAGATAACTGGTAGTGAATAGCGGATTACATTAGCTGATAGCATTAGTTGATCTAACTAGCAGATTGCATTAACTGATTGTATAAAAGTGTTTTGTAAAATTAACTGATAGCTGATAGATATTTGATTATTTGAACAAACAAAATTACATATAAAGACATGATTATATTCAATATTTATTTGAATAATTTATTAATTATTAATATTTTGTATCTATTAATATTAATTAGATTATGGAAATTAATTTTTATTTACCATTACTAAGTATATATAAATATGTATATATTAATTTATTATTTGTGAAATTATTATTTAATATAATTTTAAAAATTATTAAATTTAGATGTATATATTAATTTTTTTTGTTTATCAGTTATCTTTTTTAATTTTATTAGTTATTCAGATTTATGCTATTTAGAGAAATATTTTGTAATTGTTAAGGACAAAAGAGTATTTATAGTTCTTTTATCCAAACCTCTAACTCAAAAAGCTCATTTTAGGAGCTTCTTTCAATCGAGAGGTTTCACTGCAATACGCTATTATAATCCTCTATTTACCAAACATCTAAATTAGCGGATTTGACTTGTCAAACCTCCAAATTAGCGGATTTGACTAGTTGATTGCATTAACTGGTTGTATAAAAGTGTTTGGTAAAATTAACTGATTACTCATAGTTATTTAATTATTTAAACAAGTAAAATGACATACAAGGACATAATTATATTTGATACTTGTTTGAATTATTTATTTATTCAGGTGAAAATTGTATGATTTCATAGACAAAAAAAAAATCACACATAGCATGATTATCAGAGCCTCGTTAAAACCTCTCTAAACTTAGTCGAAAGAAAAAGTACCATAATAACACCCAGAGTTTAACAATAAGACAAGCCTGAGAATGAAATTACAAGATGAACCCCAACATTAGAGAAATAAGCAGCACCCATATAACCAACTACGAGCCATGGTCGGTTACATCTTCCTGCAACAATGCACAAACATCATTCGTGGGGATGCCGAAGATAGTGGACCTCAAGATCCTCGTGTGACGCCATTTTCGCTAAAGCATCGGCAACTTTATTACCAGAGCATAAAATATGGGAGACTCGAATATCCCATTTCCGCTCCCATAATTCCTGGATATGCAACAACAGTGTAGGACCACCGTTCCCTTTTTGAGCATCCTTAATGAACCGCATAGCCTCCATGCTATCGACTTCCAAGTGAATGCTGCACAAGCCTCGATCCCAGGCACACGACAGTCCCACATAAGCCCCCCACAGCTCGACATCAATGACTGAACAATCGCCGATAACTTTAGTAAAATCAAAGAGCCGATGTCTATGGTGGTCGTGGATCACCCCTCCACAGGTCTTAACAGAAGACGCAACACTCTACGCAGCATCAGTATTGAGTTTAACCCACCCCTCATTCGGTGGGAATCAAATATTCGGCCCCCTGCCCAACGCTGAATTCAAACTAGGCGAACCCACTCTCTCATCAAGTGTAGATCCGGACATCGTGTGAGAATTCCGGCATGGTGGCCGGACGATGGAAGAATGGTGAACGTTGATGAGTGTTGTCTATCTAGGATTAGAGAAGTTAAAAACTGAAAAAAGAAAATCTGATTTTTTTTATTATTAGACAATGAACCAAAGATTGGGTGCAGAACCCATTACAATGGTTTTGTATTTATAACCCCAGCCCAAACCATCTAACAAACTCTAAACAAACTATTAACTAATTGAGATTATTTAAAGAAAAAAACTTTGATACATTGGTCGCATAAACTTTAATTTACAATTGTCTTTTAATTTTAGGAGTTAGAGTTTTATTTTAGGGTTTAAGGTTTAGAGGTTTAAGTCGTAGGATTTAAAATTTAAGGTTAGTATTTAGAATTTAGGGTTTAGTTTTTAGGATTAGGGTTAGTAATTTAGGATTTGAGTTTTTATAGTGTAAATACACGGGCTTGTATAAAATTAATTTTACTGTATCAAAGTTTTACCCTTATTTAAACTAGCTATATTCTAACATTCACCCTATTTTTTTCCTTTCTTCTCCTGCAATTCTTGAATTATAAGAGTGAGCTGAAACTGTGAGCACAAGAAGTAAAAATCCTTGAATCAAAAACACATGAGGCTGAAATTTTGAGCTGGTAGTCAATAAACTGAAATTATTGGATATGAATAACATATGCAGAAACTGGTAAAAGTTGAAACACGAACAAAATGCAGACTTCATCTTCCTTTCTTTTTCTTTCTTTCATCCAGAATTATCGAACATTCATTCTGCTTTCTGCTTTCTTCTTTTTTCTCTTCTTCTTAATCAGAAATCTCTGCTGCATATTTCTTTCCTTGTACATTTGGTCTGTTATGCACATCTGCTTCAGCAGTGTAGGTTAAAGAAGCTTTCTTTCTTTTCTTCTTAATCAGAATCTCTGCATAATTCTTTCCTTGTACATCTGCTCTAGCAGTGTACGCTAAAGAAGCTTTCTTTCTTTTCTTATTCTTGATCAGGATCTTCACATATTTCTTTCCTTGTAAATTGAATCTGTTATGTACATCTGCTAATTTTTGGCAGTGTACTGGAAAAGTTTCTTCTTCAGCTACTTTTCTTGTCTTCAAATACTATTATTTGGTCATACCTATGCATTTCTCTTTCCTTGAGCAATTGATCAATGCTGTACATCTGTTAGTTGACAATGTACTAGAAAGAAGCTGTCTTCTTCAGCTTCCTTGCTGTTTTTTTATCTAGTTCCTCAACCACTCCTCGAATATGGAGCAAAGACATCGGCAAAATACTTGATGAAGAACAACACATTAATCAACAATGGTGAAACATCAACGGCAGAGAAGGAACCTTAAAGAACCATAACTCATGCACATTAATCGCAACCAAAAGTACCATAAGAATTTACCCACAATTGTGAGACCTAGTCTCTTCGGTTATTCCAGCAAACCAATTTACCAACAGTGAGAAAAAATACTACTTCAGCAAACCCACAACAATACTACTAGAATGAAGAATCATCAGTCTCAATACTAAACAACCAGCAGCAAAGAAATTACCAAATCCATCCGCCGATTTCCAAATCAACTAATCAAACATCTCACAGAGCAAAGAATCTCACTCTAACACCATCAAACGTAACTCTAAGCCAAGTAAATCCAACTAACTGGAAATCGATATCTAGGTATTGCACTCAAGTTTCAATTGAGTCACATTTCCGCAAGTGAAGAATTGAAGACTCACAGTGAACATATTTTTTTTAGATCAGTACCTGATTTCAGTAACTGAAACGTTCAATAGAGGTAGCAGCGATAAGAGCCCCTGAGCAGAGAACACATCAACAGCGATGAAAAAATGAGACTGGAAAATGATACGGCGGAAGAAAGCTTTGTAAAGAAAGCAATGAGAAAAGAACGGCGTTGAGGATCCGATAAACCAAATCTGAATGGCAGCAGTGGAATAAAGAGTCTTCAAGATCAGATCTGTCGAATGAACCAAGCAATTGAACCACACTTGCAATCGAAGAAGAAAGAGTCGAAAGACTGATATGATGATCGGAAACAAAATGCACAAATCAGATATATTTCAACCACATTCGTTGCCTTTAATATATAATATATAACATTTTATTAAGTGCAATAAGTATTCCATTTGATAATACTTTCACTTTTATAGAAAGGTAAACTGCAGTAAATACTATAGAACTTTAGATATTTTTTATCGTTTATATTATTAAATTTTTAATTGTTTTAATTGTAGTACTTAATTTTTATTTTTCCCAAATTATATCATTTGGCCGATAAAATCCAAATGACATTATGATATTGATTGATCCTTTCGTACTGTGATGACGTGGCCAAAACAATGTCATTTGATATGGTTATTGATGCCCAAAACGAGAGAAATTATTAGATGAACGTTGCTCACCACGTCATCTATGGTTTATCTAATAATATTCAGTCATTTCAGTGTAACTTCTAAATAACTACTCAATCCTTGATTACATATAGGAAAAAGGTGAAGATTCACATTGGAAAAAATGACATGAAAAAATATTATTCGATGAGATCATGGATGATGTGGTGAGACATACTCATCTAATAGTTTTTTTCTCAAAAGGGCGTCATGTTAGGCACTAAACTTTAGGGGTGTATTGATTTTACCACTAAACTTTAAAATGATTATATTTTTGCCACCAAACATTTCGACCACTGTTATTGATCAATCTTCACCCATCATCAGTCACTATCTGTGACAAAAATAGTACCAAAACGTTCGCATTTCACTCTATTTTCTTCTCCTTGGATTGTTTTTCCATAAAATTGACAAAAATCCATCAAAAGATTCAATGAGTTAATACTCTGATCTCCTCCAATGACCGTCCGATGAGGCTAATTTTGTGGTATGTTGTTCGACTTCTCAAATGAATACTTCTCACTGTTCAAATTTTTAAAAAAACTCAAACACCTTAAATCTAAAACAAAACCCAAACCTTCAAAAATGATAAATTTATTTTATTTAATTTGATTAATTTTAAGTGAGTTTCATGGAAAACTAATATGATGGTAAGAAAGAGGAGTGAAATACAAACGTTTTTATACCAATATGATGATAAGTGACGATTGACCGATAACAACGTCCAAAATGTTAAATGGCTGAAATAGATATGTTTTAAAATTTAGTGACAAAATCGATACACCCTTAAAATTTTGTACCTAAAATGAGATGTTTTGGGCATCAATAGTTATACTAAAACGACGGCGTTTTATCGACATTATCACATCGTTTGAATTTTAATTATCCTATGGTATTATTGAAAGTTTAATGCTATAATTGAAGCAATTAAAAGTTGAATAATATAAATGATATAACGTTTAAAGTTTAGTGGTACAAACGATACAACGTTTAACGATTAAAATTCAGTGATATAAAATTACGTTGATGTTTTCATTCCTTCTTTTGTGTTTCTCCCTTTGCTCTTTAATGGTGCGCGTAAAAATTCTCAGAGGTTTCATCGGAATCATTAAAGAAAAAGCTTCTCAAAGCAAAGCAGCTTTGATTTCGAATCCCAAAACCCTATCTCTCCACGTAGCCTTACTGAGAACCACGACCCATGACCCGTTTGTCACGGCCATACCTTCGTTCACTAGACAAGTAGGTCGTGCGGCACTAGGAAGGGACGTTTCCCGACCAAGTCAGCCCTTGTTCTCTGTGTATCTTTGTTCACTCGGTAAGTAAACCGTGCGACACTTGAAAGAGACGCTTCCCGACCGAGTCAACCTTGCTCTCTATAGATCTGTTCAAGATAAAACAAGCAACGCATTAGGTCTTAAGTCACAACATAATCCCTCAAGCCACGAGTCGATACCGTAGGGCATAGCGAATGCCCATAGTCGACCCCCACCTTCCCCGAAAGAAAAAGTAGTTTTATTAAATAAAAGAAATATTCGGGTTACAAAAGAAGATTCACCCACACCATCGACTTGGGATGTAGGGGCCGCCTCGATGGTGTGTAGGATACGTACCTGTACCAGTGGATCAGTCCAAACTCTGCCGACTGTCCACCCCCTACATATATGCGAAAACAACTTTATGGAAATGACCCGAGTAGACACTGAAATGCTTGAAACGGGGATATTCTTCCCTAACTATGGAAATACGGGCTCTTTTCCCTAAACATAGCAATGATTGAAACGATGACAACTTATTACCTACTCAACCATGGGGCCTTATACATAGCTAGCCACGGTATATCTACTCGGTTGTGGCCCTATATAGGGGATGGCCACAACATTCTCCCCCACCTAATTTGTCGACGTCCTCGTCGACTTGGCAGACTTGAGCTTCACGTTTCCCAGAAACATCTACTCCATCCCTGTATAATTGCATTGCTGACAACGTCTTCCCAGTAGCCTTTGGAAAAATTTTGGCCTCTGCCACTCCTGGTTGCTCCCCTTGGAAGATCAAACAACTCGCCGAATGGACGAGAACGACTTTCGCACATATCATAAAGTCCAAACCTATGACGACATCAAAGTCATCCATAGGGACTACTGTGTAGCTAATCTTTCCCTCCCATGATCCAATCTTGGTCTTCACATTCTTTACACTTCCTCATATACTTGATGCTTCAGAGTTCACAGCTTTTATTCGTCCCACATCCTTGGTCAGAGTCAAAGTCAGATTGCACCTTTCTGCTTCCTCTGGAGAAATGAGAGAGTCAGTTGCTCCTGTGTCTACCAAGGCCTTTGTGACTTTCTCATTCAAAACTATGTTCACATACATCAAGCCTCTCCTTGGTTCTGTCCTAGCCTTGTCTTGTTCTGTTTGCATAGAATATAAGAAACGGATAGAACCCATTCTAGCTGGTTCATCCCTCTTGTCATCCAATTGGTGGCCAACCTGGTCCAAACCTTTTGGAGTAGTTCTCAATGCCGATAGTGCACTCCTCTGTGGACATTCTGCCAGTCGGTGAGGACCCTGACAAAGAAAGCAGCGTAGCCCTCGCCTAGAGGAATCATTATTTTGTCCTCTATCTCTTCCCCAAGTTGAAGGTTTCTCTACTCGTGCCACTTTATAACTTGTTATCCCACTGTCATTGCCGTTACCATGGTCAATGCCATTACCAGTATTATTGCCATTGACATTACCATTCTCATTGCTCCGACAACTGCCATCGCCACTTGCGGGTTACGCTTTGTGGAACCTTCACTGTAATCACTAAGTCGTTCGGCAGCAGCCATTGCCTCAACCACATTTTGCGGTCTTTGTCTCTGGACCTCTGTTCTCGCCCACAATTTGAGTCCTTCTAGGAAGTAGAAAATTTTGTCCTGTTCGGCCATATCCTTGATGTCTAACATTAACGCGGCAAACTCTCTCACATACTCACGTACTGCCCCTGTGTGTGAGAGATCTCTCAACTTCTTCTGTGCATTATACTACACATTCTCTGGGAGGAATGCATTCTTCAATTCGTTCTTCATCTCCTCCCAAGTCTTGAAGATAACATATTGCCATCGAACTTGGACCGCCACCACAACTTGGCATCCCCTGTCAAATACATCGAGGTAGTGGAGACCTTGTCCTCATCTGATGTCGTATGCACTACTCGAAAGTATTGTTCAATGTCAAATAAGAAATTCTCAAGTTCTTTGGCATCTATGTTCCCTTCAAACCGTTGGGGATCTAGGACCTTGGCCCTCTGGCCCCTATCACCTACAGTTGAATTGCCTACGGCCACTTGGACTAGGTTGACAAAACATCTGAGTTCCGCCAACTCATTCTTAAGGTCACTCATAGCTTCTTTTGCTTCATTACTGAGTTCCTTTATGGCATCCTCCAGTTCCTGTTGGGCTTCCTCAATTTCCCTAACGCGATCGCTCGTGACCATATGAGCTCTCATGGCAGCTACTGCAGCTTCTAGCTCTTCAAATTTAGCAGGGTCAACCGACCTATTGCTTCGACTTTTAGCCATTTCAAAAGTAAGTATGCACCCCTGTATCCTGCAAGCACAACCAAGCACCATTGTGCCAAGGAAAGAAAATAATTGTCAGGTTCCCAATGATCAAGTTAGGCACTATTATGCCACAAAACCAACAACGTTATTCTTTTCAACACAACAAGCGCCTCTGCGCTGAACATAAATGAGCCCCATAGTGGGTTACTTTCCACGTGACATCATGCTAGGATAATCATTTTTGGTTAACGACAGACACCTCTGTGCACTGTTTGCAATATGATTTCCAGGCATGCATCAACGATTCACAAGTAGTCAGCTTTTCAATACTGAGGTAAACATAGTGATTAACGACATACACCTCTTGTGTACTGATTTCACTACGACTACCCAGCTAAGACTTCAAAACATATTGAGTGCCTCTGCACCAAAACAACCATAGTGTGTAACGTCAGTCACTTTCGTGAACTGATGACATTATGTTTGAACTCGTTTGCACCTCCGTGCAATAAATGATAAGTGCCTCCACACTGCGACAACCATGGTGATTAGCGTTAGTCACCTCCGTGTACTGATCCCACCAGGTCCAACTCGTTAGCACCTCTGCGCAATAAGGAATAAGTGCCTCTTGCACTGAAACAACCATGGTGGTTAGCGTCAGTCACCTCCGTGTACTGATCCCACCAAGTCCAACTCGCTAGCACCTCTGTGCAATATAAAGATCGAGTACTGCGTATACTTCGATCGCTATAGTGGTTACCGACAGGCACCTCTGTACACTGGCTCCACTATAAAACTCACATGCACCTCTGTGCCACAAATTCACAACTGAGCACCACTGTGCTAAAGGAATGAGCGTCACTGCGCGGAGATAATAAACAAGCACCTATGTGCCCGAAACAATAGTCAAGCACCTATGTGCCCGAAACAATAGTCAAGCACCTCTGTGCACTAACCAACCCTCAATTTATTTAACATTGCTGACTCACCCAACCCACTCCTTTTACGAGGGCACTTGGTATGGAGTCCAACCATCTAACGTCGTACAAAGTTTAAATTCACATCAACCCGGCTCGAAAGCCTTGCTCTGATACCAAGTGTCACGGCCATACCTTCGTTCACTCGATATGTAGGTCGTGCGGCACTAGGAAGGGACGTTTCCCGACCAAGTCAGCTCTTGTTCTCTGTGTATCTTTGTTCACTCGGTAAGTAAACCGTGCGACACTTGAAAGGGACGCTCCCGACCGAGTCAACCTTGCTCTCTATAGATCTGTTCAAGATAAAACAAGCAACACGTCATGTCTTAAGCCACAACATAATCCCTCAAGCCACGAGTCGATACCGTAGGGCATAGCGGATGCCTATAGTCGACCCCCACCTTCCCCCGAAGGAAAAAGTATTATTAAATAAAAGAAATATTCGGGTTACAAAAGAAGACTCACCCACGCCATCGACTTGGGCGGTAGGGCCCGCCTCGATGGTGTGTAAGATACGTACCTGTACCAGTGGATCAGTCCAAACTTTGCCGACTGTCCACCCCCTACATATATGCGAAAACAACTTTATGGAAATGACCCGAGTAGACACTAAAATACTTGAAACGGGGACATTCTTCCCTAACTATGGAAATACAGACTCTTTTCCCTAAACATAACAATGATTGAAACGAGGACAACTTATTACCTACTCAACCATGGGGCCTTATACATAGCTAGCCACGGAATATCTACTCGGTTGTGGCCCTATACAGGGGATGGCCACAATGACCCGTTCACCCCGCCCGACCGAAGACACCCAGCCACTCTACTTTCCTTCGGCCATAGCTCACGTGCCACCGCCTCCACTGCCGTCGAGGCCCTCATGGACCGCCTCCAAACCACATGTGATGCCGTCGTTGCCATCAAATGCCTTATCACATTTCAGCACATCATTAAACGTGGCAGCTTCATCCTTCCACCGGCGGCCAGAACTACCTTAAGCTATCGAATTTCAGAGACGATACGACGCCGTTAACATGGGAACTTTCTTCTTGGGTTAGATGGTATGTTAAAATTTTATCTCTTTCTTTTTCTCAAAAATCATAACAATTCTAAACGAAATTTGCAGGTACGCTTTATACCTTGAAAATCTGCTGTCAACTTCGAAAATTTTGGGGTCCTTTCTATATTCAACTTCGAGCAGTGCAGACAAACGTAAAGAATAAGACAATGTATTATCGCTTATAAACAGTGAATTGCTTAAAGAAATAAACTCTCTGGGGAATTTGATCGAACAGATTGCGAGAACGCCAGATTCTTTGAATTCTAAGGGCAATATACTGATTGATGATGTCCTAGGATTGGTGGGTGAGGACTATTTATCATTGATCAACGAGGTTTCAATTAGGGTCGGTGAGTTTAGGGAGAGACTCGGTTGTTTGAGCTTCGTTGACTCGGTTGAGTTGGCGTGTGCTTTGAAAAGACTGGAGGATTGTAAAGAGGGATTGACAACGGTTTCTCAGAGCAGAAAAGTGATGATCGAGACAATTTGGGGTTCAATAAGTGAGCTAAAGGATCAGATTGGAAACAGTGAAGTGTCTAAAGAAGATAAAGGGGGATCGTTGATTATGGGGAGGAGGAACAAGGTGAGTGAGTCGGCTCGGTTTGGGGAGCGAGTTGTGAAGAAGGGGGGTGGTGACTCGGTCAAGTTCTCTTCATGAAGGTTCATGAGTTTCAATGAGTTTTCTTTTCCAGGCTATGAGTCTATTGATTCATGGTGATTGGGATTGTAAAATATACAGTGTAAAAATCAATATAAGGATTGAATTAATGTGATCATTTTGGTTCCATTGTCTGATTTTTGCTCCAATTAAGGATTGTAAAATATAGTGTGGTGATTATATCATGAGCTGTCTTGCTTGGAATTGTAGAAAGGTTTTGTTAAGCCATGCATTGCTCATTTGCTTGACAATGCTGATGTAAGTCTTAGGGTCGTTCGGCACAGTTTTTTTAACCAGTGTTTGGCTGTCGAACGAAGAAACAATATTGAACTATCACGGAAAACATTTCAATCGAGCGTTTTTGCACCTAATTTAGTCTCAAACGAGCGTTTTCGCCCAAATCATCATTTTATAATACACGCTAAACAAAGCTTTTGTAGTCGTTCCTCCTAATTTCATGGTCTTATGTTGTTTTTGTCATGTTGGATTGTAAATTTTGAAATGTGGGTCAATTTTGCTTTTTTTTAATTATCGGTATTCAAACCTTTGACAGACTAATTCGGTTAGGGTACTATAGAAATCCATTATAAGGACGATCCTCTCATTCCAATTGCTTCATTCATAATATCAGAGGTGGATCTTGCTTTTGATTGTCTGAAGCTGGTTTTAGACCTTAGGTTATGGAATGTGCTTTGTAAGTGATTGAGTCCTTCTTGTACAAGTGTTCATCGATTATTTTTGGGATGCATTTTCATGAGATCCGTTGATGAAATGTACTTACGCATGTTTGATTAGGAGCCTTCTCCATCTACTCTTCTATATAAATAACAATGATTAAATGTGTACTTATATATTTTTATTTTAACTTTTACGTCATTTTTTCAGTTAGGTCTTAACACAAACAACTTAATTGATATCATTTAAATAATTAAGTGATCCTGTTAGTAAATTTGAAAGTATGGTGATCAAAATAAAACCTCCCCATAATTAGATGGTTATTCATGTAGTTTACCCTTAAATAGCCATTTCATTAATTCCAATCCAGCTGGTTAATGTCCAATTTATATCTCCGTTCAATTATCAAGGGAAACCGGTCTTTTTATAACTTTTATAGATATGTAATGATATTTTGTAATATTTTATAATTAGATAATTTAATTAAAAATTATAATCGAAACTATAGTTTATCTATATTTTATTTAAAACTCAATTTGAATAGATCGAATAAGTGGCCAAGAGGGCACTCATCTCCCATTGTCCGTGCTCGGGTTCAAGTGGCCGAATTTGCATGCGTATGTAAATATTAAAAATTGATAAAAGAATTAAGGTCAGGGGCAGATCTTGATATAACAAGTTGAGGGGTCAATTTAAATTTTTTGAAAGTTTTAAAAGCGTAAGCTAAAATTTTCAAAATTTGTGAGGTTTAATGAGAAATTTTCAAATGTTTAAAAGGAAACTTAATTAAAAATATTTAAAGAAATAAAAATTTAATGAGAATTTTAAAATTTTTGAGGGAACCAAATTAAAATTTTTTAATTTTTGAGGGGAATATTTTTCAAAAACTTGAGGGGCTAAATATAAAATATTCAAAATTTGAGAGAGGGGGTGGGGCAGGTCACCTCAAGCCCCTACCACCTTCGGCCCCTGATTAGGGTGAAAGTTTCTTCTATTTATAAGAAATTAAATTGTTTTATTCTAAAAAAGCACTCAAACAGGGTTGTTAATTGTTACACGTTGAAAACGTATCAAATGTTTTTTTTAATTAACATAATGTGATTTTACTGTTAGGGTCGGTACTACGAAAGGACCGGGGGAGCCGGTGTCCCTCTAAAATATATTTTAAAAAATCTTAGGTTGAGTTATGTCTATATGTATTGTTATAATGTTTTCGATTTGGTAACGTGACAGTCCACGTATCATGTGACCACGTATCATGTGACATAGTATAAAAGTTTATTTGATTTTTTTTAAAAATTTAAGGGATTATTTAATATTTATATAAAAATAGAGAAAATTTTCAAAATTAAAATTTATATAAAAATCAAAATTATATTTGGAAATATTAAAATATTTTAAAAAAATTCAAAACACAATTTAAAATAATTAAAAGTATTTGGAAAATGAAAATAGTAAAACAATACAGTTATTGAAAATTTAAAAGATTAAAATATTTTCAAAAATGAAAAATTTAAACTATAAGAAAGAATTGCATAAAACAAACTCAAATCAATGTCGTCTTTCTATGTTAGATGTATCAAGGGCGGTTCAAAGATTTTGAGGCTTTGAGTAATTTATTAAAATAGGATCTTAATTTATAGTTCGTAAAAAAATAATTTTTTTTCAAAAAAATTATCTTAATACCAAAAAATTATTTAATTATTCTCTTGAACAATAAAAATCTACTTATAAACATCTAAAAATGTAACATTTTTCACTTAAAAACTGTTGTTTTTTTTTTGCATGTTTTGAAGCAAAGCTATTTACAACAATTTCAATATCAACTTCTTCCAAATGATCACTCTCGATTGCCATTAAAGCAAGTCTATTTAACATTTTTTGCGACATAGCTGTCCGTAAGTATGACTTTGACAACTTCAATTTTAAAAAGCTTCGTTATGCAAAAGCAATAATAATAGGAATAATCAATAAGATTTTATAAGCAATTGTCGCATTTGGGAAGCAATTAGAACGTTTTAAAAATCTTAACAAATCCATTGCTCCCATTTTCCCCTTAGGTAAAAGTTCTCTAAGTAATTTCATCTCAATATATAGTGAATTTCCATAAATATCAGATAACTCACATTTCTTAAGAGCATTATTAAAATTATTACAATGAGTTTTTAGGTTAACGTTGTCCAATGAAAGTGATTTATCAGAATGAAACAAGAATCCAATAACATTCTCATATGATTGATATTGTTCAAATCTCTTATCCAAAAAAACAATAGCTTGACCACAATATACAAAAAGTATTTAATTCTAAATGACTCCTCAATAGATATTAATATTCGTATTTTACAATTAATTTGAAGGACGATGTAAGTTGTTAACGATCATATTAGATCAATTTGTAATTAATTTTGAGTGAGCATTTGTAATGAATTTTTTTGACTAAATCGATACTCGATATCGTCTTAAATTTTGAGGGTGTATTTGTAATTTTATTAATGATGGGACGATCAATAGTGTAATTTACACAAATAAAATCATTAAACTCTCCTTTAATTTTAAACTGCTTAATGATCTGTTTGTGACAACCAAATAATTAAGTGACTAGTTTGTAACACCTTAAAATGAAGTGATTTATTTATAATCATACTAGCAATTTAGTGACTTGTGGTGTAATTTAACAATTATTTTTCTACGGATTTCCTTCCTCGTCTTTTAGGCGGTAAGAATAAAAAATGATAAACTCTCCATAATTCAATAAGGGTAAACTTCAGCGGCAGTCCTTTTAATTTTGGTCTATTTTGTTTTGATCATTGATTTTGAAATTTTTTAATTTTAATCATTTACGTTAGCGATTCATTCTATTTTAGTCATTGAGCCGTTACCACTCGTTAGTTTGATAACGTGACACATTAATAAAAATATTTAATTTTTAACTTTACCCTTGATTTTTAGAAAAAAACATTAATTTCACCTTTAAACTTTAGATAAAATATTAATTTGACTTTTTGATCCGACCAAACTCTCCCACCACCAATTTCCATTCACCACTGTCTCCAACCATCATCGGCCATCGTCACCATCAGCATCGGAAACAATCTTATTCATGGTTTTTTACACTAAATCATAGCTTCTATTAGGGATCACCAAAAACTATTTGTAATCATACTAGCAATTCGGCGACTTGTGTAGTTTAACCATTATTTTTCTACGTATTTTCTTCCCCCACCTTTTAGGCGGTAAGAATAAAAAAGTCCATAAACTCTCCATAATTCAATAAAGATATCCTCCACCGATCCGGCACTCAGGGAGTTAGCCACTGTATCACGCAAAATAATTTAAACATAATTTTATTGTTAAGGCTTATCTCCCACTTTGTCTGTCCCATTCATTCATTCATTCCTCAATCCAAGAAATCGATTTTTTAGCATAATAGTAGCATAGAAGAGTTAAATGGTGGGAAATAAAGTACATAGGAAGAAACCCAGAGTTCTGTGCCTCCATGGATTCAGAACAAGCGGTGAAATCCTGAAGAAAATGATAGGAAAATGGCCTGAATCCGTGCTGGGAAACTTTGATTTTGATTTTCTCGACGGTCAATATCCCGCAAAAGGAAAATCCGACGTTGAATCCATTTATGATCCACCTTATTATGAATGGTATCAAGTCAACGAGGTTTGATCTTTCGGTTTCAACATCTGTTTTTCTTTCATGGTTGGCTAATCTCCATTTAAATGAAATTTCAAAAGAAACATCAGGCTTTTTTTTCTTTGTATTTTTCAGATTGAGTGTGTGCATTTTGAGGAATGCGTTGCATATATAGAAGATTATATGATTAAACATGGTCCCTTTGATGGTTTACTGGGCTTTTCCCAGGTATATGATTTGATACTTGAAATCACTGAAATTAACCCCATTTCAGCTTTCTGATTAAAAATTAATGTTTGGGTTTGCTGTGTAATTTTATGGGTTTCAGGGTGGAATGCTTGCATCTGTAATTCCTCAAATGCAAAGAGAGGTTTGCCCTTTGAAGTTTCTTTGAGAATTAAGATGAGGGTATTTGTAAATTTGACTGATTTTTGCTTGAATTTTGATTTGCAAGGGAACTGCTTTTACCAAAGTGCCGAAGATAAAGTTTGTGATCATAATATCAGGGTTTGCACTTCGAGAATTGAAGTCCGGGCCGCCTAAATTGCTTGCTAATGTATATTCGGCTCCAATTGACTGCCCTTCTATTCATGTGATTGGTAAGTTTATGACTTGTTCTTGCAGTTTTAATTCCCTTCATTTAGTTCTATTACAATTTGGGTAACCGAAGTCTATGTTACTCGAACTCGGTGTGTGCATGTGTCAAACCGGGACGTGTTCGTCAAGGGTATGCTCTAATCTTTTCAAAATTTTCTTGTATTTGGAGAGTTCTTGGAGGATGATATTCACATTTCTGTTTGTGTTTGACATGGATGCTGGATACGGGTCCTGTAAGAAAAATCAAGAGTCGGGAGTATTATAGAGCAATGTAACTTTTCGGATTTCACTGATCTTGAGCATGCCAGACTAAAGCAGCTACGAAAGATAAAAAACATTAAAGATGTTCTTTGTTGGTACTAATTTAAGTATAGAGGAACTCCAAATACTAGTTATGATACCATAAAAGATTACAGTTGCTGTTGTACAAATATTGGCTGACAAGAGCTATGTTACTCGTGCTTGGGTATGAGTATGAGATATGGATATGCTCAATTTTTTTTTGTCGAGTTTTGCCATGTATTTGGAGTCTTTGGAGAGTTTATCCATATATTGCATTCGGGTATTGGACTCGGGTACTTAAAATGAAGAGTCGAAACATCATAGGATATAAGACCTGGAAATCTCCAAAGCTTTAGCAGTTTTTTTCTGGCAAATCAACTGTAAATTTGTCAACCTTGAAGGCTATATAATAAATGAAGTCTTAAAGCATCTGGATACAACAAACCTTGGGATAAGCTTTGGAATTTCTTTGTTCTTCAGTGAAGTTGTTAGGTGTGAACTGTAAAGTTTAGAATGCAACAGACTTTTGTGGCCTAGCTGATAGGCCAGAAATATGTTACTCGAATCGGGTGTGTCGGATACGAGTATGTGTCCTATGTTCAATTTTTTCCAAGTTTTTCTTTTCATATATTTGGAGGATCCTTGGAGGATTGTATCTCCGTATTCATACTCATATTTGTGTCGAATGTAAGTATTGGACATTGGTTCCTAAAGCAGAATGAAGAATCTGCAGCAAGTTTTATGGAAAACTGCACAAAGTTGATTCAATCTCAAGATACTCTTCTGAGAATATGAACAATTTTAGTTGCAAAATTTGCAGTTTTGCTCATGGGAAACAAGTTTAAACTCACTTTTTTTTTTTATGTATGCAAATTGTCTTTCTGCATTGCCGATAATTATTTGTTTATCATGTATATTTTCTTTATACTTGATGCTTGATCCCGAAATGAAAAACAATAAGAGCTGATTTTAGGACTTGTAATTCTCCATTCTCTGACAATGTCAATTTTCTTACTCAGGAGAGAAGGATTCCCTGAAGGAACGAAACTACAAGCTAATGAAATCATTTGTGAATCCCTTTCTTATTCATCATTCAGTCGGGCACACTGTGCCGAAACTTGGTTAGTTTCGCTACCCTGAAGTTTTTTTTCCTGGAAGACAAAAGAGAACCCCACATTAGCCCTATGCTTCATCTCTCAATGATCAAGGCCGTGAATCCCATACTCCAATTTTCTCATTTTTTTCGTTTTGATTGTAACAGATGAGAAAGGCCTGGAGACCATGAACAAGTTCATCGAGAAAACCCGGGAGATGTTTCGACAAGAATTGCAGGGTGGTTTAGGACTAAAGTCTTCATTGTAGGTTGGTTGGTGTTCTGCCCATATTAGATGAGAATATAAGCTGGGAATTGTCAAATCTTACGACAAACTACCACGATTTCAATAATTCATCATCGTTGAATCATTGGTTCAGGAAACTAATGGGGTTGAATATCCCTTTGCAATTCTACAAACTCATCAAAGTTGTAATTGACATTTTTTTTTATGAATAAGGGGATACGTCTCACTAAAAACCTTTTTAAACCTATATGGAAGAAATTATTACCGATGGTAATATTACAGAAAAACAAGCAAGATAGACTCGACAGCATCATACCAACTAGCAAACAAGATTAAGAACAAACTAAGCTAACAAGTAAACACCAAGATCAGCCTGTAGCAATTGTCACGGGGCCATTACCCTCTTCTCAAAAGACATGTCTGATAGGATGTGCAGCGTCACCGTATTTATATCCCAAGACCCCTTTTTCTTTTTCAATGTGGGATTAATGACCCCGCCTCTTCTTAGCCGTGACATTCTCTCCCACTCAACCTCGTGACGCCCTCGTCACGAGCTTCCGCTCTCGTGATGGGTCACCTTGTCACAGTTGTCCACCCTGCCTACCCCACTCATGGGCGCTCGGCGTGAAATCGGGCAATCAAAGGGTCTCTCTAATACCACTTGTCACGGGGCCATTACCCTCTTCCCAAAAGACATGTCTAGGATGTGCAGCGCCACCGTATTTATATCCCAAGACCCCCTTTTCCTTTTCGATGTGAGATTAATGACCCTCCTTTTCTTAAGCGTGACACAATGCGAGTGCAATCATCATGCACTAAGGCAAGAACTTCGTCATCAGGAGTTAGAAATAAGCAAGAACTTCATGAGGAGGAGTTAGAAATAAGCGTGGCTCAAAATTATTTAGCTAAATCAACCTTGTCATGCATGTAATTCACATTTTTTATTAAGTAGAAATAACTATATTTTTAATGTTGGAATTCGAATTTCATATAAAATAAGATAATATGAGTATTTCTGATCATTCGACTAATTATTGGATTTAATAATTGATAATTTTTTTCATATTAAACAAAGGTACATACATTCCAAAATACTCCAGAGCTGGACCCAAATCATAGCTATCGATTTAATTAATTAATTAATGCGGAAGATTTGGTCATTAAAATAGATTATCCTATTGATCAAATAAATAAGTTTTACTATAATTAATATTATTTAAACACTTTTAAATTTTATACCGTGTCTAGTTCGAAAAGATAATACAATGACCGTGTTAATAAATCTTATTTTATTATGAGCTAAATCCACTTTAGAGTATAACATTTAAAAGCCGTACACATTTCCGGGTCGATAGTTTAATTAAGTTTAGACTTTAAAATCCACCTGTTCTTGTGTTTCTATTTTAGTACTCTAATTTTATTTTTTGGCAAAACGGTACCTAACGTTACCTTTCGTTTTTATTTTGGTACCGAACGTTTCTTCCATGGAACAAGTTATTGATTGTCTATACGTTCTCTGATTGCTTTTCCTATTCCTTTACAAGTCTGAGTTGTTTAGAAATTGCTTTTGCTGATTGCAACAGCCTCGTCGAACAGATTCCGGTTAACAGGATTGAGCTCAGTCCTTAAATCTGATGCAATACTGATGAATGGGTATCGGGTTAGTTTGCAGTGTAGTTTCCTATCTGCTTTTCACTTTGTAATGTTGTTGATTTTAATACATAGTTTTTACTATGCTATCAATATCACTCTCCCATCTTCTGTAAATTATACTAATCGAATCTAAGTCATTGAGAAAAATAATTCAGTGTCACTATCACTGTCCCTTGGTTTCCTATATTTTGAATGCTGCAATTAGATTATGAAATAAATTCAACAGTGCTAACCCAAGCTTTTGTCACATTTATTTTCTTACAATTAGTTGATTCGGTTAAAATATTATAATAAACTCTTTAAAACTATACCTGTTGGTGTTTAAAAAAAAAACAATTCTTGTACAAGAAAATATATATTGGGCCTAACCAAATAAGTGGGTGAAAAAATTAAACACTATTAATAAGGTAATAAAAGTAAAGTTAATACAACCAACGGAATTTGTCTAAGTGATACGCAGTTTGATATTGTTTAAGTATGCATCATAAAATTTTAAAATCTAAATAAAAGAAGAATTAATACAACCAACAGAGTTGGTCCAACCCGGAGGGCAACCAAAACAAGAAGAGTTAATAATACACATAATTTTTCGGTTTTAAGTATAAATCCTAAAATGTAAATAATACTCTCTAAACCCTATTCATAAAAGAAATGGAAATAATTTTGTAATAGAAATGGAAATAATTTTTATTAAAGAAAAAGGCATGAGTAAAAGCGGATATAACATAGAAGAATGTTTTTTTAAAATAAATTATCTATATAAGTTCTGGGATAGTAAAAAATTGTACTCTATGAGTTTTGATCCGACCAGTTTGAAGGTTGTTAGTTTAAAAAATGTATCCGCCAGTCACGTTATTGTGTCGTTACCGAGTTAACGACCTAGTGGTATAATATTTTGTTAAAATTGAACTAATTAAAAGTCCGGTAGTATAAATGAGTCAAAACCAATAGTTTGGTGGTATGGCGTAATTTACCCTTAAAAAATGTGTTCAGATTGAATAGAAATTTAAAATTAGTTTGGTTTAACTCAAGTCTTCTCTCCAAGTCTCACTGCTTGGGATAATTATAAATTAAACTAAAATATAAAATCAGTTCGGTTCAAACAACCAAAAGTTTTAATTTTTTATAAAATACCGGTGTGATTATATGGTAGTATTTGTTTAATTTTTTAGTCTTTTATAAACATACACACATCGTAACACATGGTGTTTGAACCTGTGTCACCTGGATGAAACATGTCATCCTTTATTAACCGTAAACAAATGTTTGATTCACCTTATCTAAGATTGCAAGACATAATCATAAATTAGATTTATGTATATAATTGCAGTGTTTTGTTTTGTGAACATCACTGACATGGTGTAATATAAGATGTAATCTCATATCACTGCATTTCATCTGTAATTTAAGAATTAAGATTACATTCATAATCTTATATTTTAGACTAATTTATCCCTTAATTCTATTATATAATCAATTTATTCATTTTCTCAAATACATCGTATATGCGTTTTAATCTCGACTTGAAAATATAATATCTCTATTTAATTAAAATAAAATAATATGTTAATTAACTCAACACTCAAAAAATCTGAATATTTAATTACTAAAAATTCATATTACTTTTGTTTTTTTTTCTATAAAAAGATAAATTGTTACTGAATTTTACTCTCGAAGCTATTTTGGTCACTAAAATTTCAAAACGTTCAATTTACTCACTGAAGTTTAGATATTAAATATATTTTTTTCACTTCCCGTTAAATTTTTTATAGCGTTATGACATAGACGCTGTCCACCGTTTATCGTCGTCGGATGTCATCATCGACGGTCGTTTACGGTGGTCGTTCGATTCCAAATTTCATCAGTCGTTTCGTCTTTACCCTTGAATCTGAATTTGTCCTTCATTTCGTCGAAAAGTGTCTCAAAGTCTACAAATTGAACAAAAATCTTTTCATTTCTCTCTTATCGATTTTCTTTTTTCGCCGTCAGGTATTACTTGTTTATTAGTATATTGCTTTTACCGATAAAATTTTTCACCGTTTGAATCTTAAAAAAGTTTCTCTGTGCGTCAATAAATGGACGCATAAAAAAATTAACGAAAGAGTGACAAAAAACGTTCAATGTCTAAACTTCAGTGAGTAACTTAAATATTTTATAACTTCAATGATCAAAATAAATTTGAGAATAAAATTTAGTAATAATTTACGTAATTTGAGGGTAATTTACGTAAATTATCCAAAATAAAAATAAAACCATTCGGTGGGTTACAGGCTTACGGCCAAAAAAAGAAAACCCTAGAGGAGGCACCCTTAATAAATACACTTCGCCGGTTCCGGACTCTACCATTTCATCTCATTTCACTCCAAGACATGGAGCCGATCACTGCCACTCTCACCCATTCCATTTCCACTCTTCCATCCATCACCTTCTCCGCCTCAACTCCTTCTCTCATTCCTCGTCTCCGCCCTCCTCCGCTCTCGGGCTCCGCCTCCCTCCGCCTCCGTTCCCGTACGATATCCCTAAACCCTAACCCCCTCCTCTCTAATTTTTTGTCTTTTTATAATAAAAAACAAGTCTTTGCGACTAATACTTCATATTAGTAGAGCTGAATGTTTTCTGTTTTTTGCAGGGGTTTTGCGTTTTAGTAATCAGTTGCCTAAAGCAACATCATCGGAAGAAGCCTCCTCCACCGGTCCGAATCGGTTTTTCGGAGACGATCGCGACGGTGTTGCGACGTTGGAAGAAGTTCCGACGGTTGAGAAGAATGTTATCAATGAAAACCTGTCACCGGAAGAACCTAAACTAGAGTCAGCATCCGATGAGGAATCGCAGATGTTTGAGTTTTTGGAGAAGCTCAATATAAAGGTTTGACCTCTGCTTAATCACTTTTTAGATGCATCATAGTGTCAATTGAACTTCTGATAGGAAAAAACTATTCTTTAATATAAGGAAATGAAAAATAGATTACTTGGGTTTCTCTGAGATGATTTGTGTTGAAACAGAATATTTACTTATGCTGTTTCATTTTTTATATCGTTTTTGTTGTTAAAATTGTGCTAAATCGTATCAGTCAATTGTTCACTCATTTCGGAGGTCTGGTGCTAGAATGGATTAAAAAATGAAACATCATAGATTCTTTTACTTCATTGTTTATTTTACTAACTGTGAAATGAACTTCTATTGTATTTTTATGCCCCCTTTCGTGATCAAATTGGGCTGTAATGTTGAGATTTTGGAATAAGTGGAAAGCATTTGTTGAATACTTGATGAGACAATCCTTAGTTGTTACCTGAGCAACCTATTTACTTTATCATTTGTTAAAATGATTAGTTTTTGGAATCAGTGGAAGGCATTTGTTGAATGCTTGCTGAAACTTTCGACCATTGTGTCGATCCTGAGCGGTTACTTGAGCAACCTAGTGACTTAATTGTCTTGCTACCTATTCATCTTTATTTTATTTTATTTAATGTTATTTTGACCATTGTGTTGCAATGATGAGGTTTTGGAATCAGTGGAAGGCATTCATTGAATGCTTGATGAAACTTTCGACCATTGTGTCGATCCTGAGCGGTTACCTTAGCAACCTAGTGACATAAATTGTCTTGCTACATATTCATCTTTATTTTAATTTTATGTTATTTGCGGTAGTCAATGTTATTTAGACCATTGGATTGCAATGATGAGATTTTGGAATCAGTGGAAGGCATTCATTGAATGCTTAATGAAACTTTCGACCATTGTGTTGATCCTGAGCGGTTACCTGAGCAACCTAGTGACTTGAGCGTACCTTTTCATCCCTACCCCTTTGTCTCTGTTCATTGTTATTTGGATTTTGGACTCAGTTGTGAGTGTAGGACGCATGTTTTATTTTATTTTTCCAAGTTTTCATATATTAAGACCCTTAGAGGTTATATTCCCATATATCTATATGAATTTGTTGGATATGGCTTTAGATACAATCACTTAAAGAAAAATCAAGAGTCAGAGCAACTTGGGTGCTATTCATTAAATGTTCTGATAAACTGCGTTAATTTAGAGTTGCGCTGATCTTTTTCTGAAATACTCTTTTGTGTTTTCACCTTTAGACCTTTGAAGCCTTTTCATACTTCTATCATATAGCTCTGGTTTTCTATCTTTGCCTTAGGTTTTGTTCATTATGTATTAATTTACTTTTTTTTATGAATTTGCAATTTGGTTGCTGTGATGATTAGTAGAATTTATGAAAGTTTTATGAAACGTCGACAACCATGTCGATCTGAGCGGTTACCTGAGCACCTAAATCTGTCCAAATTCAATTTCTACGTTGTTTAATTCTTGTCCATCTCTTTTCTCATAACTTTTGCTGATCATTTTGTCTTCTCTTTGTCCCTGTTTCATCAGACTTTTAGAGTTTTGTTTTATAGTTTGCTTCTTTTTTACAAGTAATCTATATTTCTTGTGGTTTTCTAATCAGTTCTAATGATTAGATCACTAAATAATTGCAGCTTGAAAATGAAGATGCATCTTCAATCATATTATATGGAAGTGGTGCCTTGGTTGCTGTGTGGCTAGCTTCAGCTCTTGTCGGTGCTATTGATTCAATTCCATTGGTGCGTTCTAAATCTGCATTCTGAGTTTCTTTGGACCATGAATAAAAGTATTTCATATTCCTTCTGATTGACGATTCTAATTCTAAAATCCAGTTCCCTAAGTTGCTGGAGGTTGTGGGTCTTGGCTACACATTCTGGTTCACCTCCCGATATCTGATATTCAAGGTAACCACCCACCTTTTACATTCTGGTTCTAACTCATCACTGCATGACATGAATTACTTGAATTTTGCAGAAAAGCAGGGAAGAGTTGGCAACTAAAGTCGAAGAACTTAAGCAGCAGATCCTTGGGTCAGATGAGAATTGATGTAGGATGGATTTGTTTCAGTGTGTTTTGCTTGTTACATGAAAACGAAAGGGAAGAAAAAGCAGAGGTGGATATTTTCTGTAGTTGATATTTAGGCACCTTAGGGTACAAATATGTCGATAACAAAAAAACTAGTTAAAAGAGCCATCCGAGATAAAAATATTTTTTGGTTTTTTTCTTTCATGCACCCTGCAAGTGTGTAGTTCATTAGCAATGGTCGATATGTGCGTGTGTTTGTGCGCCTGTAAGTAGTAATTAGACACGAAATGTATGTGATGATATTTTAGAATACATTCTATGTAGCTATGGATTCCTAACGCGGTGATTCATGGGCCTGTTCGTCTGCTCTGGTTCGTATATCAGACCGGTTGGAGCTTTGGACTGAGTTCAGATAAAAAGTTTTAAGCTCGAGCTTCGTTTGGCCCACATCTATTTATTCAGCGGATGGAAGACATTATTAGTATAAGGATTTGGAATTTAATTGATTGAAAAAAATTGAAATTCAAAATTATAATCATGTCATGATCAAACAAACGTGAAAGCATGGAAGAATGTATTGGAAGGCTTCGTTTGCATTCACTTGAAATTCCCGTTTCACGACCCTTCATTTTGTGGAATGATTGTAATTTGTATGTTTTTCTTGTATGAATCTGGAATATTGTGAGTATCGTGGGTTTATGAATATAGCTCTTATTTTCTTGTGAGTAGCTTCTCTTTTACACCTGCTGATGGTATTTTGAGACTTGATCATTCACGGGTATATGTATCCCAATTCATTAAGTGAACACTTTTAGAAAGTAAATAGTGAATTTTGTTAAATGATAAAGCGAACCCAGAATTCAGTTGCCAAAGCCGGTAAAAGTAATGTAGTATGAGACAACAACAGTAGTGGTAGGACACCTCAAATTCTTTTATTTTCAACAGACAGACCTTTTTAACAAGGTGGAATTGGGAAATATTATCAGCAAAACTCTCAACCAAGTTCACCATGCAAACAGATTAGCATACCAAATACGTTCATGAATAAAAATAGTTAAATATGAGATCGAAACCACATAATCAGGAACCATTAATTGCAAGAAACCATATACCCCCTTTCAACTATGAGATTAAAAACCCACGTTCCATATTACATAAAAACTATTCTACTGTTAAAACCATTTGCTAACCACAGACTTTTCTAGCCTAATCCAACCTTAACTCCATCCACATTTCGTAATATTTAATCAGCAAATATCCCTCAAACCGACAAATATATCATCATCTCCTTCAAACAACTCCAACCCATCATCTTCTTTAGAACCACCATTCTTATTCACTTCCTTCCAAAACTCCTCATTCATTTCCATAGCGTGCATCTTCTCAACCATCCCCTTTTGCTTTATCCCTCTCCCCATCAATTTCTTCGGATTCCTTGCCACAGCTTTCACTCTCCTCATCAAACCCTTTCCGAAACCATCCATTTCCACTTCACAACCCTTGTTATCCATCCCCATTGCCTCCTTTTCACAGTCACTATCATCAGAAATCTCCACAACAACGTGCTTCTCGCCATCATCTCCCTCGCCGGCCTGTTTCTTGTGGCTGAAGAAACCATTATCCCCGGAATAACCTAGTGGGAAAAACCCATACCCGAAATGATATCCCCCGACGTTCCCGTTCGCCAGAAAACTCTCCGGCGGCGCCTCCACCGCCAGCCCATGAAACCCTCTCCCGCAATGCTGGCAGAGCAGGCAGCAGTCCTCGTACTTGTTTTCGTACTCGTACATGTGATAACAGTACGGACAAACCGTCCAAAACGATGCCGTTTCGTTTTCCTTCTCCGGGGGACCTTTCTTCGACTTATTCTCTCCACCTTTCTCTTGCTTCAAATGACCAGTTTTCAACTCGTTGCCGTCGCGACCGACTTTGAGAAAATGGGTTTCTGACCATTGATCGTTCGCCATCTTTCTCCGGGTGGTTCTGTCTTGGTCTTGTGGTGGGTTGAAACCAAAGTTGGAAGCTTTTTGAGTAAAAGAGAAGATAGTATTCATGGGAGTTTTATCAGGGTTTCGAATGGCGGCTGCTCAGCGGTGTCGCGGCCTTCTGCCACCGGCGAAGGCCTCAATAGCGGTGTGAACAAATGTCGTTTTAGGAAAGAAAAACAGAAATGTAGCACAGAGTGATGCAGAGGCAGAGAACATATAAGTGGAGATCTCGTAGAAATCTTCTTAGGGTTTCAAAAATTACCCTATTCTAAAAGGAAATAGAGAGAGGCCCGGGAAATTTCAAAAGAATATTCCTTTTTTTATATATGTAGTTTTATTTGGATAAAAACACTGAAATTATTTAGCACTCCACTAATAACATCTATTATCATAAATTAAAAGAAATTAGATATTTAAATATATTTAATATAATGTTATTATATATTATATCGATATTATTAAATTTAAGTTAATCAATAAAAATTTAATATAAACTATATTTATATATAATTATGTCTTAATAAAATATGCACACATAAATAAATTCGGTTTCTTTTGATGGGTCAAATATAACGTCTAGAGATTTAACAGTAAAATGATTAAATTAAATTATTTTTAATGATGTCGTTGAAATTATAACAAAAAAATTAATAGCTAAAATGAAAATATCCTTAAAAATTAGATAATCAACTTGGTCGTTTTCTCAAATAATTGTTAATGCATTTCTTTCTTCTTTTTTTAAGTATGGGTTGATTACATATACCAAATTGGTATGCAAATTATGTTTGAACTAATCTCAGTAACAATATATGGTTTTCTCTAAACCTAACTGTGGGTCTTTTTTATCTTCTTTGTTTGGTCGGCGACGACATTAATTTTAATGTTGATTGTTGATATTTATTGTTTTGTTTTGTTTTTTTTTATATTTTTTTTTATTTTTCTTGAGTTTTCTTAATTTTAATAGAATTTATGCTTTTGTGGCACACTTTTCTTCTACCTTTATGACACGTTGTCTTTTGCTCTGCCGTTTGACATAGTTTTCATATACCTTAGCGATTAATTGATGCATGTAAAGATTTTCACGATGTTTATTTTTTTATTTAGGTTTGTCGATTGTCATAGAAAGTTTGATCCCCTTGGTGGTTGTTTGCCGATGTAATTAGAGCTTTATAGTGTAGCAATCTATCTGATAGTTTGATTCACTCACCACTCATTTTTCATATCGTAAAGTGTCTTGTTTGGATAGACAAAGGAGATTCATGAAGGTTTCTGAGTTCTTTGACAATGTGTGAAGGGTTTTCTTTTCTTTGTACCGTTGGGTTTCAAGTTTCATTTTTTACGAGTTTTTTGTGGACATAGTCTCCATTCTTCTCTTTTTTGAGGTGCATCGTATTTGTGATGTCTTCTATTTATTTTTAATAAAATCCAGTTGTCGTTTTTTCAAAAAAAAAATGTTATAACTAATCTTTTAAATACATGATTTAAAAATCACTACGCTTAGGTGAGATGATAAGAGTCTCTCCTACCTTAACCAGTGGTCGAAGGTTTGATCCTTATCATGGGCATAGAACAATTTTAAAATTTGTGACTAACGTTTACCCCTATATATACTTGTAGCGACTAATTTTGAAAAATTCGAAGTGTAATCCCACTTTTCATGAAAATTTTGATTTTTGGGGATATTCTTGAAAAAGCTCGAATTTTGGAATAAATATGTGGAGTCGCCATTGGTCATTGGTTTAGATAGACCGAACACCGAAAAGAACCAGAGAAAGAACAAGTTCGGGAGTCAGTTACGAGTGGGGAAGGAATTGCACCCCCACCACGCCCGAAATTCGGTACCTAAAGGTATGTGTAGTATTTGCTAAGAAAGATGAAAATTCGGCTAAATTTAATAATTAATCCCTAAATGCATGTATGCGTGGCAATGTTGTACGAGCATATAGAACCTCGTAATTTACGGTATCCGAAGGATATGACGCCCGAAAACTCGAAACGACACTCCCAAATGGGATACTGAAATCTTGAGGACTAATCTAAATGCTACAAAATAAATATGCATGAACAAATAAATATGACAAAAAATGAATATAAGCAAGAATAAATAAATACATGAGAAAAAAAAAACATAGGATCGAACCGAAATATTGAACAAACAACCAAATACTCATACCAAAACTAAAAATAACGACATAAAACTATCATACGTATATAACATATAACAACATTATATAACATAGTATATAACAGAAAGGACCGAAATACAAAAAACAAGAATAATGGTGGTGAAAGTATAAGTAACAGAAATTTAAAGTGCATAAATTTATATAACAGAAAATAAATAACATCTGGAAAGGACTAGATTGCATAAAAATAAAATAAGGTAGAAGTAATTAAAGGCAGAAAAATAATTAAAGGAATAATAACGGATAAAAATGAAAAAAGACAGAAACTCAGGGGACTGCATGGAAATTAACCCTTTAACAAAAAAATATCCTTCCCCTAAGGGTCAACGTGGATAAAAAAGGGGTAACACTGCGCCGTTGCGGCTGCAGGTTTAAAACATAAGGAATAAACTTTTTTTTTTCTTATATCAAAGCATGATTGCACATCGCTAAAAACTATTAACGTTGAACATAGCTGAATATTATTAAATATTTTAATAAAAATTAAAAAAATTTAAGGACTAGACTTATAATTAAAGTTATTTCAAAAGAAAATTAAAAATTAGATTTAATAAACATTTTTATATTTCTTTATAGTATTTTTAATTGATATATTAGAATAAAATTTCTCAAAATTTTTTTAATATCAAAAACCTTAAACCTAAACTATTTATTTCCCTTCTGCTGCCACCGCCGCTACCTCGACTTTCGCCTATTTGTGATCTGATTTTTTGATATTAAGGAGATTTTAGGATATGTGATTCTAATATATCAATTAAAAATATTATAAAGAGATATAAAAGATTTATTAAATCTACTTTTTAATTTTCTTTTGAAATAATTTTAATTATAACTCTAATCCTTAAGATTTTTAATCTTTATTAAAATATTTAATAGTGTTCAACGGTGTTCAGCGTTAGTGGTGTTCAGTGGTGTGCGACTCCCGTCGTAGAATTTTCCTAAATCAAAACCTAAACCTAAACTAAACTACCCTTCATCTTCTCATTTTCTAACCTAGCCGCAACTAGGGGGTGCAAGGTTCGGCCCTCTTTTGTGTGCGTCGTTCATCGGTGATGCAGCCTTCACGAAATATCATTCTCGACGTCAGAAGACGCTTGGGTGACACCTCCCTCCCTCCAAACGCGGGTAAGATTCGAATCCTTTCCCCTTTTTAATTTTGATTCGAATAAAAAAAATAAAGGATACTTTTAAAAGCTTCTTTTTTGTATTGATTGTTGATAATTGATAAATTACAAAAAAAAAAATCTTTTTCGATTTTCCCTTTTTTCTATTTTTTTTATTTCAATCTCTAAGAAGTCCCCTCCCCTTCATTGTTGTTGTAGATCCGAATATATAAAGGAGAAGAGGTTTGGTTGTGCTTCATTAATGATCCCGGATTTTATGGGGTTTGTCGGCCGATTTGGTGAGTAGGGTTGGTGATAGTATCTGAGGGTGATGATGGTGGTGGTTGGATAGGGTGATGTGTGGCTAGAGTTAGGGTGGCAGAAGTAATTTGGTAGTTTAGGGTTAATTTGGGGTTCTAGTATTATAGTTAATTTAGGGTTTATGGGTTGAGGTTATTTTCAGGGTTTGTGAGGTTTGGCGGTGTGATGACGTGGTGGCCTAGCCGGCGGGGGGCTGACGTGGTGGCCTAGACTGACGATGACGGCAGACGTGGTAGTTTGGACCGGTGACGGTGGCTAGGGTTAGGGGTGTTTAGGGTTACCCAAAATATGTTAAGTATGTGAGCTAGGTAATAATTTGGGCTTAATGTAAATGAGATAAAGGGTTTTGGTCTTGGGTAAGTTATGTAATTGGGTAAATGGTGTAATGGATATGGAAATGGTTTTTTAATTGGTTTGATTAATCTGGTATTTATTTTGGGCTTGAGGCCTGGTCAAAATTTAGTGATTACAATACTAACAGAACACAAGTAATTAGTCATGAACTCATTTCCTAGGATAATTTGAAAAACTAAAGAAATATATGATTTAAAAATAAAACACTTAAAAACAATCTAGAGTAAGAGTGGGAATCGGTTGGGTCGGGAACGGTTTTGGATTCCCCACTTTGTTCCTAACACTTGTGGTTACGGTTTCGAAAAATTCCCATTAAATGTATCAGAGATTTTTTTCATCCTTATACCCTCCCTACGCGGATCCCCGCTGTTTTTGAGGAATCTCTATCCCAAAAAATTAAACAAAAATACTATTTTATTAACCAAAATAAATGGCGAATTTAGTTCAAAATATAAAGTTTAGATACTTCGCTTGGAAGCAATTACGAAATAATGAAGATTGAAAGGGTGTTGTATTGGGGGAAGACTTAGACAAGGGTTTTAGCTTATGACTAAAAACTAAAATAGAAACATGTTGAGAAACTTGAGTGTGGCTAGGTTTGAGAAAAAGTTGAAGTGATAATAATACAGTTAGGTTTTTTTATTAAGATATATATTAGGGGTATATAGATAATTAAGTATATATTTTTTAAAAATCAAGTAAAATATCGGGATCCTTGCGGATATTTTTGGGGATCCCCGCGGTTTATTTATTTGGTTATAGTTTAGTTATCCTCACGTTTCAGATATAGCAATCCCCGTCCACATTTGAGCTTCGGTGATAAAATTTCTCCGTCTCCATCCCCATGGGTGAATATTTCTGTTATTCTATAGGGATGTAAATGAACAGAGCGTTCGACGAACCGTTCGTATAACGTTCGTTTATTAAGCTAAATAAATAAGTATGAACAAAATTTTTATGTTCGTTTAATTAACAAACAAACACGAACATAGGTGTGTTCGGTTCATTTATGTTCACGAACAAGCTCGTTTATAGGCTCATTTATAAGCTCGTTTATAGGCTCATTTATAGGCTCGTTTATAAGCTCGTTTACAGTATGAAAATGCTTGTAGATGTATCTAAATACTACTTTTTGTTGTTGTTGTTATATAAGTTCATGTTGAAATATAAGTTTTATTTTGTTGCTTTTGTTTTATTTATTATTTATTTATTGTTAATTTAGTTAACATTTCTAAACAAATAAACGAACACGTTCGCGGACACTAAACAAATGGACACGAACACCTTCAAATATAAATAAACTAACACGAACACAATACTAAAAATTTAAATGAACACGAATAGAATATGAACACCTTTAAAAATAAACAAACGAACATGAACATAGTCTTGTTCGTTCAAGCTTAGTTTATTTACATCCATATTATTCTCCATCCCCGTCGGTTCGGATCCCCACAGTTTGTAGATATTCTTCGTCCAATTCCCACCCTTAATCTAGAGCAAATGAAATATACATTCCGAATCCACATGTTTCTTAATATACACTCATTCTTTTAAATAATATTTTAATAATAAACTAAATATAATTAATAAAAGAATGTTTTCCTTAATTCATGTAAAAATGAGATTTAAAAAATATAAAACTTAGCATTGTGAATGGAGAAAATTAGATTGGGATGATCATCTTATATTAGTTCGCTACAAAAACTTGGTTCGAATTAGTCGATCAATGAGTCAAATACCAGTGATTAAATAAGAAAAAAAACATAATACAAGTCAGAAAAAACTCTTTTAAAAACATAGTTTAGAAATAAAATTATTCATTTAAAGTATTCAAATGGATTGGGTGTAGATAGGGGTGTTCAAATCCGGGTACCCGGATTTTCGGGTAGTTCAAAATACGGCCCGCGTCCTGACCCGAGTTTTGTGGGTACCCGAAAGTTACGTGTACTCGAAAATTCGGGTATTTGGGTACCCAAATATAAAAATATTTATTTTTTAAATATAAAAATATTTTATTAGTTTAATATAAAAATATAAAAATATCTATTTATTAATTTAATATAAAATATATATTTATTAAATATAAAAAATTAAGATTTTTATTACTAGTTTAATATAAAAATATGTATATTGAATATAAAAACAACAATTTTAAATATATTCGCGTACCCGGCTGTAATCGGGTACCAAAAAATTCTTAATTTTATGACTCAGGACCGACCCGAGAAATGACGGGCTGGGTACCCGACTGGTTAAAAAAAATTCCGGATAAATACCCGGTTATTTATGTTTGAGTAGTCGGGTCGGGTCAGTTGGGTCGGGTATTTTTGAACACCCTTAGGTGTAGATTCTATTAACATGCGAATCAATGTACGAGAAAACTCTTTAAATATAATTTAAAATAAGCGGCAAGGGGTCGGTTCTGTTAATAATTGAACTAAATTATAATTAATCGAATGTTTAAAATTTTTAATTGAATTAAAATATTTTAAAATAATTAATCAAACCAAACTAAGTTTGGTTAATTCGATAGTTTTCAAACTAATTATTTTTAAATAATTATGTTAATTTTTATTCAAAATAACAATTTAAGTAGAAATTAATTGAAAGTTAGTTTTTTCAGATATTTTTTTTATTTTTAAACTTTATTTTTTTCTATTGGGTTGAGCTTAATATTGAGATTTAAAAATAAACATTAGATTTATATATTACCGGTCACTGATAAGAATTGGGCATAAAATAAAAATATATTAATTATACATTAAAACTTCAGTTTATTAATCGATTTCAAACAAAATAAACTGATAATCAAACTTAAAAAAACTTTAATTGTTAGCGGATTGAACATTTAATTAGCTGTACTAAATTTTTATTCAGTCAGTTAATTTAATTTTAATCGAACAATGAACTCTCACATTTAAAGAAGAATAAAAAAACTAAAAAAATGATATCTTAAAAATCGAATTACGAGCGAGTATAATCAGGCTAAATCATTCAAATATACCCCTAAAAATAATTAATTGAATAAATAACCCCTTTAAAGATTATTTAAATAAATACCCCTTTTCAGCCCACGTAGAACAAACTCGCCTATAGCTCTGTCCGAGTTTAGGAATCGCTTCCAGTCAAACGCGAGTTCTATGTAAAATAAACATGATCAATTAAATATTTTTTCCTTCTTACTTACCCACTCAACACGAAAATCGCATTTAGTGAAGCAGGAGTTCGTAACATACTTTACATAAAACGAGAGTTTAACCTAGTGTACTGAAAGAAGCTATTTATCTAAATAATTTCTAAAAAATCTGGATTTTTTTTTTCAAAAAAGAATTGAGCAAGTGATGTGCACGTATATTTTATATAAGAATAAACTATTGAGATGGTCACTTACGTTTTCGTCTCTTAAACATTTGGTCACTCGAGTGTTAATTGTCATTAGATAATTGACGGCGTGCTGACTTGCCACAATAAAAGAAGAATAAATTACCTATAAAGTCACTAAACTCTTACCACACTCATATTTGACCATCAAAATAAAAATAATTTATATAATTACACATTTAATCCTCTATATTTACAAATTTTTTAATTTTTTCTCCCTCAACCATCTTTCCCACACCGTTGTTTCATGCCACCAGCATAGGCGTCGTCCTTCAAGCATGTGGCCTTCGTGTCACTCTATCAAAATTGTTTTTTTCCCTCTTTACAATTCCCTTTTTTTCTTTGACCCCTCCTATTTTCGATTTGGGTTCAGGATTATGGGCTTGTTTTGGGGAAGCTTTATATAATCTGCTCTCCTTTTCAGTGTTTATTATTGTTATTGTTTGCTTTTTGGTTCCTTCACTTTCTGAACTTTTCTAGGTTTATTTAAGATTTTAATTTGAGAACTCTTCTAATTATGCTTACCTTTAGTTGTTCGTTCATGTTCATATTTGCATATATATACTTATCTGAATACAAATGCTGGAACCATGTCGCTTTTTGAACATGGGGAGAAGAACATGAAGCAACAGCAGCAGCAGCAGCATGCAGTGATTATCAGTTAATAGCTAGTTTCAATTAAACAAGGAACATTACAAAATGATAAGGTTATCAGCTCGAGTGCAATTTGGTAAAATGTGTGATTATGGTGATGCCATGTCTAGATTGTATGCTTTGGGGAGAAGCAGAAGTTCATTGGGACTGAAGGGGCGGCATCTTCTAGTAGGGGTGAGCGTTCGATCGAGCCGAGTCGAGTAAAAAATTTTCGAATTATTCGAGTTGACGCATCATATTTTACAACTTAAACTTTATTTGAAATTTTTTCGATTCAAGTCGAGTTTTCGAGTTCCTATACAAATTTAATTGTAATTATTTATTATGTTATAATATAGTTTGATTCTAACTTAGACGACTTTCTCTAATCATAAAAGATATGCATTTATATTTCATCATATTTTTCATATGTCATATATTTCTTCATATTTTTTATGTTAGTATATACATAATAGGAAAAATTGAGGAACTTGACTCGAACTTAAAAATCAATCCACTAATTACTAAAAATTTTGAGTTATTCGAATTTCAATTTTACAACTCAAACTTTATTGGAAATTATTTCGAGTCGAGTTGAGTTTATGTAATTTCGAGTCGAGTCAGAACGAGTCGAGTCAAAAATTTCAATTTTTTTCGAGTCGAGTCGAGTTGGGGTTCACCGTAGACCCTATCCTTCTACGGTGAACCCCAACTCAATTGCAGGTTTGCAGCCTCTTCACCTGATTCATGAAACTACATCAACAACGTTGGCTTATGGCATTTATAAGGCCGAATTTCTAGATGGTGGAGGGGAGAAGAGATTAAAAAATTGTAAATATGGAATATTAAATATGTAATTATATTAATTATTTTTATTTTGGTGGTCAAAATAGAAATATAGTAATAGTTTAGTGACTATCTAGGTAATTTATGCTCTTTTTTGTGCCAAGTCAGCATGCCGTCAGTTGTCTAACGGCAATTAGTACTCGAGCGACCAAATGTTTAAAAAACAAAAACGTAAGTGACCAAAACGTTAATTTTTTAAAATTGATGAACAAATGTGTGTACTTACTAAACATAAGTGACTATCTCAGTAGTTTACCGTTTAAAGAATCATGAAAGAAAATAAAAGAAGTTAAAAAGCTAACCTGTTGACCCGATACATGTTAAGGATTCCTCAAGTATAGCTACGAGTGTCGAGTAAAAAACTTCACTCTGAGATTTATTTTATAATGTAATTAAACTGTGTAATAATGATACACTAACAAGCTGGTTCTATGGTGTAGTGGTTAGCACTCTGGACTTTGAATCCAGCGACCTGGGTTCGACTCCCGGTAGGACCTTTATTTTGCATTATGGGATTGAACACTATCTTTTCATATGGTCTTACTGTTTTTAAACGGGGCGCCCAAGTTTTTATAAGGCCCACTGAAGCAGTTGTATCTATGTGACGATGAGTCAGCCTAGTTTGTACACAATTCACGATTAATCCAATTTTTTTATCTATTAAAAAGGAAAGTACACAAATAGAAAAAAAAAAAACATTTACGAATATTAAGATTTGAATCTTCATAGGTTAAATATATGTCTTCAACAAACTAATTTAAGCTTAAGGTTTTATTTAGTTGGGTGGGAAATTAATATTTTTGTTCACTTTAGTCCCAAAAATATTTAAGTAATCTAAAATCGACTTTTATTTGTTTCTAATTTTTATAAATTTATTTAATATTTTACTATAGTTTTATTTTTGTTCAATTTAATCCCTCTAATTTTATTTAATTTGGAATTGACCTATACTTTTTTCTATTTTATAATTTAGTCCAATATCTTATAATAGCAAACTTTACGCTTTACTCATTAATTTTATAATTACAATTATGGGCTCGTTTTAGCTCGGATTAACTTGAAACTTGGTCTATATGTCAATGATGATATTCATTTCATAAAGGAGTGTTCAATTTAACTTTTTTCATAAATTGGTCTCTGTATTTTATAAATGTTTCAATATGGACCATAAACTATTTATTTTTTTAAATAACACTCTATTTGAAATCCGATTTCAACACTAATTTATCATTAAGTCTAATTGGAATTAATTAGTATAAAGTGAATCTAAAACTAAAATTTTAACTTAAAATCCAAATTATGAATTATTTACATTTTAGTCCCTAAACTTCGATTCGGTTAAATTTACTTCAATTTGAACTTATTTCTTTTTAGAAAAACATAGGTATAAGATGTTTCTACTTATATTAAACTTGTAATTAAGTTTTTGAATGTTTTTGGGTTTAAAATTTGTAAATTTATCAAAATAAGTTTTTGTTAGATAATTTATTTTTCTAAATTTTTTAAAGGTTTATTTTCTCGGGTGACTTTAGTTATTTGTTTCCACTTTATTTTCATGTTGGTTGTTTACTTTCATGTAATCGTATATGTTTATTTTTTTAAACATGTTTTAATCCACAAGTGGGACATTAGTAGCATTTGATATTCAAACTAGATTCGTCTTGACGGGGTATTAAGTGTTACATTGACAATCAAACTCTCTGGATTAAATTATACAAATTTGAAATAAATAAAGGTCAATTTCAGATTAAATAAAAAATTTATAGACTAAACTGGACAAAAATAAACCATATTAAAAATATTGGACTCAATTATAAAAAAATAGAATACATATAGGTCAATTTTTAATTAAATAAAAATTTTAAGGATTAAATTTAACAAAAATAAAACTATATTAAAAAGATTATATTAAATTGAACAAAAATAAAACTATAGTAAAAATATTAGATTAAATTATAAAAAATAGAAATAACTAGGGGTCAATTTTAGTGATTAAATTGAATAAAAATAACCATATGAAAAATATCGAATTAAATTATAAAAATTAAAAATAAATTATAATTTTCAAATATTAATTTTATTTTCTCTCACTTTTCTATTGTACCAAGTGATAGAGAGGAAAAAATTATTTTCCTTATAATTTTTTATCATCTCAACCAAGCACACCGATAAAAAGAAAAGATATATTTTTCATCCTTCCAATTTTTCATCACTTTAATTTTCTATCATTCCAATTTTCTTTCCTCTCTACCAATCAAAGCCTAAATTCATTTTTAAAAAACTAAAAAATAATAATGCAAGTAATGAGAAGATGCACAACAATGGAATCAGCATTCGGATGTTTTGTAGACATCACTCCGGATTAAATCTCATCAACCATCCATTTTCATTATTATAGACGAGAAATTCCTACACCTTTCACATCTTTAAAAGTCGGGTTTCATCTGTGTATTCAGTATTGAATAACTGGACGCATGAGTGGTACCTCTAAGGGATTGGTAGGGGTCACGCTCCCCCAAAATTTTAAAATTACTAAAATTTAAGATTGAATAACGATAACTTTATATTGTAGTTTCTTAAAAATATATAATTTATATCGTTGACTTCCTCTAAATTTAAACATTTTTAAATGATCTCATCAATAAATAATATAAAATTTCGCCACTTACTAGACGATGGACTCAATATGTGATATCAAAAGTGTGATGCATGGAGACAAAGTCATTCTGGGTGCCAAAAATCAAGCGAGCTGGCCCTTCTTTGTCTTTGTACCACACATGGTCTGGGGCAGTCCAAACCACACATGGTGTTGCCACTTTTCAAACCAAATGCCTATCTTTCTGATGTGATCAATTCATCAAACATTGGCTATCAATTTATAGCTCACCACATGACATTTTGTTGTATTAGGCCAAACCAATACAATCAAATAGGGTCATCCATTTCCACTTGATTTTTATATGAATATGTAATGAATTCATCAAAAATACGTTTTATTTAAGGGTTGTTAAGTAGAATTTTTTTTCCACTAGCATGCTTAAATTCATCTTAAAAAATATATTTAAATCCCTAATTTTAAATCCTAAAATTTAAACTTCATTCCCTAAACTCTAAACCATAAGTTAATCTCTTAATCCCTAAATTAATCCATTTTTAAAAAAAAATCATTATCGGTGCATAAAATATTTTTGCTTTATTTAATTTCATATCAATCGTGGCTTGAGTTTGACAGTGTTTGATGCACAAAGGGTCTGTTTGAACTAGGTCAAATGATTTTTGCCTAATTCGGATGAAATCTAGCGTCGTCAACTTAAAATTAAGGCATAATATCATATTCACCCTTAATGTATGCCCAAAAAGACTATTTTGATCTTTATTTTTCTCTCAAGCACATTAATCATCAATGTTTCATTCTGAGTCATAATAATTTTTTTTATAAAAATCTTTAATTGACATCTTTAATTGACCAACTTTAAATATGCATTGACAACAAAAGGTTGTATTTATTAAATTAATAATAAATTTTGTTCAAAAAATTAAATTAATGATAAATTATTATACGCTGAAGACGCGATGGACAGGGGCGGAGCTACATGGGGGTGGGGAGACAATTCTCATCCCCAAGAAATTTTTTCTCACCTTTGTCCTATATAATTTTTTAAAATTAATTTATTTATGAATTTATCTCACTTACAAACATTTATGTTTTACCTTCTCAATCTCAAATTCTGACTCCGTCCCTGACGATAGGGAAAAGATCTGAAAATCTCGTAAGAAAAGTTTGCAACTTGCAAGGTAATCTAATCCTTGTTAAAAAGTTGAAGATATTCAATAACTAAGTTGCTTTTTTTTTATTCAACATAATAGCATTGTACTTGTTTTCTCTTCATATTTCATTCAGTGCATTTGATGTCCTTCCTAATCCTTTACTTCCATTACCAAAAAGTTAACCAGATTTACTATTACGAATAGAAATTTTCCATTCTTTTTAATGTTTTTATTATGTTTCACACTAAAAAAATAAATTTAAAGTTAAAGTTTAAAATTATGACTTAAAAAATTAGGAGTATGTTATATTTTTAGGGTTTAGGATTCAAGATTAAAATTTAAAATTAAAACATATATTTAATTTTTTAATATTAAAATTTAAAAAGCCACCGGAAAAAATATTTTTGTTATATAATAACTCTGTCACGTAGCATTCAAAGTAGTGAGATTAATATGATTACCAATATTGTGGTACCTTTGGAAATCACGGGTGTTAATTGCATTTTGATTTTTTTTTAAACAAATGATATCATAAATTCGGTTATATATACTTTTTGTCAGTAAAGTAGTTTAGTGGTTAATGGTTGAATATATCACTCTTTATGTTATATCAGTATTTTAGTCCACGTGAAAACACTCGATTAATAAAAAGTGTTGATCGTTAGTCCATTAACTATTGTTATAAAAAAGCTATTTTTACGTGAAATAATAAAATTTTAAATATTAAATTATTTTATAAAAAATAAGAGTTAAAATGTGTAACACTCTGGACTCGGATGTTATATTTGGGCATTCAACTTAAACCATGACTATAAAAAATTTAACTTAGTTTAGCCCAAATCACATCCATTTCATCAAAAATCATTAAGTTCAAATATTTCAAAATAGAATAATAATTAAAACATTACATGAGGAGCTTCATTTAATATACATAGATAAAAGCATTCGACACTTTTAAAATCCAAAATATGAGTTACAATACAACTATAGGATCCTATGAATACATAGTCTAAATAATCTAAGTACTATACTTAGACAACTAGTCGATGCTGGGGTCCCACTCCGATGGTGCTCCAACGATGCACATCAAACCTACTAACATGCGAACGAAAATAACAATTTCGAACGTTGAGCTAACGAAGCTCAGTGGATACACTTCATCTCAACCATGCTTCATGCAAATCAGAAATAAGAGCATGCAGCTAAAGATGACAACATGACAATAACATCATATCAATATGGCGCTATCTCTAGCCTCCTCAACATATATCAACAATAAGAAAGTAAACAGTGTCACATAGCAATCATACGTATAATACCAACAAACCTGGAGAGAAGCCTAGTTCTACTAAACATCGGGTACACACACTCTGAGTGAGGCTCGGTCCCACTGTAGCGATGTCCCCCTCGCTAAAAAAAGAATGTGTTTTTTATTTTGAAAATGATGTCTTCCATAGGATTTAAAATGTTTGCCGTGTGGGATTTTAGAAAAACCGTATTTTGTTTTGAAAATGGAGTCGCCACCGGCCACTTAGGTAGGTCGAACACCGTAAAAACCAGAGATTTAAAATGGATGGGTTCGGGAGTCGGTTACGGATGGGGAATGATTAGCACCCCACACCGCACAAAAATTGGTACTTTAATAATTACCGCTTTATTAATATTAGACTTTCCGGATTAAAGTGACGATTAAATTAAAATTTGGTTATAAGTGCGAATAGATTTTAAAGGCCCCGTTATTCGAGAGTAAACGCCCAACCACTATCACTACGCCTGATACTGGCCCCGTTTACGCTCGGATAAAAGGGCGCCGCATTGGCAATATATATATCCGTTATGCAAACTTAAAAAACATGGCAAATATAAATAAATACATTGCGGTAAAAATATAAATAAATATTAACAAAATTAAAAAACTAATCTAACACAAATAAAATACTATTCTAACATATAAAAACAAACCCAACATAAATAAAATGCTACTCTAAAATATACATACATAACTATTAATTTAACACATAAATAAAAATAAAATACTAATCTAAAACATGCCTACATAAATATTAATATAACTCATAAATAAAAACAAATCTAACATAAATAAAATATAAAACATAAATTTAAAACATAATAAATACTAATCTAAAACATAAATAAACATACAAACTAAAAACACAATTTTAAATTAACTACTACTTCATTAAATTATAAAAATTACAACATAAATAAAAAGGAAAGAAAATATACCTAACTAGGAGTTCGAATGACGAACCCCGACTGAACCCCACCGAAATCTACCACAACCTCTCCAAAAAATTGACTAGACCAGACCCAAAATAGGACTCCGATCGAACCGGTTAGGACCGTGGACACTGCCCCGGTCCTAGGCTAGCCGGGAGCCTAAGCTCCCTTATTTGGCCTGCCCACCGCCAATTCATGCTCAATCTCCCCATGCCTTTATATAGGCAATTGGGTGGTTGTGGGGGTTGACGTGGAGCTTCCCCCACCATTGTTTTTTTTACACTTTAATTATTTATTTTTTATATTAATAATAACAATATTAAAAATACTAAAACCCGGACAAAAACGAGTGATTACAGTTGCCCCTCTTTGCTTATTCTTGTGAAATGAGAACAAAGCAAAGATCAAAAGCACTCATTTTTGTCTTATCTGGCTGAATTTCTCTCTTTTTGACGCGTGTCTTCTTTCTTTGGTAGATCTTCTTTCTCTTCGGTGCATGTCTTCTTTCTTGTCTTGATTGATCTACCTTGTCACTCTAGGGAAGCAAAACCTTCAAAATGGGGGGTTGTTTTTTGGGGAAGCCAAACCGAGTCTCACTTGCTACATTATTGATAATAAGCTAATACCTAAAGAGAGTTCGACCCAGCTGCAACACCGACGAAGAGACAGGGTCTACAAAATTTGATCCAGCTGCAACACTGACGAAGAAGCAAGATCGATAGGTGAAAGCTCTGATGTCTGATCCAGCTACAACTCTGACGAAGAGGCAAGATCAGAAAATTGACAACTTTTTTCCCTTTTTTTTTTCTTTTTTTTCTTTTGTTTTGTTTTTGCTTTTGTTTCTTTTTTCATATTTTTCTTCTTTTCTTTCTTCTTTTCTCTTCTTTTTGATTTTTCTTCTTCTTTTTCTTCATTTTTTTCTCAAGAAACAACGTTGATAAAATTTGAAAATTAGTAAATTTTGACCAAGCTACAACATCGACGAAGAGGCATGGTATAAAATTTGTGATGTTGATCCAGCTACAACACCGACGAAGAGGCAGGATCAAGAGTTAGTGAATTTGTTCTAGCTACAACACCGACGAAGAGGCAAGACCGGAAGTTAGTGAATTTGGTTCAGCTACAACACCGACGAGGAGGCAGAATCGACAGTTAAATTTGACCAAGCTACAACACTGACGAAGAGGCAAGGTCTGAAGATTTGATCCAGCTACGACACCGACGAAGAGGCAGGATCAGAGTGTTTTTTTGTGTGATCAAGCTACGACTCTGACGAAGAGGCATGATCAGAATTTGGTTGAAAACTCATTTTTTTCTTTTTTTTCTTTTTTCTATTTTTTTGATTTTTTCTTCTTTTCTTCTTTTTTTGATTTGTTTTCTAGCTACAACATTAATAAAGAAAACTTGAAAATCAGTAAAGTTGGATCTATCAACAGAGAAACAGAAACATTAACTGGAACCCTACTACACCATCAGCGGATAAGTAGGACAGCAGCAACTGGGACCTAACCACTCCATCAGCGGAAGACTGGATTGGATAATGACGACCTGGAACCAGCTAAACCATCAACGGAGAGCAGGATCTGAGGGCGATGGGAGCTTGGACCCGGCCACTCCATCAGCGAAGGACTGGATTTGACAATGATGACTTGGAACCGGCTACACCATCAGCGGAGAGCAGGATCTGAGGGTGACGAGAGCTTGGACCCGGCCACTCCATCAGCGGATAATTGGTTTGGATAATGAACCTAGAACCGGCTACACCATCAGCGGAGAGCATAATCCGAGGACAACGATAGCTTGTACTTGGCCACTCCATCAGCGGAGGACTGGATCGAATAATGACGACCTGGAACCGGCTACACCATCAGCGGAGAGTAGGATCAGAGGACGATAATAGCTTGTACCTAGCCACTTCATCAGCGGAGAGACTAGATCGGGCGATGAAAGTTGATAAATTTTCTTTTGAATTTTCATTCATTTTTTCTTCACTCATTTTTTTGATTTTTTTGATTTTTTTCGACTTTTGATTTTTCAATTTTTTATTTTTTCTGATTTTTTTTCTGGTTTTTTTAACTCTATTTTTTGATAATTTTTCTTTTTTCTTGAACTATACAAAGAAGTAAGACTCAAGAAAAAATTAGGCCTGGTTGCACCGTCAGTGGAGAAACAAGACCTGAATAGAAATTCGATCTGCTTGGGGAAAGGTTCGGATATGTTGCACCATCAACGGAGAAATGAGATCTTCAGGATGTCTATACTGTTGCACCATCAGCAGTAAAGCAGAATCTGGACATTGTTGGCCTATCAACAATGACAAAGGCAAGATCTGAAAAAGGCTACTTCTGTTGCTCTACTGGCGGAGAGGTATGACCTAAAATGAAAAAAAACATTAATCAGTAAATGTTCACAAAATTTGCCACTGTTACCTTTTATTGATGTTTCAGCACCCTCTTTGTATTTGGTCTTCTCTAAGACTAAGGTTGACTGTCGTGTTGTTGCCCCCACGGCTGAGGATGTTCGGTCTCTTTTTGAACCTTTTTGTAAGCAAAAATGCATGAATTTTATGCCTAAATGCACGTGTCTATCCTAAATGCAATGTGACTTTAGTGTTTGCACTGAACATAGATGTATGACGTATGCAAAAATGATTTAATGCTAGATGAATGCAACTAAATGCATGAATGTGATATGATTTTTCTTGCCCTCAAAGGGATGCCCCTAACTCAGCACTGGTCTCGTCAGAATCTTGGTTTTTTTATGCGACGGTGCCCCGACTTTGTCCTGGGTTTGATCAGCTTTCATCTGAGTCTTTCATCAAGGTGCATGCCCCAACATTTTGTTCGTCCTATGTTGTCGTCTGAAACTGCTCTTGAATTTGACACTTTGAATGTGTATTATGTTGCCCCCTAAGTTAGGTTCATAAATAGTGTGTTGGTTCATGGCAGCTCATTATTATTATTTTGGATTAGGTGCAGTTTTGCAAACTGTGGTAAATGATGTGAGAGTTTGACTCGGTAATGAAGGCTGGACCTTGGCAAAGAATGCCCCCGGACTGGGACCTTGTTAGAGGCATAATGTTTGTAAAAGATGTGGATGTATGATTCTAAAAGAAGGGTAGCAAAGGTTTGCTCGGCTTTCAGTTTTTTGAATGGCTTTGGGTAGAATGGTAGAGTTGAAGGGCTTGGTTTTCGGGTGATGGTAAGTCGAGAGTTCAAAAGGACTCAAACATAAGGGTTCAGGCCGTGAAATTAGGGGTTCTATATTCGAGTATTTTGGTTGATGGGTAGCGATGATAGTGGGGATGAAAAAAACTTTATTGTGTTTTTGGTTGGAAATGGTGAGTGTGAATGATTTTTGAAGGATGAGAGGTGGTGAGTTAATTTTGGTGATGGAGAGTGAATGGTGAGTGTTGAAATTTGGCACTTGTCGAGAGATGCCCCTAGACTGAGTTCTTGTGGAGGTTTGGTAATGGTGCTGAATTGGCCGACTTTGCTTTCTCTAGTATTAATGACGCGGGACATCCCGATGACTGATTTTAAAATTGATGCGTCTATATGCAAACTGTCTTAAATGCAAAATGATTTATGTGAATGCAATGCAAAATTAAAATTGTGATGATGTTGTGCAATGATGCAGATGAAATTGATGTGATGAAAATGAAACGAGGTAGTATCGAATGATTAAATAAAACAAATGATAAATATGACAAAAATAGAGTAAAAAACTGTACATAAATAAGGCACCAGAGCCTAAATAGGGTGACCACTAACCTGACAGAGTTTCACATAGCTCTAAAGGGTTGGCTCCTACAGCTCACTATATGCAGTTTTGGTGCTAAGAGGTACCTGAATTGTCCTTGTTGTCCTCTACTAAGAGTAGCAAGGCCCCCGATCATCACCCATTATAGGCTCCTTTCAACCGAGTTCAATTCAGGGGGACTCATTCGCTTATGCCTGCACGAAGGAACGATATCCTTACGAAAGCATAAGGTACTCGAGCCCCGAAGGTACTTGCTAGGCCTACACGGGAGAACGATATCTCCACGAAAGCATTAGCGTTTTCCCCCCACTTAAAAAACGGGTTTATATGCCATATTTTAAATGATTTAAAATAAGCGCGCAATTATAATCGAATGCTAGTTTAATAGTCACTTTAATCCAGAATTTCTGATATTAATAAAGCGGTAATTATTTGAAAAAAGCTCGACTCTCTTATTTTTTGAAAAAACAAAAATATCCCAAGCGGAGTCACAATCTGTAGCGATGTCCCGCTCGCTAAAAAAAGAATGTGTTTTTTTTTTAGTTTGAAAATGATGTCTTCCGTGGGATTTAAAATGTTTGCCGTGGGGGATTTTAGAAAAACCGTATTTTGTTTTAAAAATGAAGTCGCCACCGGCCACTTAGGTAGGTCGGACACCGTAAAAACCAGATATTTAAAATGGATGGGTTCGGGAGTCGGTTACGGATGGGGAATGATTAGCACCCCACACTGCCCAAAAATTGGTACTTTAATAATTACCGCTTTATTAATATTAGACTTTCCGGATTAAAGTGACGATTAAATTAAAATTTGGTTATAAGTGCGAATAGATTTTAAAGGCCCCGTTATTCGAGAGTAAACGCCCAACCACTATCACTATGCCGATACTGGCCCCGTTTACGCTCGGATAAAAGGGCACCGCATTGACAATATATATATCCGTTATGCATACTTAAAAAACATGGCAAATATAAATAAATACATTGCGGTAAAAATATAAATAAATATTAACAAAATTAAAAAACTAATCTAACACAAATAAAATACTATTCTAACATATAAAAACAAACACAACATAAATAAAATGCTACTCTAAAATATACATACATAACTATTAATTTAACACAAATAAAAATAAAATACTAATCTAAAACATGCCTACATAAATATTAATCTAACTCATAAATAAAAACAAATCTAACATAAATAAAATATAAAACATAAATTTAAAACACAATAAATACTAATCTAAAACATAAATAAACATACAAACTAAAAACACAATTTTAAATTAACTACTACTTCATTAAATTATAAAAATTACAACATAAATAAAAAGGAAAGAAAATACACCTAACTAGGTGTTCGAATGACGAACCCCACCGAAATCTACCACGACCTCTCCAAAAAATTAACTAGACCGGACTCAAAATAGGACTCCGATCGAACCGGTTAGAACCGAGGACACTGCCCGGGTCCTGGGCTAGCCGGGAGCCTAAGCTCCCTTATTTGGCATGTCCACCGCCGATTCATGCTCAATCCCCCATGCCTTTATATAGGCAATTGGGTGGTTGTGGGAGTTGACGTGGAGCTTCCCCCACCATTTTTTTTACACTTTAATTATTTATTTTTTTATATTTTTATATTTTTATATTTTTTTATATTAATAATAATAATACTAAAAATACTAAAACCCAGACAAAAATGAGTGATTACACCCACTAAGCATCGGGTTCATACACTCATGTTTGGAGTCTCTCATCGAGCATCTTCGAATGAGTCTCGGTCCCACTAAGCCTCAGGTTCATACATTCAAAAATCTTAACCATGGTGTTGCAACACTCTCTTTTCTCATGGGTATCCAGAATCCCATCAGCAAGGTGACTCCACCATAATAATTCCCTTACGTGGCTTATATTCATCATTCGATCCACCAAGGATCTTTATTAATACAACACAACAAGTCACCCAAGGTTTTAATTAAGTTATTACCCATTAAGCTCATATATGTGGTCTAAATCTAAGTTTCTCAATTTGACTGTTTATTTTACCACTTTAGAAGCCCATCGGGCCTTAGTCCTCGAATTATAGGTCCTTCAAACTCAGAACGTATTTTTCGGACAGATTGCCCAATGAGCACTGATACTCACCATCATGTACCGATACACCTATATGGGTATCGATACCTATCTTGACATACTGATACACATCTACCAATCAAGAGGTTTTTGGCCTGCAACACGTATCTATACATGGGCCCGTGTACCAATACCCTAGGTGTACCGATACACTTCCAAGCATATCGATACCCATTTTGGCTACTGGAATTTGATGGAACATAAGGGTACCGATACCCCCGGTATACCGATACGCCTTTACAATTTTGCTTGATTTCAACCATTTTAACATTGGGTACCGATACGAGTTCAACCCGTATAGGTACTCAAACCTAGAATTTTCTTCTAGAGTTCACAAATCACCCTCCAAGCCTTTAAAATCCAGAGGCAAGAACCCAATTCGAACCTACAAGTTATGGGAAGGTGTTGTAGGTGATTTCTTACCATTTTTAGAAATTACTAACACTAAATTCGGATTTTACCATTTAAGAGAGTCTCTAACCTCTAACACCCAAACTCAACCACAATTATCAAATTTAAGCAACAAAGCAAATCGAATTTATGATGCCCGTGAAGGCATAGGAGTTAGTAGTGTACTAACCTTGATTAACATCTGAAAAAGAATCTCCCACCAAGCTCATCAAGCTTTCTTCTTCCCAAGCTCTTTGGAAGTCCCTCCAACTTTTTTCACTTCACAAGAAAATTGTAAACGAATTACAACTTGTAAGAGACAAAGAATCCAACTAATCTTACTCTTAGGGCTGGAAAAACGGGATTGAAACTCCTCAAAGAACCCTTCCACACCCCCCCCCCCCACAAAACCCACAATTTTCAACCTCCACCAAACTTGATGAATCTTACCTCAAAATATAGAGCTTTGACTGCTAAACAACTTGCCTCAAACCCAAAATTCGGGATGTTTACTCAAAAACACAAATATTCAACCTTTCTCATTTGGGTGGAAGATAGAAGATGAGAGTGGATGAAGGTAGAAGATAAAGGGGACAAGGGTGAGCTTATTTTCTTGCTTTCTGCAAAGAATTAAAGAGCCACCCTCCCTTCCTTCTTCAAAAAGAGATAATTTACCCAATTACAAGCCCAACAACTAAAAACAAGCCACTAAAGGCCCAAACTTTTGGCCAAAACGCAAAGCCCATGCTTTGAGTTAAACCGACCCTCGAATTTTGAAATTCGAGTCGTTATAAAATGACCATTTAAATGAAAGTTAATGACAAATTTTGATATTATATCTAAAATTAAATAATAAAATCCAAAACCTAAGTGGCGCCGAATTAATTAAAGGACATGAACCCTCATCATCCCTCATTACTTTTAAGCTTTTCGTGTCTTTTTCTATTCAAATAAAAAAATAATGAAAAAAAGACAAATGTCCAATGTCAAAAGGCAACGAGAAGTTATAAAGAAGAAAATTTTTTAAAATAAAAGGTTAAAAATGATTTAATAAAGCTAAATTATAATTATTATTAATCATTCCATCACGGTCCAAAACCGGCCGAAGAAAGATAAGAATCATAGTTTTTTGATTTACTAAAATCTTTGACATGCAAATTCTAATCAATAAGTTTTGTTTGCAACTTTTTGTACAATCCTAATACTGATAACGACGAAATTAAGGAAATATTTTTTTTAGAGAAATAATTAAAAAAACTATTATATTAATAGTTATGTAAAGAAATATTTTCTTTCATTTTACGTAAGATAAATTCGCATTTAGCCAAAAGTGAGTTTTAAACTCGCGCTTAGCTAAAAGCGAGTTCTGTGTAAAAAAAAATTGTAAATTAATTTTTTTTATTTCTTACCTAACCACTCAACACATAGCTCGCGTTTAGCTAAGTGCGAGTTTGAAACTCGCGTTTAGCCAAAAGCGAATTTGCCTTACGTGACTGAAAGAAAGATATTTTTTTACATAACCTTAATGAAAATAGTTTTCCAATTATTTCCTAAAAGAGAATATTTCCTTAATTTTGCCATGGATAATAAAGAAATAAATATTTTTAAAAAGCACCGTTTATGATAAGGGCAGTGATTGGCCGAGGGGTGTTAGAGAAATAGCATTTTCTAAAAATTTTAAATTTTATTATTCCAATAAATTTTGTAATTTCGCACGTCATCTATTTCTAATATAACTTTTCTAATAATCTACACCCCTTTACATAAAATCTGCGTCCGTCTCTAATCAGGGGTGTAATTGGTATCCAATTTTAGGGTCAGGATAGTCTAATCAAATTCAGATAAGTTTTTTTTATAAAAACTTTAATTCAGTATAGTTAGACTCAAATTTGATTTATAATTTTTTTGAATAATTTAAAGGTGATTAAAATGTAGTATCTGTTCATACATATTCTTAATTCTTTGACAATGCACACACACAATACAGACAATGTGGTTGAACCCGAGTCTCTTAGAATGAACATCATCCGTTTTTTCACTAAAGCCACTTGTTGGGTTTGATTTATAAAGAAATTAAATTCAAAATTTTACAGACATTGATAAAATATTTTGTTAAAATATGAATAATAAAATAAAATATCATGCTAGGTCAGGTTAAATACGCGACCAACTTAAGCATTCTGGTAATTTCCTTAAAGTTCCTCTCTAACTTGAGCAAAAGAGAACATCCTAAAATACAAGCTTCGACGTCTATTAACTTACATATATTTTGTAAATCTTCTTAAGCCCAAAATTCTTCACTAGATGTCCGCAAACTCATTCAAAAATTTATTTGATCGAAAACAGTTCGAATAAAATTTAAGCATGTTATGGAATCTGATCGTGACTCGAGAAGAATTCAATTGATTACACTTGTTAAAAAATTGAAGTAGACTTAAGGCGGATACAATATAGTAATTGTTCTTTTATTTAACCATCTGTTAAAATACACTTTGCAGATAAAATTTCTCAAACTAAGGTCTCCTCGAATGAATGTCATCTTCTTTTTTACTAAAATCACTAATTGAATTCAAATTACTTGTTATTTGATCCTTCTATTTTGAATTTTTGAATTATCACTGAAATTTCGATGTCAAGTATAAGGTACTTTTAATTGATTCAATATCACAAAGTCATCCCAATAGTTTTTTTCTTTTAGCTAAGTGTGGTATTTTTCTTATTAATAAAATTTAAAATATATTAGATTAATTCATGGGTTGGACTCACTATACAAAACTCTCCTACCCCTTACTCTAGCTTGAATTATTATTATTCATTAAAATAATATTAAAAAAAAGTGTTGAGGGAGTGGTTTATGAAAAAAATAAATATCTTATAGACAACATATGCAAATTATGAATGAGCAACCAGAAAAAAAAAATGATTTAGGCTCCGTTCGGCAGAGTTTTTCCAACTAGTTTTTAGAGAAGCTTCATCGAACGAGCTGCTTCGGTGCTTCCTTACCTTTGTTTTACGCATGATTTACTCTCAACCGTTGCGTTTGGAGAAGTCGAAAATTCCAACTTTCCCAAAACATGACTTCTCAATTCAAATCAAGGTTTTGACAGTGACACCGAACGGCCTTAAAGGACAATCATCCTTGCAATGTATGAAAAGGGTGATAGCCATGGATTTTACTGCTATAAATTTGCTCACTTGTTAAAGAAAAAAAATATTTTTTTTAATATAGAAAAAAATACTTTGAATCATGGGTGGAGTCACCTTATACTGACATACTAAAATGTTTTAAAATATTGATGAACAATATGTTTTATAATAATAGTAATAATAATTACAACAACATAATGAATTAAATTTCAGGTTCTTTGATATATTCTTCAAATAATATTTAATTATATATATTCCATTATTATTATTATAAATTGATGAAGAGTAACACTATTTCTTATATAATAATTTTATCTTTCTATTTTATCATTTTCATGAAATTTGATCTCAAATCATAACATATAACATATTTTAGTATAAAAAACATTTTTCTTCTTATTATCATTTTGAACAATAAAGAAGCCTAATTGTTTATCACTCATCTTAATTTCAGTTTATTTATTTGAGAAATGAGATTTTTTAAAGAAATGCATTCATTTATCAATAAGAATAAAAGGCATAATGTCAAAAAGTGCATCTAACGTTTGATTGAATAATTACTTTGGTTTATATTTTTTTGAAGCAATTTAGCTTTCAACGTTTTATTTTGTATCAAAATATCTCTTATACGGATGAAAATTATTAGTCAATTAACGGTAAACAACTTGAAATGACTTGACAAAATGACACATCATCAAAAAATAAATCATCAAAATGACTTGAAATGTCATGGCAAACCTACATGGCAGTGTCATATAGACAAATGTGTTAACTTGGAAAAATTATATCATAGGCTTGTCCCGCCACATCATCCATTGTCCCAACTAATAAAAATCATCCATTTCATTAGTTTTTTCTATGTTATATTTTTACTAAGTGAATCTTCACATGGTAAAAATTGTGCTGTGAGATGAGGTAATAAGGAAGAAGAAAAAGGAAACCCACAACTCGAACAATATGCCATTAAACAAGAAAGCTAGCATATTTAAAACAATTGAAAGGCTTGGTCTAGCAGTAGATTGAGTGCAGTTTTTTTATGGTTGCAGGTTCGATTCCCAACCTTCTCATTTGTTTAAATTTTCACCCAATTGGGTGACACCTGTCGCCATCTGATTGGGTGAAAATTATTAAATAAATTAAATTAAAAATTAGAGTAAATTCATCCAGTCGGGTGGTTACACGTGTCATCATATGATTGATTGATTAATTTTATTTAATTAAATTAAAATTAGGACCAAATTGATATAATAGATAAATAACAGAGACCAAATATGTAATTATACAAATTTCAGTTAACTGTCACATCACCCCTATGTCACCCATTCGTTAGTTTTTTAACGGCGATGGTCAAAATATGACCAATTTAAAAGTTTAATGGTCTAATTGATAAGTTACTTAATTCGGTGGTCAAAATAGGTACGCCCAAATAGTTCGATGACTACCTGAATAGTTTACCCTTTAATTTTCTCGTGTGCAGGGTTTTATTGGACCTTACGACATACACGTAAGCAATGTGGAGGTTTCGTAGTCCACGTGTTGCTCAATCAACGGTTAAACAACATATTAAAGAATTTAACCAAATATCTTTTGGGTAAACTTCATCGGATGTCACTTTTGTTTGTGTTGTGTTTTATTTTGGTCACCCATTATGAAAAAATATTATTCTTGCCACTTACGTTTTCGATCTGTTTTATTCTGGTATTGTGTTGTTAACTTTCGTTAGTTTGATGACGTGACACGTTAGTCAAAAAGGTTAATTTCTAATTTGATCCTTGATCTTTAAACAAAATATTAATTTGATTCTTAAACTCTCTCAACCTCACTTTTATCTCATAATGTCGCTGCTCCGGCCACTTTTTATGGTTGGTGATGGCTCTGACCACCTCTATCTCTTTTTCCTTCTTTCGTGGGTGATGGAGCTTTGGCTTTTGCTCGGAGATTCTTTGGCAAAATCTATTGGCTTAAATGAAAAATAAGTGCCTAAAGTATGCTGTTTTTAAACGGTGCCTAAATTATTTTTTTGTAAAAATAGGTGCCTAAAGTTTTAAAAGTTATAATTTTAGGTGCCCGGCTGTTAACTACTGTTAAAAAACGTTAACCAATACAAAATTGACATGTGTTATTTTTAATTTCTTTAAATTATTATTTTTAATAATTTAAATTTTTACAAAAAAATCTTGAAATTCTAAAACTTTCTAAATAGTCCTCAAATCCCTAAATCCCCAAATTATTACCGTTGTTGTCGCCGTCCGCCGTTGCCGGACCTAGCCGACCATTTCTCTCACTCGACGTCACCGGAAATAGGTGACTGAACGGGTGTGGTCGGAGACGGTGGCTGGCGACAGCAGCGGTGAGGATTTGGGGATTTAGGATTTAGGGGTTGATTTGAACATTTTTGTAAATTTTGGGATTTTTTTAAAAAATTAAATTTTAAAGTTTTTTTTTCAAAAATAATTTAAAAAATTAATATTCATGCCACGTGTCGCGTTTTAAATGGATAACAATTTTTTAATAGCCAGACTCCTAAAATTATAACTTTTAAAATTTTAGGCACCTATTTTTATAAAAAATACTTTAGGCACCTAAAGTTCAAAAATAGTACACTTTTAGCACTTATTTTTCATTTAAGCCAAATCTATTCTTGCGAAAATTACAGATTTGTTGTCACCAATTAGATTTCACCAATATCTCAAAATGGGTCAAAGAGAAAGAAGTAAAGCGGCGAACGTTACTGGAACTCGTCGATTTTTTTCAATCCGGTTCGGGCAAAATCACAGAGGTTTGCCAGGAAGAGGTGATTAAAATGATGGCGATCAACATTTTTCGGTGACTCCCTCCGACGTCTCACGAAAACACGGGTCAAGAAGCCAATGATCCTGAAGAAGAGGAAACTCATTTCGATCTTGCGTGGCCGCATTTACAGCTTGTTTACGAGCTTCTTTTGACATACGTAGTGTGTTCGGATACAGATGCTAAAGTTGCGAAGAGTTACATATATCATTTGTTTGTTTTGAAGCTTATCGATTCGGGGGATTACGGGGAAAGAGAGTATTTGAAAACGATTCTTCATAGGATTTACTGTAAATTCATGGTGCAATAAATAATATATGAAACTGAGAGGCATAACGGGATCGGGGAGCTTTTGGAGATTCTAGGAAGCATTATCAATGGTTTTGCATTGCCAATGAAGGAAGAACATAAGTTATTACTTGCGAGAGCATTGATTCCTTTGCATAAGCCGAAACCTGTTGCTACTTATCTCCATCAGCTGTCTTACTGTATTATTCAGTTTGTTGAGAAGGATTCTAGGCTGAATGATACAGTGATTAGAGGGCCTGGACTAATTGTCAGAAGGAAGTTCTCTTCCTTGGAGAACTTGAGGAAGTACTTGAAGCAACGCAATCCGCAGAGTTCCAACGGCGTGTGGTTCCTCTTTTCAGGCAGATTGCACATTGTCTCAATAGCCCTCATTTCCAGGTAACTTTAGGAAACAACATGAATTTTCGATAGTTTGAGTACTCAATCTTCTTTTGGGACCATCATTCAGAATTGTGAAGTTAATATTATTGCATTCAAAACCATTATGATTGTAGTTGTTTTGATTCCAGATTTTGTCCGTTTGTAATGTCTATTTAACTTTTGGGTACTTAAATGATGTTTCTTGTGATCCCGAATGTTGAATTCTCATTCATGAAGCATAACCATTGGTACCCTAGGAAGGATCTGCAATGTGCTGCTGTCATGTGTTGTCCGATATGTTTTTGTAAAGTTGCTTATAGTTAGGGGTATTCAAAAATATCCGATCGATCCGATCCGATCCGATTATTTGTTGATCCGATCTAAAAAATCGGATATTCGATCTGATTTTTATTTTCGGATCGGATATTCGATCCAATTTTAAATTTTTTAGATCGGATACGGATCACAATATTTCACGTTTCGGATTATTCGAAAATCCAAAAATTTAAAATTTCATGAATATTAATCTTGTTATATTTAACAATGTGATGCTTGTTATACCCGAAAATTAAAAAAATCAAAATTTTCATAGATGTGAATCTTATTATATTTAGTAATTTGTTGTTTGTTATATTCAAAATTCAAAAAATTTCATAAATACGACCTTCAAATTCGAAAAAAATTGTTAAAACAAATTATATTTCCGGATAATCGAATATTCAAATATCTAATTTAACATCTGATATTCGAATATTCAATTTTTACCAAATCGGATACGGATCACTATATTGATGATTCAAAAAATCAGATCGAATCGAATCCGATATCCGACAAGAACACCCCTACTTATAGTTGTCACTTATCAGTTTTGATCATGACTTGCATTCCAATGATTTTCTCTTTCAGCATCCTTTAAAAAGACTGTAGAGTGATTCAGTGTCCAATTCAATAAACAATAAGAGGGTCGAGAACCCAGCCAACCTCCTCAAAATCTCCCTTGAAGAAGATAAAAAAATCTCCAAGCCAAAGCTCACCCACTCCATCACCCACCAAAAAAAACAAGAAAAAGAAGGAGATAAAGGTGGTCGGAGCCATCACCCACTAAAGAAAATAGTTATAATAGTAATATTATGGGATAAAAATGAGGTTGAGAGAATATAGAGATTAAATTAATATTTTTTATAATTTAGAAGTTAAATTAGAAATTAACCCTTTTAACTAAACAACCACATCATCAAAATGGTTAAAGACATTGTGACCAAAACAAAATAAATCGAAATTATGAGTAACAAGAATAACCTTTTTTCAAAATAAATAACTAAAATAAAATACACCCTATATAAAAAGGACCTCCAGTGAAGTTTACTCTTATCTTTTTTTTTCTTTTTCTAAAACAAACCTAATAATTTAATATTTTATTTAGACCGTTGCATCTCAACCGTCAGATGTTGCTTTGATTTAAAAACAAAAACTCTATAAATGATAGGGAAGATGAACCTCGCCAGTCTGATTTTCACAGTAGAGAGAAACAATAATGATAAAACAAAAAGAATGGAGGTGAGTGAGAGATAACATCAGGGTTTTCGATTTTCCCATTAATTTTTCATTGATTTAATGTTTCTTTCTCTCCATCTCCGGTCTCCGGTGTCTTGAATTTTACCTCTTTTTTTGTTTTTTAATCGGTGAATTCGACGCTTTGTTTTTCCTATTCTTGTTTCTTCGGCAATAGCGCTGAAAATCACCTTTTGAATTTTGAGCTTTTTTGGCTTGAAGTAAATATTTGGAATTTTTTTTAGCTTTTTTCTGTTTGTTTGACTTTTTTTATGGAGTTTGGTTGGACAAATTTGATGCAAGAGAAGAGGGTCATAAAACTGTAGACCAAAAAGAAGAAGAAAAAAACCCATTTGATTGGATCATAAACTTTTCTGGGTTTGATTTGTTTTGAAAGAAACAAATCTATGCTGAAGATTGTTTGCTTGAGTTCAGTTCACAAGCTTTTGCTTCAAGAAATTGTTGGATTCAATTAATATCTTTCCAGATTTTGATCTTGTTTTTTTTTTTTTCAATAACAAAGTCGATCTTTCCCTAATGTTGTGGTTCATTGAAAGAATGAAAATTTAAAGCTTTTTTTTTAAAGAATGGCAGTTTCTTTTTCTGGGTTCCGACGGTGGTTTCGGGGTGCTGGGAATAAAGATAAACAACTTGTTTCAAATGGGTCTTGTTTGAATTCTTCATCGTCTTATTCTGATACTGTTAAATTCCAAACAAAGATAGCCCCATCAAAGGGGAAGTGGACAGATGGGGAAAAGACAAGGGTGGTTCAATCAGATGGTTTGATTTTATCTGGATATGAATCTGATGGTCCAGAATGGTCCATTGGATGGGAAGAACCCCATGGTCCTGGTTTTCAAGCTGATGATGAAGATGATTGTGGATTTGCTGTTCTGGTTCCTTGTTATAAGCCTGGTTGCAAAGAACTTGTAGAAGGCCCTAATAACCAGCTCTTGAGTGCAATCAAGAACCTCTCCAATGGCTTCTCTTGTGGTAAGACCTTATTCACATATAAGTTACCTGAATCGTGCGATAGACACATGATTTTATGTAAGGGTGCGAACTATTAGGAAGCTACCTGCGAAATTAGATTGACAATAGAAAATACAAAGAAAATATCTAAACTATAGAAAAATTTAAAAATTCTAGACTGCCCCCTCCAGCACCTTGGTCCGTCCCTGCCTGAATCACCCCTGTTTCTACTTCGTAGGAATATGAATGTTATGTACTTTGAAGGTATTAAGAACTTTATAGTTTACAGTTAAAAACAATTCTGCTAGTCGATATCCTGTAATAAGTGCTACGCTGTATTGCATACTTGCATGGTCACTGCATAACTTTGTTGCTTGGACATGAACTTGAGTGTCTATTGATGTATGTCCGAGTTTTTCTATGTTTTTTCATAAATTTGGTAGTGGATCATATTTCATATCTATGTCCAATTATGTGTCGGATATAGGTGTTGGACACGGATAGTCGGAACTCGAATGCTCGAAAAATGAAGAGTTGGTGCAATATAAGTAGGCGACATTCAAATTAGGGAAATCATCTGATGGAACATACATTTCAATGAAAACTAGGGCTTCGGATTTGCGATTGTTTAACTTAACATGTTACTTTAAACACGGCGAGTGTTGAGCTCAACCTGTATTGGTCAAGTGACTATATGTCAGCCTGTAGTTCAGTTCCTTTTTAATACGGGAATTGCATAACATTATGTGTATTGCCTTGTAGAACTTCTAAATTGGCCTTTTCTTTGTTCATTTCATGGCAGATGCCCGCTTTGTGTGCGTGTTAGGGTCTGATATAGGGGCAGTCATAGTCTGAAGCATCGGATAGAAAGGAATTGGTGGGTAATCATTGAAGCTATTGGTCCGAATGTCAGGATCAATTTTTATGTTGAACTTTGGTTGCCCAATTTTTGTTGCAAGTGACTCTTGGTTCTAATTAAAAAAAAAACTCGAGTTTTCCAATGCTCGTTTTATTCATGTATGGTTATTCTTGCATATGTATTGCATACATCTTCAATCACATTGCAGAAGACTGTTGTGCGAAAACTTTCAGCTTTGTAGACCAAGGCTTTGGACTTGCCATCTTTAACTTTGTTGAATTCGAAAATGTACGATTTGAGTGTTTCAAAGCATTTAAAAGATGTTTGCACATGCCGTGTTGCTCTTTTTTTGCCTTTAAAAATGGTGCCTTTCTACGCAGGCTGGAGATTTCTTCATGCGTACTAACATTCTCTTTGCATTTTGGTTAAAAATTCGCAGAGGGAAGCAACTCCGTTCAGCAGTGGTTTCCTACTCTTCAGAACTTCTAAAGGAGTAGAAGTGGCTGACCTAACTGCCGTGGATGAAATCTCCCATAACTATTTCAGCCGACAGTACTCTTGAAGTAACCGTATTAATAGTATTTGAGAATAATGTAAGAAAAGGTGTCCGGTAACTGTAAGAGGCAACGATCAGCTTCAGCTTCCCGTAGAATGCGAGAGGGTCAACATCCATGGAAAATCAAGATGTTTGCCTTCGACGGACTCCGAAGAACATTGACGTTTTTTGTTTGTCGCTTTGTTTTGCTAAGTCATCCATTGTGCTTAAAATGCAGTTGAACTGATCTGTGGAAACATGAAGAAAATGGACAATGTGTTTTGGGTTCTGTAAATAGTTTTGCTGTAAATATGCAAGAAAAGGAATGGTCCTTGCTTTCAGCTCAAATTCTACTGTGAATAATTTTGATCATTCTGCATATTAATCTACCATCTCATCAGTTTTTGTAAATATCTATTATTTCTTCTTTTATATACCAACTCTTTGTGAATAATTCTTCTCTTAATGTAGGCATTTATACCTAAATATTCTGTTTTTTATAATATTTACGGATCTGCCACCAAAAAACTTTAATTTTTGATTCTGCGCTCTTTGCAGATTTCATTTAGCTAGTATGATGAATTTCATTAAAAATATAAAAATTTATGTAACTCATCACACCAATATGATAAGTTTCATGAATTTTATTTCCGATCCTGTAATGAGTTTTGGATCGAAAATTAATGTTTTGTAATTGGAAAATTTTACCATGCTCGACGAACAACGCTGAACACCATTAAATTAATTAATAAAAATTAAAAATCTCAAGTATTCAATGTATAATTATAAATTATTTAAAATAAGATTTTAATTAAATATTTTTTTCATAAATATTATAATTTTTAATTTTTTAAATAATTAGATCAAATATTAACCTTAGTCAATTTAAAAAAATAAAAAACCTTAAACCCTAAAACCAAAACCTTAAACCCAAAACTTGGAACCCTAAATTTGAACATTGGGTTTAGGGTTTATAATTTATAGTTTAGGATTTAGGGTCTTGAATTTTGGGTTTACGATTTTGAGTTTTTTATTTTTAAATTGACTAAGGTTGATATTTGGTCTAATTATTTAAAAAAGATTAAAAAAATATAATATATATAAAAATAATTTAATTAAAATTTTGTTAAAATAATTTATAATTGGAAAAAAACTTTGATATACAGGCCGTGTAAACTTTAGTTTACACGTGCCTTTTAGTTTTAGTGGTTAGAATTTAGTTTAGGGTTTAAGGTTTAGGGGTTTATGTTGTAGGATTTAGAATTTAAGGTTAGTGTTTAAAATTTAGTGTATAAGGTTTAGGGTTTAGTTTTTTAGGGTTAGCGTTAAGAATTTAAGATTTGGGTTCTTATAGTGTAAATACACATGCTTGTGTAAAATTAATTTTACACAACTTGTGTATCAAAATTTTACCCTTTATAATTATATGTTAAGTCATTGAAATTTTCAATCTTTATTAATTAATTTAATGGTATTCAACAATATTTAACTTTAGTGGTGTTCAGCGATATTCATTGAGCGTAGTAGACTCATCTTATGTAATAATCCGCTATTAAATAGAAAGAAAAAAACATAACAAGTTTTATCGATTAATCGAGATTAATTGCGGTTGGTACATAATCTTCTGACATGAATAATTTAACTTTCGGACGCATGATATATGGATAAGGGACATGACTAGTCATCAGATATGGATAAGTTCGGTATATTAGTTGAAAATGAATACAAAGTTTTAGCTAGTAAACTCTTACAACTAGGATTCCACGCATAATCCCTTTGTTTAGTATTTATTTAGAAAGGATTTATTATAAATAAAGTGTTTAAATTCTATTTTTTATAATTAGTGTTTAAAGTATTTTTATTAAAATATATGTTCAATATTTCATTTCAAGGTCGATTTGATAATTACAATAACAAATATGTTATCTAATACATAAATGACATGCGATATATTTATTATTTTTATTTAATTTTTAAAAGAAAATCGTAAGAAACTTTAAATTTCTCAAAATATCATATATTCTTTTACTTTTCATTCAATCTCTAAATTAATCTAATATCGTTGTTAAATCAACCACCATCGTCCACCTCTTCCGTCATCAGAGCTCCTCCACCGATTACCCCACTTTTCTGTCGCTAGGAACCGGTGAATGGTGTGTCAATTGAATGTCGAACCTAGAAAGCTTCCGATCAAACGATGAACGATAGACAAAATAACGATGAACGAAGCTGTAAATCTTGCGACGAGAGAATGAGGCTCACTGTGACGGTGGCAGGATAAAGATCAACAACGACAAAGGATGAATTTGAAAATTTAGGGTTGGGAATAAGATGTTCTGTGATTTTAGGCTTTTATAAGAAATTAGAAAATTTAGAGTTTCTTTTAAATCTAAAAAAAAATATTAAAAGAAAATTCTAAAAAATAAAGTCATATTGAGTGTTGAAATTTTTTAACGAAGTAACTTTAAAATAGTAACAACTAAATGTATTATAAAAAATATCTTAAAATTTTGACTAAAATATACTTTAAACACCTATTATAAAAAGATGTAGTTTAAATATTTATTTTAAAATTAAAAATTTAGAAATAATAAATCGTTTATCTTTTCAAAAAACTATCCACTTCGTCTAAAGAAATATTTTTAACAATTTTAAAAATAATCTATATTAAATAAAATATTTTTTATACAAATATCAGCTTTGAAATTTTTATTTATGAAAATAACATTAATTCCAAGTTATTTATAAATCTAACACCTAAAGTATACTATATAACAAATAACTGTAGTCATATACGAAGATATGGAAAATATTTTGATATAGAAGTTTGTGTAAACTTTAGTTTACATATGCCTTTTAATTTTAGGGTTTAGGGTTTATGATAGTGTAAAGGTGATTGTAAGGTAATATATGTTCATAGATATTCTTAACATTTTGACAATGCCATACACAATGTAGATAAATAGATTTGAATCCGTGTTTTTTAGAATGAACATCATCTGTTTTTCTACTTGGACACTTGTTAGGTTTATATACAATTTATATTTAAAAAATAGTGATACATGATATAATTAATTGAGTTTATAATGCTAGAATGAGTACATATAACTTTTAATACCTAATTATGGTATTTATGAGTAATCTGGTACCCGATTTTTTTTGTGCAACTAAGAACCAGTTCTTCTTTTTGGTACAATTTTGTACAACGTTACACATAAATGTTAAAATCAGGAACCAAAAGGAGGGGTGAATGCACCTTTGTGCATGGTAGGTCACTTGACTTACCATTAAAAAATGGGATAAACTACATTGGTAAGCACTAAATTTATATAGTATTTTTACTTTGGTTGCATAAATAAAAAAACTTTTATTATAGTCACTCAATTTTTTATTTATTTTTATTATGTACACAGCCGTTAATCCCGTTAAGAAATACTGACGCGACATGTTAAAATATTTTTTTTCCAAAAAGAACCCTAAATTTTTAAATATATAACCATTGCCAAGACCAAAATTCCTATTAACGAAACAATCGTCGATCAATTCCAACTGTGTGAACGATTCGTTTTGCCAAAAGTTTAACATAGTTTAGTTTCAGTTTGATCTTACGTTGCACACACCTTAGTCAATTTAAAAAATGTCAAATAGACAAAGTGAGAAATAATAGATATTGACGTGAGAAGAATTCGTTTGGTAGTATCTATTCATAAATATTTTTAACTCTTTCACAATACACACACCTTGCAGATAAAGTGATTTTAATCTTGGATCTTCTAAAATGAATTCATCATCTTTTCTATGGGACTATTTGTTGGGTATTGAATTATTTTGAATCAAAATCAAATAGATAGAATGTATAAAATTTGAGGATTAAAATTGATACTACTATAATATAACTTATTTAAATTTTAACGACAACATAATTTATTTATAATAAAAGTTTATTTAAATGCTTCAATTTTATCGACGAAATGACTTATTTATATATTAGAAATGTATATGCATAAAACGACATAAGATAAAAAAGAAAAGAAAAATCAGTTAAAGGTGTAAAGGGGAAAATATCCTAATTTCCTTCTGAACACCCCGATGGAAAGACATAGCGCCACGTGGAGAGAAATCAATGGCTGAAAACTCTTATCTTTTTTCTTGTTCTTAATATACAAAAAAATGCCACAAGGAAAGCTTCATGGCGTCAACGATATAATTCGGGCGAGGTTTGCTCCCTTCCATGATTCCATAACAAAAGTAAATGAAACCAAAAACACAACAACAACAACAACAAATTTCATTGTTTTCAGATTTCACTTCCAAAACTAAGAAAACTTTATCGTATCCTATTGATTGTCTTTACAATGTCTTCTCTTTGTTTTATTGCAATATAAAAGAGTTTCTTTTTTTGCATGATTCTTGGAAGGGGTCTTAATTTACCTTAAAACAAACAAACAAACCAAAAGAAAACCTTTCCTCTGAAAACTGTTTTACTGGTTTTGTTCTTAAAAAAGGAAGCAAAGATGTTGCAAAGAGCTGCTAGCAATGCGTACTCATGGTGGATGGCTAGCCATATCAGGACAAAGCAGTCCAAATGGATGGAACAAAACCTTCATGGTAATAAATACATAAGAATTTCTTGGTTTCTGGTTTGTGTTTTTTTTTCCTATCTTCTGTATAAATGTTGATTTTGCAGATATGGAGGAAAAGGTATCTGCGGTACTTAAACTGATCGAAGAAGATGGAGACTCCTTTATTCAGAAAGCAAATATGTACTACAAAAAGAGGCCGGAGATCATAAATTTCGTCGAAGAATTTTTCCGAGCTTACCGTGCTTTAGCCGATCGATACGATCACTTATCGACCGAGCTACAGAATGCAAACAACACCATCGCTTCGATTTGTCCCGATCAAGTCCGGGGCTTGGAAGACGACGACGACTTCGAATACGCACCAAGGGTACCGAAAATGCCTTCAGATAACACAGGGAAAGTCCCCAAGGTTCCTAAGCTACCTGTTAAAGAATTGAAGTTCATAGCCACTACGAAGAAGAAAGTGCAAGAGAAGAAGTCGCCGAATCCGGCTGCCCCTTTGGTTAAGAAGTCCGGTTTGACGAAGGAGGAGGGAGTAGGCGAGATCGATCGAATTCAGAAACTAATTCTGGCGTTGCAAACGGAGAAAGAATTTGTTAAGAGTTCTTATGAGACTAGATTGGCTAAGTACCGGGAAATTGAGAATGAGATCAAAGAACAGCAAGAGAAGGTTGATAGTTTGCAAGACGAATTCGGTGAAAGTAAGGTGATCGAAGATGAAGAAGCTCGGAATTTGATGGCGGCGACGGCCTTGAAATCGTGCAAAGAGACATTGGATCAGTTGAAGCAGAGTCAGGAGAAATCGGCAATCGAAGCCGAAGTCGAGCGAAAGAGGACCGAAGTATCAAGGGGGAAGGTGGATGCTTTGAAGAAACTGTTCCTTTCGATTGAATCCGCCATGGAAGTGAAGAGGATCGCGCAAGAAAGGGCGAAAAAAAGGAAAGCGAACGTGGATGTCATTGTCCAAAAGCCGAAGGACGATGCAGAGTCGGAGACCGGTGATGCCGATTCCGAGGCAGATGTGGCAGAGAAGATTGATGTGCTAGTAAATAAGGTGACGAGCTTAGAAACTGCAAATTCGTCTAAGGTAGCACTTATCCAGAGATTGAAATCGGAAAACGATGAACTTCAAGAACTTACTCAGAGCCTGGAAGATGGTAAGGCCAACCTGGTGGATGGAAACCAGGATTTGAAGACGAAAATGATCGACTTGGAGCTTAAGTGGCAAGGGATTCAGGATTTGAACCATAGTGTTGAAACCCTGAAGAACAATATGGAATCTCGTTTCAATGATGCACAATCTAATTTTGATGAACTTTCCCGGAACGTACAGCCGGTCGAGAATCTCGAAAGCCTGAAAACCTCGTCCCTCTTGTCGAAATACGAAACCAAGGCGAACCGGAAGAAGGCGAAAGCGGGGAAAGAATTTTTGAAGTCAAAAGCAGGGAAAGAGTTTTTGAAGCCGAAAATGACAAGTTCTTCTGCTGAAATCGAAACCGAGAAAGGGTCCGAAAGGTCTCAAGAACATGTTGAGACCGACAGTGCCAATGCATCGAAAGAACTAGATTCCGTCCCTATATCTGCCAATGTTGATGCTGATACATTGAAAGAACTAAATTCCGTCGTGAAATCCGGAACCGATGGTTCCGATGCATCTAAAGAACTAAATTCGGTCCCGAAATCCGAAAACGAAGGAGATGAAAGTTCTAAGGTTTCGGAAACATCTGGTTATCTGAGTGCAATGGCTAAAGTTGTCGGGCAAGCTTCGTCATTGATATCCAACACGGTGTCCGAATCTGATTCTAAAGAAAATGAACTAGCTGCCCTGTCTGATACATTGGAGGAAACGAAGAAGAAGCTCATGGAAGTGGAAACGAATCACCAGAACGAACTGTTCGAGATAACATTGCAGTTAAAAGAATTGAAGGACCTTAACGCCAAGAAAGACGAAGTGATTCGACATTTACGTATGAAACAAATGCGAGGCCAAACCGGTATCGGTAAGTCCAAGGATGAATCAGCTGAAGAATTCCAAGTATGTTATGAGAAATTACCAGAGCCTGAAACAAAAACAACAACAGAAGCACCTCCGGCTCCGGCGGTCAAGAAAGAAGTCGAAGAAGACTCGATCCCGAAGCCAGTTAACGAACCTGAACCTATCTCCGCCATCGAAGCAAAGTTCCGAACCGACATCGACGAGCTGCTAGAAGAGAACTTGGATTTCTGGTTCAGATTCAGCTCAACATTATGCGAAGTACAAAAGTTCCAAACCGGGGTTAAAGATTTAGAGGCCGAGGTAATAAAACTAGAGGAGAGGCAAAAGAGCGAGGGAAGTAGCACTTCGAAATACTCGGTAAAATCAGACGTTCGACCATTGTACACGCACCTGAGAGAAATGCAAACCGAACTGAATTTGTGGGTCGAAAAAGCCGAGTCTCTGAAAGAAGAACTGAAGAACAGGTCGGCGTCTCTATGCGAAATCCAAGACGAGATCACCAAGGCACTAAAGGCTAGTGCCGAAGACGAAGAGTTCCGGTTCACAAGTTACCAAGCTGCCAAGTTTCAAGGCGAAATATTGAACATGAAGCAAGAGAACAAGAGGGTGGGGGACGAGCTGCAAGCCGGTTTAGAGATCGCGGTATCGCTGCAGCGCGACGCATACAGAGCATTGACGAAGTTGAGTGAGGACTGGGGACTATCGGGTCCGAAGGGCAACCAAGGCGGGCCAGCAGAAGTTCGTTCCAATGTGCCATTGAGGGCGTTTATCTTTGGTGTTAAACAAAAGAAACAAAAGGCGTCGATTTTTTCGGTGGTTCAATTCCAACCTGCACTGCAACAACTCCAGCCTGCACTGCCCAAGAAGTCGAATAAATCAGGACATAGCGGTAGTCATAGATAAATGGTTCGAGTCTGAATGTTTGCTTAATGCTTATACTACTGAGTTTCTTCTTTTTTTAAATATTTCAGTGTTTGGTCATCTTTGGTTGTCAGTGGGTTTTCTGTGATGGCGGAAATCCAAGTAGTTGTCTTGGAAAGTTGTACTAATAGAAGAGATTGTCCACCCGCTTCGTTTGGGATTTTTTTTATCTATATTCCTACCTGTTTTAGCTCATCTGTATTACTATTTGATAATAAAATTGCCCCCTCCCACCCCAATTTTTATAATGTTTTGAGAAACATCGGACGTATATCTCCCAAGATACAACAATAAAATGAGCACAACAATAACTATGTTGCAGTAAAATGAGGTTCATTGCAGATGTGCTAATACTGTTTGTCCCAGAAGCCTTCCTGCTCTCGATAACCGTAATTCCTTGGTGGAGTGGATTCAAGTTGAACTTTGACATCATAATCATCGTGTGCCTTGGATTTTTTTTTTTTTTAGTTTTGTACTTTGTAGATCTGGTTAGCTAGGTACATATAGTTTATAATAGAGATGCACATTTCAATAGGGTTACACAAGTTGCTCTTTCAAAGGCAATCTAATATCACCTCGGCGCTCTCCGATCCATGCATCATTGGAATCAACAGGCAACCACCACAGCCAGGATGGTTGTAGCTCGACACTTATGGCTCATCGTTGTCTAATTCGGGAATGGTGGCAACATGCATGCTCATTCCTGACTCAAATGGTAAATGGGTGGTGGCCTTATTGCTGCAGAAAAATGTTAATGTTTGCAAAAATCATTGTTTATGTTTTCAACTTAAGGACAGAATTAGAGGAGGTTCTTGAGCAAGAAGACCTACCGTGGTGTCAAAAAATCTTTAAAGAATTAAGGACAGTTACACTAGGCCATTCCTCCTCCACCATGTACCTCGCAAGTCCACAAAATTTTGTGCTACCACCGGCTCTTCCAATCGAAAACGCGAAACCTCCCACGCAATCAGTATTCCCCTCAAACTCCGTTGTGAAAGAGAAAAAAATATCTAAATGTCATATCTTATTGATCATTTGCGCCGTAATTCTTTCCGACTTCGTCTTCCGAATGAACGACCTCTCACAAATATGTTATGATATATTTTTTGAATTTGGATAACTTATTAAATTATTTTTAAGGCATAACACTAAAAAATACCCTTAGCGTTTGACTGAATAATCATTTTAACTCATATTTTTTTGAACCAATATAATCCAACATTTTATTTTGGGTTAACATGACCCCTATAGGGATGAAAACTGTTAGTCGACTGACAATAAACAGTTTGAAATGATGTGACAAACTTATATGACAGTGCACGCTGCGATAACAATGTCGTATAAACAAATATGATGACTTTACATAATGATACATCTGTCAAAAAATATTTTTATAACGTCGGAATCATCCTCTTTCATGTTGCGTAAATTCATCTCAAGGCAATGATTTAACGCTTCAGTTTGACCATCCGATTGAGGGTGGTATGCAGAACTGAAACATAACTCTGTTCCCTATAATTTGGCCAATTCTGTCCAGAGGTCATTAAGAAAAATATGATCCCTGTCGCTCACAATTGTGTGCGGAATGTCGTGTAATTTTACCACTCCTTGCACTAAGATGCGGGCTACATAAGCACTATCAAAATGTCGTGGCAAAGTAAAAAAAATGACTATATTTTGTAAGGCGATCAACCACAACCAAAATAGTTTCTTTCCCATTTGACTTGGGCAAACCCACAATAAAATTCATAGAGATGTCTTCGAATACCTGGATAGGAATGGGGAGAGGTTGAAAGAGCCTTGCCGGTGTCAAACTGTCACTCTTGATGCGTTGACATACCTAACAGTGACAAAACGTTGAACATCTTTACACATTCTGTCCTAATAGAACCCAACGGCAAGACGATGAAAAGTTCTTGTAATTCTGCGTGCCCCCCCAACACTGAATTGTGGAATTCTCGCAACAGTAAGGTGCGCAAAGGCGTCTCATTAGGAACCATGACACGGCCTTGACACAGAACCAAACCATCTCTGTCTTCATAACCAGCATATGTATCTGACCCTGCTGAATACTCGATCGAATCTGCTGGATTTCAACATAAGTTTTGTTCGCTGTTCGGATTGCTTCAATAATGCCTAACATGGGTTGAGAGAGAACCATCAAACCAGCTTCAATTTCGCGAGACAAAGTATCCACCATTGTGTTATATTTTTGGGGACGATACTGAATGTCGAAATCATAACCAACTAACTTTGAAAGCCAACGTTGTTGCTCAGGTGTCTGTATGGTTTGTTGTTTCAATTCACGTAAAGAGCGTTGGTCCGCGATGATGCTGAATTTACGACCTACCAAATACTGACACCACTTACCAACGACCTGCATTATAGCATACATTTTTCAGGAATAGGTCGAAGAATTCTACATGCGAGGACAAATTTCTGACTAAAATATGCCAACGGCTTGCCCTCTTGAGTCAAAATAGCCCCTATCCCTATGCCCGATGCATCTGTCTCCACCTGGAACTCCTTATCGAACTGTGGTAAGCCCAGCACAGGGGCTGAACAAAGACATGCTTGAAGGTGTTCCATTGTTGCCTGAGTTGTGGCAGTCCATTCAAAAGGCTGACCTTTGTGTAACAAATCAGATATGAGAGCCTCAATGGAAGTAAATCCTTTTATAAATTATCGATAATACCCCGCAATACCGAGAAAGCTCCTGACATCTTTGACTATTTTGGGAATTGGCCAAGCATGGATCGCCTCAATCTTTGCAGGATCAATAGCCAAACCTTGCCCGAAAACAATATGGCCCAAATATTCCACTCTAGTTTGACCAAATATGTATTTATTGTATTTTACGACAAAGCCATTCCATCACAGCTGTGAGAGCACTTGTCGAAGATGTCCCAAATGTTCCTGCCATGAACGACTGTAAACGAGTATATCATCAAGAAAAATCAGGACAAATTTACGTAAAAAGGGACGAAAGATGTCATTCGTAGTGGCCTAAAATGTGGATGGGGAGTTGGTCAGGCCGAAGGGCATGAAGAGGAACTGATAATTGCCCTCATGCGTTTGAAACGCTGTTTTGTGAATATCGATAGCCGACTCGAATTTGATGGTAACCCACAAGCAAATCGAACTTAGAGAAAAACTAGGAATTCCATAAATTAACACGGTTGTCAGGCTTATTAGATGTCAATTTAATCTATGCATCATGCATAAAAGTGATGAACGAAGTTCGAACCATAAATTAACACGGCTGTCAGGCTTATTCGATGTCAGTTTAATCTATGGTATGAGGTATTGTCACCCTTATTAATTAAATGTTTAATTGATTCGAATTCACCAATTTGACCAAGTCCGTCTAATTAAAGTTTCTTTTCAATTATGAACAATTTAATTAAAGTCAATTTAAATCTCGATAATTTTTCATCAATTAAAAGCAACATATATTTTGGTACCGATTTTCGGACGTGATGAGGGTGCTAGTCCTTCCCCACGCGTAACCAACTCCTGAACCCATTTTTAAACAAATATCTGGTTTTATGGTGTCTGCCTATCTTAGTGGCCAGTGGCGACTCCAAGTTTTATTTTTTTTCAAAAATACGAAAAGAATTCCTCGTTTTTTATATTCTCCGAAAGAACAAAAGAAAAATTGGACTACACGTTCTTTTTTAGCGGCTTTAATTTTTTGATTTCAAAAAAGGTCGCTACAGCTGGCGACTCCGCTGGGAATCGATTTTTGTTTTTGCAAAACAAAAAAAAAAGAGTTAAGCCAATTAAAAAATCTATGTTGCTTCTAATAATGGAAATTTTGAATTTAAATTGACTTCAATTAATTTGTTCGCTCTTGAAGATATAACTTTAATTACACGAGCTTTGATAATTGGCGATTTCAAATTAATTGCTCATTTAATTTCTAAGAAATCACCGACATGTGTTGCATCATGACCATAAAGCTCTATACCGAGTTTTGTCCCTTGAGTGAGAGTGAAACGCCAAATACCCACGTGAGTAGCCCTCCAAGGGTCGGTAATTCACTTTCGGGATCTACGCCGTTTGACACGTGAGCAGTCATCCACGTCACTAGATCGTGCTTTCCCTCAAACCAAATCCAATTCGCAAGCCTATAATGGGCCAGAATTGGGGTTCTTGCTGTCTTAGTAGGCGATAAGATAGGTTCGAATACCCTTTTTAGACCCGAACTCATATGTAAGAATTTAGGAAGCCCGCCCCAATTAGAGCTATGCGGATAGCCATAGTAAACTAGAATTTATGTGATTAGGGTTTTTTTCGTGTCCTTTTGCATGTTGCTTCCTAATTTATGTTTTTTATCTTGCAATTTTGGATTTGTTATTTGTTTATTTCGTTACTAACATGTTTCTTTTCGTTTTTTTATTCTTTTCCCATTTATATCTTGTTTTGCATATTTTATCATATCATGAAGAAAACACTGATTCGGAAATAGTCTGAAGTTAAAGACTCGATCTATGAGAGACTTGGTCCGTAGAAGTGATGAAAAGAACTCTGAGGTACAAGTATGGTCAGAAGGTGAGCAACTTCACGATAGAGACAATATTTCTGTTGGGTATAGGTCAGCGATGTTCGCCGAAACTTTTATGAACACGGAATACAATAATGTGTCAGGATTGAGATCAGTATGGCACAGTTGGGACTATGAGGTGAAAAGTGTTTTCAAAGAAAATACGACGACATAACGTACTTGTTGGATGTCCAAGTCGATCAGTCACTACTCCAAATATTGGTGAGATTTTGGAATTCGGCTTACAGTTGTTTCACAATTGGCAACGTTGATTTGACCCTGATAATTGAAGAGTATCTAGCCCTCGTGAATTGTAAGAAGATTGATGAGAATCGAGTCTACTCCAAAACGCCCAAGAACAAGTCCTTCTAGGCCAAGCTAACTAGGATCTCCGATACTTTTTCATCTTGGGTCGAAAATCAAGTTACCACGTAGAACAAGAAGGAGTACCTCAAGTGGGAAGGAATCTTACAATTAGCTTCAGTACATCCAGTGGGCCGAGTTCAGCAAGACCTTTTTGCATTATTGATTTATGGATTAGTTCTATTTTTGAAAGTATTAGGACTCGTTCGTCTATCAGTGTTAAATTTGTTTGATTGCTTAGGTGGAAACACCACCCGGTGCCTGTCATCTTAGTCGAAACTTTTCAGTCTCTAAGGTTTTGTAGAAGACATGGTGGAGGTCGTTTCTTGAGATACCTCAGCTTCTAACAGTCTGGTTTTACAGTCATCTTTGGCCTGATGTTCACTTCCCGAGGCCTGTTTTCGATGATAGATTTTCACTGCTATAAGAGTTCTTACAAAAGGGAGATTGGCCAATGAGAAAATCTGAAGATGTATGGTTAGGCATACCGCTTACGCACCCCTTTTGGTTTTGAGACATTATGGTTCCAAACAATTTGTACCGGCCACAAGCGGACTGAATGAGTTTAACATAGACTATGAGACCGAAAAAAGCTATAAAGGGAAGGTATATAGTGCTTCTTCTGCATGGAATAATGCAAGACGAGAGAGCTTAATTCAGAAAATGAAGAGATTCGAAAGTTGCAAAGGCTAAACAAGAGTAAGAAGATTACAAATGACATGCCAAACGAAGGATTAGAGCTCAGACTTAAGAAGGAGAAGGCTAAAGCCAAAGATTATAAGAGGAAGTATTACGAGCACGAGGACCGAGTGCTTGTTATGAAGCAAGAGATGGAGAATCTACGGACTACTCATTCGGACCAGCTTAAAAGTGAACGACGCCAAAATGAGGCATTGAAGACTCAAGTCAAGCAACTAGAAAAGTCTTTCCTCAAGTATAAGGGTTTCACCATAAAGCTATAAGCTAGCAGTTCAAAAAATCGGGCTTTGAAGGGTCAGATCAAGGATTTGGAGACCAAGTTCCAACAACTCAAAGATCAAGTGTCAAGCTTTAGGGGAGTGATTTAATTTCATCGGATGCTGACAATAAAACAACTTCAGTTTTCCGCCTACACCATTTGGAGGCAAGAGCAAGAATTGGCACACTTAATGACTTAGATGCAAGGAGTCGCCCGTAAGCTGTAGTTCCTAGCAGAAGATGCTGTCAAGCTCCAAGAATGTGTGGATGATGAATCCGAAGAGGGCGAAATGATTGTTTGGGTCTTGAGGGAGATTGTTGACTTAGGCTCTAGCTTAGAACCATATGCATAACAATTTTTCTTTGAATTATTGTAATGAAACAATGTTTCCATCGATGCCAGTCGTTTAATTATGATATTTTCCAGAATTAGTGTTATTCTTTGCATTCTTCTTTGCATTCATGAATGACACATTTATTTGTATATTTTATTAAATTATCAAAATTAATTAAAAAACTTCTTATTTCAGAGCATTTTGGTTCTTTTATTTGCAAACATTCCACATCTATACCACGCACATCTTCAAGCCAGAAAAATGTAAGAGAACTTCACTAAGTTAGAGGCTGATCTTAGGGGTCAGTTGGAACGAACGCAACAAGAGCTACGAGACACAATCATCAAGTCCTAACAAGACATGATGAAAGAAATCTCTCAAATGATATATCTTAGTCAGGGAGAAGACCCGAGAGGGAAGGGCTCTGCCGAAAACCCTACTCAAAACCCGGTGTAACATTTGCAAACACTAAAAATATCAGGGATAGCATCCCGAACTTTGATGAGTTGGAAAAGTTAAACCAAGTGAAGGCAGAATTCTCAAAACAGTTGAAGGAAACTATAAAGGACCTTGAAGAAAAATTCTGGTAAAGGAAGAGAAAGATTGTTCTTATGGACTGAACGCTAGAGACCTCGGTTTGGTCCCAGATATAGAAATCTCGTACAAGTTCAAGACCCTAAAATTTGAGAAGTTTGATGGGACAACCTGCCCCATGGCTCATGTGACTATGTTCTGCCGAAAGATGGTTGGGTACACTAACAATGAGAAGCTATTAATACATTGTTTCCAAGATAGTCTAGTGAGACTTGCCACGAGATGGTATAACCAGTTGACACGAGCTCAGATTAAGTCGTGGAAGGATTTGGCTAAGGCCTTCACCGACCAATATACATATAACCGACATGGTTCCCAACTGAATTTTATTGCAAGGAATGGAGCAAAGATGCAACGAGAGTCTCCGTGAATACGCCCAAAGGTGGCGTAATATAGCAGCGAAGGTTCAGCCCCATCTTCACGAAAATGAGATCTCTCTTATGTTCGTGGACACGCTAAAGGGGACGCTCTACGACCATCTAATCAGTAATCCCATTAGTAATTTTGCTAACATAGTACTAATCGGAGAGCGTATTGAAGCCGCCATTAAAAGTGAGATTATTGATGGAGGGAATCGTCCTGCAAGCAGTTCAATAAGAAGGATCACGAGGTCAACAACACCAACACCTATGAGGCTGTCAAGAACTTCACCATATCCCAGCCCCAAGCCATAACCAAGACTTTCTAAAATTTTAACAAAAGGGAAAATAAAAGGCCTAAAAATGAAGGTGAGGGCAAGTTTTTTACTTTATTGTCGATTACTTATAAAGAACTCTACTCGCAGTTATACAAGGTAGATTTAGTTTGGCTTCATTATGTTACCCCTTTCAACCCCTTATCCGTCATGGTATGTCCCTAAAGCACACTACAAAAAATCACACCAATGTCCTGAGCTATACGATTAAAAATTGTGTGGCATTTAAAAAGTTTATTCAAAATTTGATCAAGATCAGAGTATTACAGTTGGGGGGAGCCAAGTACAGCCATCAATCCCCTACCGAATTACGAAGGTCAATGGGTAATGTGGAAGAAGGATATGCCCGAGGAGCAAAAGCTAGTGTGGCCGAAGTAAAATCACTATTGAGGTGGGTCTTTTAACAGTTATGTATGGCTCGCCTTATTGATTGGGGAATGGTGGTCGTAAAGAAAAATTGTGGTCTGTATTGCGAATACCATCAGTCAAGGGATCATGATATACAACAGTGTGAAGAGTTTCACCGAGTGGTTCAGAAGTTGATGATGATAAAGAGATTGAATTCTTTGAGAAACAAGAAAGAAAGAAATCAGAAATCTGCACGATGGATAGTCCAGACACTAAGTATAGTGTAAGAAGGCCGTTTGTGCATGGTTTCAAGTCAAGCGAAGAAAATACACCCCGAGAAGAAGGCCTTCGGATTGCCCCTAAGATGATAATTTCTGCGCCGGTGTCCTTTCCCTTTAAGAATACCCAGATGGTTCTATGGAATTACACTGCCAATGTATCCATTTCGAGGTGTTCAAGTTCATAAAAAGGTGAGAAGTTAGTTACGGAAGCAAAGAGTAGCCAGTAAAACCAAACCCCGAAGGGATAAATGACGTGGGACATTTTACGAGAAGTGGTTGATGTTACGCTCTGAAAGCTTTAAAGGCAATAGAAGAACCGAAGGGTAAAGGTAAGGCAACCGATTCTGAACCCGTAAAGATATTTAGAAAAGAGTCGCCTTCGAAATTTAATGAGCCAGTAACCGAAGCTCAATCTCAAGAATTCTTGAAATTCTTAAAGCATAGTGAGTACAATGTGGTAGATCAACTCCAGAAACAGCCAGCCCAATTTTTTGTGCTTGACCTCCAGTTGAACTCAAAAAAGCACCACGAAGCACTGTTGAAGGTTTTAAATCACCACTATCGATAACTATATTACCTTCAGTGACGACGAGATTTCGGATGGGGGTATAGGGTCCACTAAGGCTCTAAATATCACCACTAACTATAAGGGCCATGTACTGCCGAGAGTACTTATCGATAATGGTTTCACCTTAAATATCGTGCCCTTAGCTACCTTACAACGTCTTCCCATTAACAACCTCACATAAAGCCGTGTCAAAATACCATAAGGACATTTGATGGGACTCAACGAGAAGTGGTCGAGAAAATTGAAGTACCCCTACTCATTGCTCCGAGTGAATATATTATTGATTTCGTGGTAATAGACATTCATCCATCTTACAATTGTCTGTTATAAAGGCCTTGGATACATTCAGTCGGTGCCGTCCCATCCTCTCTACACCAAAATTGAAGTTCATCATCAAAGGGAAGCTAGTAACAGTTAATATCGAATAATACGTCATTGTTTCTGTAACTTTAGGTACTCTATACATTCCGACCGATGAAGAGGTGGTGGAATGTGCCTTTAGAGCCTTGGGGTTCATCAATGCCACTTTTGCAGCCGACGGAAGTCGGATGCCTTGTCCTAGACTGTCAAACTGTACCAAGATGGTGGTGTCAGAAACTCTAAGGAGTTGAGCAAAGAAGAGAAAAGGCTTGGAAAATAATCTCCAATGACACCTGCGACCTATGAGCGTTATCCACAAGAATGATCGCTTTGGGCTTGGTTATAAGCCCAATTTTCTGGAAAAAAAAACAATATTGGAAGAGAAGAACAATAGAAGGCATGGCTTAGAAAAGAGGATATTACGTGGGCTCACATCACTTATGCAGATCTCAAGAATATTTTTGTATTTGGTGGAACTGTGAATCCTGAGCTGAAAGTACAAGAAGCCAACCGTGAAAATGAGAAGATTCTCAATGAAGAGTTAATCAGTGAAGCTCTGGAAGTAATGGATGTCTATGTGTTCTTTGAGGGTGACAAAAATGTCCAACCTTTGGCCAAGATCCGCCCATGCTTTTTGGGAGAGCAGCTTGGCAATTGGACCAGCATGGACCCGCATGTAGTTTTTAGGACCAAATCAGAGTAATGCTCAAAACCACCCTATTGCTTTTGCCCGAGAGCAATATGATCCTTTGTAAAATGGCTACTATGTCAACTCAATTTCACTTTCAATAAAAATGATACTTTCCGTATTTCTTTCTCAAATGGCAAACATAACATTCATTTCGTTCATTATTTATTTCATAAACCATTTTTATTCCCAATACATACTTTCAAACTCGTATTCTGAATCTAATCCCGAGGTAGATTTTGAACAACCCTTGTGTTCAGTTAAAATTGATGAATAAGAGGATAAAATAGAATATGAGGTCCCGGATAAATTGTTAAGACTGTTGGCAAGTGAAGATAAACAGATTTTACCGCATCAAGAAGAGTTAGAGGTCTTGAATTTGGGAACTGATGAAGATAGGAAAGAGGTGAAGATTGGTACTACTTTATCATCAAAGGTTAGACGGGACTTGGTAGAGTTGTTCCTAGAATTCAAAGATGTATTTGCATGGACATACCAAGATATGTCGGGTTTAAACACATATATTGTGGTGCACAAGCTTCTTATAAGGCCATATTGCAAGCCCGTCCAGTAAAAGCTTCGAAGAATGAGACCCGACATGTTGCTAAAAGTTAAAGAAAAAGTAAAAAAACAGTTCAAGGCTGGGTTTCTTAAAGTTGCCAAGTACCCAGAGTAAGTGGTCAATATAGTCTCAGTGCCCAAGAAGGACGGGAAAGTGCGTATGTGTGTAGATTATAGGGACCTTAACAAGGCAAGCCCTAAAGACAATTTCCCTCTGCCTCACATTGATACTCTAGTCGACAATACTGCAAGGCATTCATTGTTCTCCTTTATGGATGGCTTTTTGGGGTATAATCAGATTAATATGCACCCGAAAATATGGAAAAGACCACTTTCGTGACCATGTAGGGAACGTTTTGGTACAAGGTAATGCCTTTTGGGTTAAAGAATACTGGGGTAACTTATCAAAGAGCCATGGTGATCTTGTTCCATGACATGATGCATAAGGAGATTGAAGTGTACATAGATGATATGATAGCCAAGTCTCTGACCGAGGAGGAGCACATTCAGAAACTGCGAAAGCTTTTCCAAAGGTTAAGAAAGTACGAGTTAAAACTAAACCCGGCTAAGTGTACATTTATAGTCACTTCCAAAAAGCTCTTGGGCTTATTGTTAGTGGAGAGAAATTGAAATTGACCCCGATAAGGTGAAAGTAATTCAGGATCTTCCACCTTCTCAAACTCAAAAGGAAGTTCAAGGATTCTTGGGGAGGTTAAATTACATATCTCTGTTTATTTCCCAATTGACCGGTAAGTGTGACCCCGTCTTTAGACTGCTCCGAAAGAACAATTCGGGGGTATGGGATGAAGATTGTCAAGAGGTACTAAAGAAGATCAAGAAGTGCCTGACTAATGCCTCAATTCTAGTATCACCGGTGCCTAATAGGCCGTTAATTCTTTACTTGGCAGTCTTTGAAAACTCAATGGGTTGTTGTTAGGACAACATGACGAATCAGACAAGAAAGAAATGGCTATTTATTACTTGAGCAAGAAGTTAACTGAGTGTGAAGCATGGCACCCGCTAATCCAAAAGCTATGTTGTACCCTAATATGGGCTACCAAGAGACTCAGGCAATACATGTTGTACCATACCACTTGCTTGATTTCTCGTATGGATCCACTGAAATTTCTAATGGAAGCACATGCACTAACCAGAAAAATGGCCCGTTGGCAAATACTACTGTCAAAATTTAATATCATCTATGCAAGCCAAAAGACAGTAAATGGAAGTGTGGTGGCAGATTTTTTTGGCAAGCCGTACCTCAAACGACTACGAGCCATTAGATTTTAACTTTTCGGATGAAGATTTGATCAGTTCACTGTTTGAAGAGAGTCCTATTTTGGAGAATGAGCCTTGGAAACTTTATTTTGGCGGAGAGTTAAATGCCCAAGGCCATGGGATAGAGGCGGTGTTAATCTCTCCCGAAGAGATTTACTACCCTTTTACCAGTATGTTGGAATTCTTTTTTACAAACAACATAGCTGAGTATGAGGCTTGTGTCACGGGACTCTTGACGGCCATAGAGAAAAAGATCAAGGTGCTGCAAGTCTTTGGGGATTCGTCTTTGGTGATCTACCAACTCTAGAAGAAATGAGAGATGATAGATCAGAAGCTAGTCAGGTACTACGATTTGATCCAAGAGTTGGTTAAAATTTTTGAAGAGATCAGTTTCTCATATTTACCAAGAGAAGATAACCAAATGGCTGATGCCTTAGCAACTTTGGCCGCCATGTTTAAGGCAAGCCCGAAGGCCGAAATGAAGCCAATTAAGATACAAATTTTTGAGGTGTCAGCCCATTGTTATAATTTGGAAGAGGTGGAGGATGAAAATCCGTAGTACTATGATATCCTATAGTACATCAAGTTTTAGGTTTACGCGAAGAAGGCTAACGATAACGATAAAAGACCATTAGGAGGTTAGCGTTGGGTTACGTCCTTGATGGAGAGGTTTTGTACAAGAGAAGTAAGGATCAGATATTATTGAGATGTGTCAATGCTCGGAAGGCAGAAACCATTTTGGTCGAGGTACACGGTGGTTTGTGCGATACCCATGCCAACAGATTCTCAATGGTCAGGAAAATTATACGATACAAATACTTTTGGTCTACAATAGAAGGAGATTGTATCAAATACGCAAAGAAATATCATAAGTTTCAGATCTATGCCGACAAGATACACTCTACACCAGTGTCACTTCACACTATGAATTCACCATGGCCTTTTGTTGCTTGGGGCATGATACACCCGAAAGCTTCTAATGGGCACCACTTCATCTTAATGGCTATCGATTACTTCACCAAGTGGGTAGAAGTAGCTTTTTATGCTAACATCACAATAGCAACTGTATGCAAGTTCTTGAAGAAAGAAATTATCTCCCGTTATGGTTTGTCGGAAAAAATCATCACCGAAAACGCTTCTAATTTTAGCAAGAAGATGATGACTGAAGTGTGTGAACAGATCAAAATCATGCACTATAACTCTACTACTTATCGTCCTAAGATGAATGGGGCAGTGGAAGCAGGAAACAAGAATATCAAGAAGATCATAGCAAAGACTATCGATACTTTCAAGGATTGGCATGAGAAGCTACCCTTTGCTCTGTTTGCTTACCGGACATCCACGGGGACAATGCCATACAGAAGCAGTATTACCTATCGAGGTAGAGATTCTATCCCTACGAATTTTGAATAAAGTGAAGTTGGATGATGCCTAGTTGATGCAAGCAAGGATTGATCAGTTGAACCTCATTTAAGAGAAAAGATTGAGGGCCATCTGTCATGGCCAAATTTATCAGAATAGGATAATGCAAACGTATAACAAAAAGTTTGTCCGAGAACGTTTCAAGAGGGGGATCTAGTGCCTAAGAAAATTCTGCCAATTCAGAAAGACTTCCAAGGGAAGTGGATGCCTAATTGGGAATGGCCGTATGTTGTAAAAAAGGCTTTCTTAGGGGAGCTTTAATTCTAGCGGTGATGGATGGGGAAAAATTGAGCAATCCTATAAATTCAGACTCCGTTAAGAAGTACTACGCTTAAAAAAGGAATGAGGGTTCAATATGGAAACTCAGAAATGGGCGTCTTGAAACCAAAGAATGATCTGAATAAAAAATCTGAAAATGACGATTCGGATAAGTTATGAGGTTCGGCATCTCATTGATAGGCTTTGTTCCAGGTAAGGGGGCATACTTCGTTTATGATGGAATTCCTTTTGGATATAAAAAATTTCAGTCAAGGAAGGCGAGTGAGAGATCTACCACAGTCGATGGGCTCTCGCATCATTCATACAGTCGATGCTCGGGGATGTTGCACCCTATACTACTTATATCTTTTTTATTTTCCTATATTTGCCATGACTTCCAAATTGTTCCAAAATCTCTTATGTTAATAAAGTTTTATTTTCTCCCTTTCTTTGTGTATTTCACGAGCATCCCACAAATAGATTGACACAGATTAATGAAAACAAGGGATTTCTTGGCATTATTATGATTTAACCTATTAAGTGCAGGTCACTCAAAGACAAAAATAGAATCTATCAAAAGAGAGTCCACCCATGTCAAGGCTAGAGGACATTGAATACTAAGTTGACAGAATTTATCGGGGAAAGATAGCGTTTTCCTTCTATGTTGAAATTCAAAGCTAAAGAGCCGGAGGCAAAAACCCGAAAGGGCGCACTCAAGTAAAAAATGGTAAAAAAAGAAAGAAAAAAAAAAGAAAAAAAGAAGAAGAAAAAAAGAAAATAATATAATTCAAGGTGAAAACCCGAAATGGCACTTTGAAAAAATCTCTGAGGTGAAAACCCAAAGGGGCACTTTAGAACAAGATTTTAGAGAATATGAGGGTCTAATAGGGGTTGAGTCCTGACACAAGGAGAGGCAACAAATATGTAAAGACGAAGGGTCAAGCGAAAAAAAGACGAAGCGAGAAGCCAAGGAAGAAGGCACCCGAGCATTAATTCATTTTTATCATGCATCATGAATAGTTAGGCATCTTTAAGGTAGGTGCATGCTAACTAGCATCATCAGATCGTTGTTTCTATTTCTTTCAGGTGCTTGAAAGAGCAACGGAAAGTGGATCATCTGTTTCAGTAAAGAAAAGTAGATATCAACAAAGAGTTGAGAAACCTTTGACTATTCAGAAGCGATGAACATTTTCATGCCAAGGCGATAAAGATCGAAGGCATTCCAGTAGTCTCTAAGTGGGATATCATTCGGTGTCAAGGCGACCAAAAATCGGGACATAATCTTTCGGGATCCTCCAGGCGAGGTACCACCCTATGCCAAGGTGATAAAGATCAAAGGCATTCTAGTAGTCTCTAAGCGGGATACCATTCGGTGTCAATGCGACCATAAATCGGGACATCATCTTTCGGGATCCTCAAGGCAAGGTACCACCTCGTGCCAAGGTGATGAAGATCGAGGGCATTCTAGTAGTCTCTAAGCGGGATATCATTCGGCATCAAGGAGACAAGAAATCGGGACATCGTCAGACATGATCCTCAAGGCGAGGTACCACCCAATGCCAAGACGATAAAGATCAAGGGTATTCCAGTAGTCTCTAAGCGAGATATCAGTCGGTGTCAGGCGACCAAAAATTGGGACATCATTTTTTGGAAATCTCAAGGCAAGAATTCCATGAAGAAAAAGGACGAATAATTCTATATAGGAAGGACTCGCAGCTCGGAATCTTCAGACATGAAAATCGGATAAAATTAGTGCTTATGGTATTTGCTTTATTCTTGTTCTACAAGGATAAACAAATAGGGGAAGCTGTAATCATCAATTTTATCTGGGGTGTTAACCCACTTTTATGTTTTTGCTAATATTTGGCGTAATGGGCTTCCGATACCTTACATATATATACATTTCACAATGTTTAAAAAACCCCAAAAAAATATCTTTAGTGCCCTTATTATGGTATTTATTACTATTATATTGTTATAATTTGAAAAATCCAAAAACATTATTAGTTACTACTATTTTTACTTATTTTCACATTATTACTACTATTTTCGTTTCAGTTTATATTAGTATTATTTATCATCATTAACTCAATTTATCATTTATTATCATTATCATTATATTATTATACTATTATATATATAATTATATTATTATTATTATATTTAAACAAAAAAATTGAAAAGATTAAATATATATATATAAATAATTAAATAAAATAAAACAATAAAATAGTCTAAAATAAATAAAGCCCAAAGTTTACTTTTACAGTCCATTTTGCAAGTCATAAAAACCCAAAAAATATTTTATTACATCGGCCCGTTTTGGAGCCCAAATGTCTAAAAACCCTAATTACATCAAATAGCAAAAACCCTAACACCCTATTGTCTATGCGCAGCCGCCGGGAATGAAGCAAGGGAATCTTCCAGATTCCTCACGCGCCCCCGCACGACCCTCTAGCTGGCACCACGCGCGCATAACGCTCACATCCTCGACTCTTCAGCCTCTCGTGACTGTCCATCTGCCACAACCTGCACCACGCCGGATTGCCCTCTGCACCACAGAGCCGGGCGACACTACCCTACCCCTACATCTGCCCATACCAACCGCTCCAGCCTTTGTTGCCCTCTTCCACAACCGGTGCGCGTGCCAAAACAAAAAGACAAACAAAGCAAATGTTAGAAACAACAGATAAACAAAGTTCAGAAAAATCAGTGATCAAATAACAACTTTTTATGTTTTTGTTTTATCATTGCAACACTGGTTATATATACCGAATCAAACTCTTGTAAACCCCTAACGGGAACATTTGGAGAAATAAATACAAAACAGAGCGTTTGAGGTATCCTTTTTGTTTTCTGCATGCATAAAATAAAAAAGAAGAAGCTATCTTAGGGCTTAGGTTTTTTACCTCGGGTTTGGGTTTCGGTCGGCCGTCTAAGTTCCCGCCGTCGACAAGCCCACTATCTTCGGGTGTGAAAGGGGTGAGTCAAAAGTGGAAAGGTCTTTTTTTGTTTGTTTTGGTTCGACTTTTTATAGATCTAGGAGGTTTAGGCTTTGTTTTTAGAAATTCAAGCTCAGATATAGGTTTGGGTTGAAGAGAGGAGTGTTTTAAGTGTAGTTTGGAGGTGTGCCAGCGGCGGTCGGCGATAGTTTGCGACTATTGGTACGACAAAATGCCGTCGAGATTTGGGATTAGGGGCAGCGTTCATCCCGAATTACAGAGGATTTTCTGGAAATCGAGGGAGGGGAAAAATTTTAAATGGCTTGGGCCTTTTTTTTACCTAAAAAAATTTGTTTATACTCTTTTCGTTTTTTTTAAATGTTTATTTACCACATAAACCCCTCCGCATCTTTTAATTGCGTGAGGGAGGGGTTTCCGCCTTTCATAATTGCGTCCTCGGTCCCCAAATTTTTTTCTTTAAATCGCAATTTCATCTTTATTTTGAAATTAATTATGTTTTTAAATGGCTTAATTTGCTTTAAGTCCCTCCGTTCTTTCTTAAATACTTTTTAAATTCTTCCGCTTTTCTTAACTCCTTCCGCAGTCCTCCAATTTTTTATTTGCCTTTTAATTTCGTCTCTCGTTTTAATTAATCCAGCATTAAAGGAGTTAATACCCAATTTAGTCCTCAAAACTTCATTTCCAGTTTTATTTGAGTCTCGATTCCAGTGCCAATTTCCCTTTTTTGTTTTTATTTTGTCTTAATTTAATCCTTGCATTGCATATTTATTTGATGCATTTTAATTGCTTGTACATTTATTTGCATACTTTAATTTAAAATGTTCGTTTATGTACGCTCATTTTTGTTGCTTAGTCTTTTTTTAGGTTATGTCTTTTTAGTAAGATTAGGGTTTGATTTAATTTAATTAATTTAAATTATGCGCTCGTTTTATTGGGGCATAAGCTTTAAACTAATTAGATTAAAATCAAGTTTAGGATTAGTTTCTTAGAGCCGTAGTTAGATTTAAGGTTCGAATTAACTTAATTAATTTAAATTTATCATTGGCTTATTGGGATAACTGTTAAATTCATTAAACTAATTGAACGTCTCTTAATTACTTTTAGGGATAAAATTAATATTTGACTTAGATCACCTAATTTAAATCATAATTAATTAATTCGATTCATTTTAGATAGTTTCCTTTGCTTATTGGTATAATAGTTTAAAATTAATCTTCAAGATAATCCATAAAAAATTAGGATTTTCTAGATTTTAGGATTTATTCAATTTAGGGTTAATATTAGACTAACCTAGTCAATAATTAGATCACTAATTAATTTTTTATAATTTGGGCCTTTTAAGTTAGGACTTTAGCGGGCCTAGGTTTTATTTTACGTCTTTCTATGCCATGTATTTTAATTGTCATTCTTATGACTTTAATGTTTTAATAGACATGCATATGGTTAATTAACTTAACTTATAAAAATGAGGTATTTATTAATTTTGATATTTGTGTCGTAACAGTCCTGGCTCATTGGATGTTGATCAAATATTCGAATTAATTCTTACTGTCCAAAGGTAAATGTAATTTGAGATAAAATTTTGACAAGTCATAACATCATTCTTAATTGCTTGCATCATGCATAAAAGTGATGAACGAAGTTCGAACCATAAATTAACACGGCAGTCAGGCTTATTCGATGTCGGTTTAATCTATAGTCCGAGGTATCATCACCCTTATTAATTAAATGTTTAATTGATTCGAATTCACCAATTTGACCAAGCCCGTCTAATTAAAGTTTATATTCAATTACGAACCATTTAATTAAAGTCAATTTAAATCTCGATAATTTTCCATCAATTAAAAGTAACATATATTTTGGTATAGATTTCCGGGCGTGATGGGTGCTAATCCTTCCCCACACGCAACCAACTCCTGAACCCGTTTTTGAACGAATCTCTGGTTTTGTAGAGTCCGACCTACCTTAGTGGCCGGTGGTGACTCCAAGTTTTATTGTTTTCAAAAATACGAAAAGAATTTCTCGTTTTTATATTCTTCGAAAGAACAAAAAAAATCAGACTACAAGTTCTTTTAGCGACTTTAATTTTTTTTATTTCAAAAAAGGTCGCTACAGCTGCTCTATTTCCATGATCGTAAATCGTTTCTGAATCGATTCAACCAAGTGATTCCACCCGGCCAGTTATCTTTGGCATTGCATACATCGGAACCATTTCTTCGCCGTGCCTTCCATTCGGAAAGAAGCCATGGTAACACGGTGGTGGTCTTCAGTGCCGTAGAACTCGAAGAAATCATGGGCTGATGCGAGCCAATCTTCTGAATCCTTACCAAAAAACATGGGTAGCTCGACCTGGGCTGATTTTGGAGCAAAAGGAAAAACGTCATCGGAATCGACGCGTGCCTTTGCGTTGCCCCGAGCCACGCCGCCATCTGCTGTGAGGTCACCTCCTCCAAATGTTGTCGCCGAGATTCCCAACTGGGTTGAAATAGCCTGTAACTGACGGGCCATATCCTGGAGAGTCAACTGAGTGTTTGCGTTCCATTGTTCTTGATTTGTAGCATGGGTTTGCAGCGAGGTGAAGACCTGCTTATGGCGAGTGGTCGTGTCTTGGAGAGCTTTAATGAAATCTGCGTGGTTTACCATACTGTAAAGGTCAATGAAAGCACCAATTTGTTATGATCGCACTTTGATGGAAAGATTGATTACAAAAACAGAGAGAGAATAGATAGGAAGGGAGAAATATTAGATTGGAATAAGGAAAAAGTTCAAGTTTTTCATGCCTCATGGCTTACACAATTGTCTTATTTATATTCTATTCCCTAGGATAGGACAAAATCCGTTAAGGACTTTGGGACTCTCCTTTCCCTCACGCTCCTGCGTAATTCCCTATTGTCTTGGAAAACCGTTGAAAAATTACCAGCTTCTTCTACCTGACCTTGCTCACCCTCCTGTCCTGCAATCATAGTTGCTTCCGTGACACAATCATGGGGATTATCGGTTGTTACATTTTTTTTTTGTCCTTGGCATGGAGCGTTTGGGCCATTCAATTAGCAGGATAGTGTTGATTAACAAGCGGAAACCTATCTAGTTCTAGTTGGCTAGAAACAGGCTTCCAAACCAGAATACCAAGTCTTGTTTTGTACACCCATTTCAGAGCAAACCGATTTGGTGATAAGTCATATATTAGGATATTTGAGCCAATTTTCGAGCATAAGATCAATTTATGTGTCGGTTGTTTTGTAGACTCAGTTCCAAGTGTTTCTTTTTTAAAGCTTGATATATATTTTTTATTTTAACCATATAAAAGTTATTAACTAAGTCAGTGATTTAAATATCAATTACGACTGTGTTTTCAGTCGTAGAATTTTATTGTGGTTGCATACATAATAGATTTATTGCGGTTATTGTTCTAAAAATTTAAATTATAGTGACGGCTGCATTTTTTATTGTGGTATTTTATCGCGGTTACAGACATAACAGATGCTATTGCGGTCATTGCATACTGTTATTTTCTACAATAACAATTTCGAACATGGATGCTATTTTAATCCTTGTGTTGTCATGAAATGGCACATGTCATTGTTACTTGAGATCAATGTAAGCACTAAGCATAGTGTGAAGTGGTTTCAAGTTGAAAGTGCGAATCAATCAAGTAGATGTAGATCCGTTTTTACAGCTATGCTGCTGGGTTTCTTACCCCTGGAACTTTTTAAAAGGAAAAGAGAGAGGATGCACGTGCGTTACCGAATTCATCGACGTCTTAAAAACAGATGCTGCGTGTTGTGGCCATCCCCTCACATGGTGTTACAACCGAGTTCCGGGGCCACAACCGAGTCACTTCTACCATGCCCCATTTTCAAGCACATCAATGTTTTAGGAAGAAGAGTCTTTGTTTTCAATTATTTCTTTAGTTAGGAAAAAGTGTCCTCGTTTCAAACAATAGAATGTTTACTCGGGTCATTTCTATTATGTTTTTTTCGCATATATGTAGGGGGTGGACAGTCGGCAGAGTTTGGGCTGATCCACTGGTAAAGGTATGTATCCTACACACCATCGAGGCGGCCCCTACCGCCCAAGTCGATGGTGTGGGTGAGTTTTCTAATGTAACCGATGTTTCTTTTTTTATAATAAAATAAAAACCGTTCTTTTTTTCCTACGGGGAAGCTGGGGGTCGACTGTGTGCATCCGCTATGCCCCACGGTTTCGCCAGTGGCTTGAAGAATGGTTTTGTGGCGCGAGACTAATGTGTTGCTTACTTATTTTGAGCAGATCAATCGAGGGAAAAGGCTGACTTGATCGGGAAGAGTCCTTTTCAAGTGCCGCGACGGCTTAGCGACCGAAAGTGAACTAAAGGCTAAGGCCGTGACACGTGGTATCCGAGCAAGGTTGTAGCACTCAATTTCGGGTGGTGTTGCCTGTTCATCGCGGTGAAAAGCACAGAGGTGCGTAATCAATAGCACAAAGGTGCTTTTTAATTGTGGCACAGTGGTGCTCAATTTTTTTTATTCAAGCACAGCGGTGCTTTCTTGTTGCTAGTGCACAGCGGTGCCTAGTTTTATTGGGAAAGCACAGTGGTGCTTATTCCCTCTTGATGCATAGTGGTGCTCTCTTGCTTCTTGTGCACGGTGGTGCCGAGTTTTTTTTTTTGAGTGAGAAATCACGGTGGTGGTGCTTACTCCTCTTGAAGCACACAGTGGTCTTTGAGTTATTAATAGGCATTGTGGTGCTTATTATTCTTCCTGTGCAGGAACTAGTGTGGTGGGAGTCAACCCAAGGATGGTGACTACGCGTGAAGAATCGGGGGCCAAGAGCCGCCCCGAGGCGAGGTGCCGGTGAGCGCGGTACTTCGGCGCAACATGGCGCTAGAGTGCCTCGCACAAGGGGGGTAAGACCAGAGACCCGATAGGTATGAGGAGCTAGAAGCGCGGTGGCGGCCCCGAGGGGCTCATGTGGTGACCAAAGTGAACGAGTTCGAGCAATTGAAGTTTCTCATCAGGAGTTGGCTCACATGGTGAAACACCTCACTGATGAGACAAAGGAGGCAATGAGTACTCTGAAGTTTGAGATAGAGGAGCTTAAGGCTCAAATTAATTTGATTGAAGTGGCTGTGGGAAATTCAGTGACCATGGAAAGGGGCCAGAGGAATAGGGTCCCGAGCCTCAGCGGTATGAGGGGAACAAGGATGCCAAAGAGCTTGAAAATTTTCTATTTGATATTGAACAATACTTTCGGGCTACTCGCACCTCTGTAGAAGAAGACAAGGTCTCGATGGCTTCTATGTACTTGTCAGGGGATGCCAAATTGTGGTGGAGGTCCAAGTTCACAAATGGCGTGTGTTCCATTAAAAGTTGGGACGAGTTGAAACAAGAATTAATAGCTACCTTCTTTCCGGAGAATGTGGAGTATAATGCTCGGAAGAAGTTGAGGGATTTGACCCATACGGGGACTATTCGTGATTATGTGAGAGAGTTTGCGGCATTGATGCTGGATATTAAGGACATGTCGGAGAAAGACAAGATGTTTGCTTTCCTTGAGGGCCTAAAGCCATGGGCTAGAACTGAGATTCAAAGACAACGAGTGCAGGATGTAGTCGCTGCCGCATGATACGCCGAGCGGCTTAACGATTACAATGATGGCTCAAACAAACGCAAGGCCCCAACTAGTGGGAGCAATAACCATGCAGGTAATGGGAGTAAGATGGCTAGAGGGGAGAGGCCGATAACTTGGGGAGCCGGGAGAGGACTTCCAAACAAGGAGCCAGTGCAGAATAGGGGGAATGGTGGCTTTACGCCGAGGAATGGGCCAAATAGGCTACCCCTAGCATGCTTCTTGTGTAAGGGGCCTCATCGTGTGGCTGAGTGCCCACATAGGGGTGCATTGAGTGCTTTGGAACTTTCACGGCCTGGGGACACACTCCCTAACCCACCTACAGAGAATAGTGAGACCGATCTGGCCAGGATTGGGTCTATTCGTTTTCTGAGTGCATTACAATCGCAATTGGACAACATAAAGAAAGAACCGGGAAAGGGTTTGATGTACGTGGACTTGGTGATAAATGGGAAGGCGACTAGGGCTCTTGTTGACACGGGAGCAACAGATACTTTTATCTCACCTGAGGAAGTCAAGAGATGCGGTTTAACAATTACTAGAGATGTGGGACGGATGAAAGCGATTAGCACTCTGCTGCCTTGAAATTTGTGGAAGTGTTAAGAGGGTGAAGGCCAAGCTTGGGTCCGGGAGGAAGCGTGGATCTCACTTTGTTTTCCCTATGGACGATTTTGATGTTGTGTTGGGACTGGATTTTATGACAAAAGCCCAGGCCATCCCCGTCCCTGCTGTGAGCTGCCTATTATTTCTAGGGGATTGCCCGGGGGTGGTACCCGCTACCATTCTACCAAGAAGCGGAAAGATGTTGTCAGCAATACAATTTAAGAAAGGGGTGAAGAAGGGGGAACCTTCTTTTGTCATATTACCTATCCTACATGGGGAGTCAACCTTTGAAGGGGTACCAAATGGGATTTTGAGAGTGTTGGAGGACTATAAAGATATCATGCCAGATCAGTTGCCAGAAGGGCTCCCTCCTCGAAGGACGGTGGATCATGAGATTGAACTGGTCCCCGGTGCCAAACCTCCTGCGAGATGCTCGTACCGTATGTCCCCTCCAGAATTAGCTGAATTGAGGAAACAACTCGATGAACTGTTAAAAGCTGGGTTTATTCGACCGTCTAAAGTGCCATTTGGGGCGCCCGTGTTGTTCCAGAAGAAACATGATGGGAGCTTGAGATTGTGTGTGGACTATAGAGCCCTGAACAAAGTGACTGTCCGGAACAAGTATCCCATCCCCTTAGTTGCGGACTTGTTCGACCAGCTAAGTGGCGCGAAATATTTTACAAAGCTGGATCTTCGATCGGGTATCATCGGTAAGAGTGGCCGAGGGAGATGAACCGAAGACAACTTGTGTTACTCGATATGGGGCATTTGAGTTTCTTGTGATGCCATTTGGGCTAACCAATGCGCCTGCAACCTTTTGCACCCTGATGAACCGAGTGTTCCATGATTTTCTGGACAAGTTTGTGGTGATATACTTGGATGATATAATGGTATATAGTTCCTCTTTGACAGATCATGAAAACCATTTGCGGTTAGTGTTGCAGAGACTCAGAGATAATCAGCTATTTGTTAAAAGGGAGAAATGTGCTTTCGCCCAAACTCAAATTAAGTTCCTAGGACACCTCGTTGGGCAGGGACATGTTCGAATGGATGAGGAAAAAGTGAAGGCAATCCAAGAATGGCCGACTCCAAAGAGTGTTAGTGAGCTCAGATCATTCTTGGGATTAGCTAACTATTATAGACGGTTTGTCGAAGGCTACTCTCGGAGGACAGCTATACTTACCAATTTGTTAAAGAAAGGTGAGAAGTGGGCCTGGTCTAAAAAGTGTCAAGATGCTTTTGAGGAAATAAAACATTGTGATGAACGACCCGATCCTAGTATTACCAGACATTGAGAAACCAATGGAAGTTGAAACTGATGCATCTGACTTTGCCATAGGGGGAGTACTCATGCAGGGTGGTCACCCTGTGGCCTTTGAAAGTCGGAAGTTGAGTGGTGCCGAGACGAGATATGCGACTCAGGAAAAGGAACTTCTAGCTGTGATCCATTGTCTCAGGGCTTGGAGGCATTATTTGTTGGGCTCAAAGTTTGTTGTTAAAACAGACAACACAACTGCTAGTCATATCCTGACACAACCAAAACTATCGGCAAGGCAAGCAAGATGGCAAGAGCGCTTAGCGGAGTTTGATTTCAGTTTTGAGCATAAAGCTGGGAAGAAGAATCAGGTAGCTGATGCGTTGAGTCGAAGGGCCGATCTAGCAACCCTTAGATTAATTGCTCCTATGTCAGCTAGTAGGGTGACGAATGACATTCGGGAACTCATAATGGAGAATATGGGAAAGGATCCGCAGATGATGGCAATATTGAGGATGGTGGAAAGTGGCCAATCAAAGACCTTTTGGGTAGAGAATGGGATCCTAATGACGAAAGGTCCGCGTATGTATGTCCCGAGAGCAGGAGAACTTAGACAGAAACTACTACGCGAATGCCATGACACTCTCTGGGCAGGTCACCAAGGTTGGCGGCGTACTCTGGCCCTGTTGGAACAAGGATATTATTGGCCGCACATGCGACAGGATATTATGGACTATACCAAGACTTGCCTTATTTGCCAGCAAGACAAAGTGGATCGACAAAAGACTGCAGGATTGTTGGAGCCATTGTCAGTGCCAGCACGACCTTGGGAGAGCATTTCACTTGACTTCATAGTGAACTTGCCTCGGGTGGGGGATCTTGGAGCTGCCATTGTGGTGGTGGATCGGTTCTCAAAATATGCTACATTTATCCCTCGCCCCCAAATATTGTTCAATGGAGGAGACAGCTCGATTAGTCTTTAAACATGTTGTAAAGTATTGGGGTGTCCCACAAGATATCGTTAGTGACAGGGATGGTCGGTTCACTGGAAATTTCTGGAGAGAGTTATTCAAGATGTTGGGATCCAAACTGAATTTGTCGTCAAGTTATCATCCCTGCAGACGGATGGGCGACGGAGCGCTTTAATGGGTTGTTAGAAGAGTACTTAAGGCATTTTATCCAGGCCAACCAGAAAAATTGGCCTTCTTTGTTGGATGTGGCACAACTTTGTTTTAATTCACAAAAGAGTTCGCTACTAATAAAAGCCCCTTTGAAATTGTGGCGAGTCAGAATCATGGCTTCCACACACCAAGTATAGAGTCATACAAAGGAAAGTGTCCCCGAGCTTTTAATTTCTCAAAGGAATGGCGCCAAAATACAGAGATTGCTCGGGCTTATCTAGTGAAAGCTGCAAAACATATGAAGAAGTGGGCGGATCGTGGCGAAGGGACCAGCAGTTCAAAGTTGGCGATCTAGTGCTTGTGAAGCTAATGGCGAAACGATTTGCGGTTCTTACGGAATAGAGATCGGCGATTGGTGCGAAAGTATGAAGGACCAAGACCGATTGTGGCCAAAGTTGGAAATAACTCATACAAGATCAAGCCGCCCTCATGGATGAAAGTTCACCTGTGTGTTCCATGTGAGCAATTTGAAGGCTTTTCATGCGAGCCCCTCGGATATTAGCCGAGGACAGAGTGATCGGGGCCCCATCTGTACCAAAACCCCATCGAACGTCGAGTTGAGGAGATCCTTGCTGATAGGTTTGTTACGGTGTCCAAGAAGAAGCCTGTTCGTGAGTACCTGGTCAAGTGGGAAGGTCTCGGAGCCGAAGAGACAAGTTGGGAGAGAGATCATGACCTAAAGGCGTTCAAGCAGAAAAATCGAGGAGTTCCTTGCAGCTCGGTCAACGAGGGCGTCGACAAGTTAGGTGGGGAGGATGTTGTGGCCATCCCCTCACATGGTGTTACAACCGAGTTCGGGGCTATTAACTCCGAGTCACTTCTACCATGCCCCATTTTCAAGCACATCAATGTTTTAGGAAGAAGAGTCTTTGTTTTCAATTATTTCTTTAGTTAGGAAAAAGTGTCCTCGTTTCAAACAATAGAATGTTTACTCGGTCATTTCTATTATGTTTTTTTTTCGCATATATGTAGGGGTGGACAATCGGCAGAGTTTGGGCTGATCCTTTGGGTAAAGGTATGTATCCTACACACCATCGAGGCGGCCCCTACCGCCCAAGTCGATGGTGTGGGTGAGTTTTCTAATGTAACCGATGTTTCTTTTTTTTATAATAAAATAAAAACCGTTCTTTTTTTCCTACGGGGAAGCTGGGGGTCGACTGTGTGCATCCGCTATGCTCCACGGTTTCGCCAGTGGCTTGAAGAATGGTTTTGTGGCGCGAGACTAATGTGTTGCTTGCTTATTTTGAGCAGATCAATCGAGGGAAAAGGCTGACTTGATCGGGAAGAGTTCTTTTCAAGTGCCGCACGGCTTAGCGACCGAGTGAACTAAAGGCTAAGGCCGTGACACTGCGCACGTGCTTCTAAGTCAATGGTCAAAAGTAGCGATTGTTCCAGTTTTTACACCTTATTAAATATTTATAAATTTATAGACATAGGATTAAACAACTACAACACACATCTTTTTTAGTACAATAAAAATTCAAATTGTTAAAAAAATTAAATTTGAAAACTAAAATAATTTATTGAAAAACAACCTCAAATCTTAAACATATACCCTAATATTGATATGAAAAATATTCAAATAAAATTAATCATTGCAATAAAATAACTCTAACCATAAGTCGGCGATTCATCAAACCATAAGATTAAATATAAATAGTATGGTGCGTATAAATGTATGATATATGTGTTTATATAAATAAAAAAAATAAAACACCACATTAAAACTATGTTTTCATAAACAAAAACTCATTCTTTTTAAAATATTATACCTTTAATTATATATATCACCCACATTATGACTATCGCATAATCTAATATAGAATGGATCCGAATAATCAATGAATGGCATGATTAATAATATGTATGCTTGTAACTTGTGTACCTCAAATATAGAAGAACATGCACGTGTGTGGAATCTAATAATCATGTCCTTCCAAGACCATAATCATGGAAGCATATAACTCTTTCATTTTATATCATATATTACGTTCTATTATTTTATTTTGAAGGAGTTATAATAAAAATAATTACTAATAATCGGTTGAGATGATACACTAGATCTCTTAAATAAGGTTATATGTTTGAATCATAACGTTATAAATAAAAAAATTAATTAAGTATTTGACTTATGCAATAAACTTTTACAATACTTTATCTATATTAATTAACCAATAAATTAAATATTGTGATTATAAAAAATAATTATAATTACAATTAAAGTAGAAGTATGTATATGTATATTATTTGATGTGTATGGGTATCGAGTGGTACGTGTGATATATGTTCATGCATGTCATGTTCCAACTGCATCTATCTACACCCCGGTTCGAGTTACTTATAATTTCAATTAGCTATAAATTAAAAACGAAAAATAAAACTATATACAATTGATTCTGTAGGACAGTTGTGTCAATTTAATTTATTCATTTTCAATTTAATCTATCAATACAATTTTTTAATTCATGCATGACAAGCTCGCTAACAGGAGAGTTAGTATATTTTCTTGAATATTTTTTTATAAAGTGCATTTATTATTCGGATCTCTTTATATTTTTGAACTAAAAAATATTGAACATTTAAGCATGTTTGATTTTACATCCTCTTATATGTTACATCAACAACGGTACTAACAAAATTAAGGTCACGAGGGCTATTTTTGAATTTCAGGAGATTAGATTTGATAATGATGAACATAAACGGAGCTAGGATCAAACATTGAGAGGGGCAAGAATCTATTAAGCCTTTAAATTTAAAAATTGGAAGAGATAAATGTCTTATTTGACTAATATTTAAATTAAAAAGGACCTAAATGTTATAATACCAAAATATACCCTTCCCAACCTATATATGGCTCCTTCATGTTGAAGATGTTATGCTGAAATAGTTTGCCAATGTAATGAAGCATCATTTATGCCTTGAAGAGGTACGAGTTGAGCGGGCACAAACAAGTTCATTGTAGGACATTTCATTTGCGCAAATTATTGAGAAGAAATCATAGTATTACCATTATATGAAAGCCTATAGAGAGGTTGGTAAATTAAGGAAGAGGTTTCCCACAAACTATATGAGTGTGCGGCTGTATAATTTATGAGAATAGTCGAGATTAGTGTTGTAAATGAGACGAGACAGATCGTAAGTTATTCGAGTTTAACCTGGTTAAAGTTTGGCTAATACTCGACTCGAGCTGGAACTCGGCTCGAGTTCTTAACGAGCTGAGCTACTTGATTCCCGACTCGAAAAGTTCGCGAGCTACTCGAAAATATAATATCCTATTTTTTAGTTTTTAAAATTAAACTGAACTAAAATGTAGGTTGAGTGTTTTGTTGTTGTTATGTTATGTTATTTTAATTTTTAGTTTAACTTTCTGTATATTTTCATATGCACTCTTTTTTCTCCGACTAGGATTAGGGTTTTTTAATAAGACACATGAAAATATTTTTTTGTATGATTCTATGTATAATGAAATGATGTAATTTGATCAATAATAATAATAATAATAATAATAATACGGTTGTAAATGAAACGAGATAGATCATGAGCTACTCGAGTCTGACTCGACCAAAGCTCGATCTATGCACGATTCAAATGGAATCTACTCGAGTTCTTAACGATCTGAGCCGAGCTCAATACACTCAAGCTCGAGTCAAGCTCTAATTCGACTTGAATTATTAATGAGCCGAGTCGAACTCAACACTACTCAGACTCAACTTAGCTCCTTTACACCCTAAGACTCGAGTTTGAATATATCTTAAAACTCAACTAGCAACCTGTTCGTAAAATAGCACACTTACATTTATGTGTAAATAAATAGATTTTTGGGTATGATGTAAGTTCCGATTATTACATGTGACAAATCATAAAACCTATCATAATAATTAAGTTAGTTTTATATTTATATTTATATTTATATTTATATTTATATTTATATTTATATTTGTTGTTCTTCTAATAGTTATACACTCTATGGAGCACCTCTTTGGCATTTCGGTATAACAATCCATTTCTACAAAAATATTAATGCATCTTTCTAAATTTCTTAAGAGCAAATGTCGTGCTGTGTGTACCTTGACGATAAATGAGCATGTCATTTTCAGTCTTTTCAAATACACATAGGGATGGACATTTCACCCGGATCCGACGGGTTCCGACCCGGCCCGACCCGATCGGGTCGGTATTTTTGTGAAAAAATCAGGTTCAGGTCGGGTTGGGTTTTTGTTAAGGTTGGGGTCGGGTCGGGTTCTGGTTTAGGATGAAAAAAATTCGACCCGACCCGACCCGGGACTAATAGTATAATTTTCCCTTAAATTTTTTAGGGATATTTTTAATAATACCCTCTTTATATAATTTTTTTTATAATTAGGTCCATAAAATTAAATTTTTATTTATAATTTAGTCCTTAAAATATTATGTTTTACAATTAAGTCTCATAAAATTATTTTTTACAATTAGGTCCCCTAAAAATTCATTTTTTTCTATAAGTCGGGTCGGGGTCGGGTTTAGAGCATTTATTTTTGGGTCGGGTCAGGTTTTTAGAGAATGAGGTCGGGTTGGGTTCGGTTTTAGGGTTATTATTTTCGGGTCAGGTTCGGGTGGGCCAAAAACCCGACCCGTGCCCATCCCTAAATACACACATGATAGAGTTATTATAATATTAAGAAGTGTTGAAATATTAAATTTATAAAATATAATAGTTTTTTAGGTATATAAATTTAAAATTCAGAAAATAAGACATAATTTGTTAAATATTTAAACTTACAAGAACTTAAATTCAATCCCTTTTTGATTAAGTATTTAATAAATTTATGTATTTTTAAATTTAAATACTTATTTTTATAAGGACTAAAATATTATTACGCTAAAATTTATCAAGTATATAAAAATTTTAACAGAGACCAGGCTCGAACAATGTTTCATCACTAAATACACATCCACAAAGGACAAGGATGGACATATGTGATGCATTCGTATCCCTAAAAATTTCAAACTCTCATATAGTTAATTTATTCTTTGTATTTTTTGATGATTTGATTGTGCACCCCTAATTTTGTTTTTGTATTTACACCCTTAAATTTCTAATATAATTTTTTAAAAGTTTACACCTTAACATAAAATCTTACGTCAGTTTATGACAAAGGGATAAACACTAATTGAAGCAAAATTTTAATATATATTTATTTAAATTTAACATGTTAATAACATATGTTATATTATTTCCTATTTTATTTATGTATTCTATTTCTAGTTTTTTTTTTCAAACGAATTTATCGTGTATTGTATGCTTCTTAAAAAATAAAATACTAAAATTTAAAATCAAAGTAATATATAATTATTAAAAAGGGAGCATATTTATCCTTTACACGGTTAATGAATGAGATTTAATTTTACAGGTTGGAAAGCTACATGCATGTAGGACAAATGTCCAAAATAGAGAAGAAAACATTAATAAAGCTCACTGTTCAATTGATTACCTGTTTTTAAAAAACTAACAAATCATTTTAGTAGATTTAATTATTATATAATTAGTCAAACATCCTTAAAGCAAATAGTTTAAGCTTTTAGTTGACATTCTCCTCGTAAATTTTCCCTTCCCCACTCTTAGGTAGAAATTATTTAAAAAATTCATCATATAATTATACTCAAAATTTAATCATATGAATTCGACAATTAGGTTGATTTATTTACGGTCATGGATAGACACGAAACTTTTATGTTAGGGTGTGAACCTATAAAATTCTAGAAGGAGTGAATTTATAAAATTTTATAAAGGTAAAAATAAATTTTCAATAAAAAATACATAAAATTTTTAAATTATATACGAATTTAATTTTTTAGAAGGAGGCGACAGCTCCCTTTAGCCCCTCGTTCCACCCCTGTTTACCGTTATTATTTTCATATTTCTTTTACTTCACAAGTAAGGTGTTAAATTCTTGATTCATATATGTATTTTAGTTAATTTTTAATTTGTAAATATTTACATGTAGAATAAAAGACTTTATTGCTGGTGGACATAATATTAATGTAAATATATTGAGATAATTATTTGATATACAAACATAATTTTTTTTGCTTTGCAAGTAGAGTTAAAAATCGGCGTGTATATTAAATGGGTTAGTGTAATAATAAGCTATATATTACACTTTCGAAAAGGAATGAAATATTTTAAGTTTATATTTTAAAGATAATATTATGGAAAAAGATAACTACAAACTTTAACATGAACAATACAATAGATTTAATTGTAGAGGATATAGAAAACAGTTGTATGTTATGTTTATTTTTAAAAATATATATATATCAATCAATGTCAGTGACTTATTTAATTGCAGAGGATATACAAAACAGTTTTTTGACTGATTTTTTGTGAAATTTATAATTTTATTCATAATAAAAAAAAATTAAATGTATATCTATCTATCTATCGAAATTTGAAAGGATTATTAGTCGCAAGTCATTAGACATACCATACAAATTATAAATGTATAAAACTATATGTAAAATAAAGATCGTTGGTATGTGAATCATCTGATAGTGTCAATTACATCAACATAAACAATGAATAAGCTTAACTAAAAAAATAGTAATGTGTTCTAAAGAAAAATTAAAAATATAGAAGAAAATTAGGAAAGTTAAAATGAGAGACGGTCCTAAGACCATCGACTATGATAGTTAAAAATAGAAATTTTCAATTATTTTCCGGTGCCTTTATTTATATATTTTTATTAAAAATTTAGGTTTTAGGTTTAGTATTAAAGTTTGATGTTAGAGCTTAGGAATATACTTTAAAGAATTTGGAGTAAGGCTTATTTTTAGGGTTTAGAGTTTAAAATTTTGATTTTAAAATTTAGAGTCATGGCTTATAATTTAATTTTTTAGTGTTGGAACATAAAAATACACTAAAAAGGTAAAAAAATTTCTGTCTGATCCTTAACTAAATTGCAATTCAAAATTTGAGGAAAAAAAGTTAATTTAGTGTTTTTTTTATCAGCAAAAGGAACTTTATTATAAGACAAGGCTTATAAGTCTACAAACCAAAAGCAAAATGCAATGGTAAGAGAAAGAACCAAAACAATTGTCCCAAAAATACCAAAAAAAGAAAAGAAAAGAAAAACACCACCATAAGCTGAGGAAAAAAAACACGACTCACCAACAAACACTCTTACCTGTTAGAACACTCTGGACAAACTTCTTCTCACATCGACTCCTGATTCATCACATATTGCTTATTAATCGTCTCTCGACTTACCAGCTTGTTTTATGAGCTTCCGAACTCGTACACCACAACTTGAAATTAAAGCTCCTTATCACAATATTTAATGATACGTGCAATTGCTTTTATAGAATTTCTTATATTTCTAACGGTCTCAACTCCAACCAACCTTTCCAGATCCAGTGTCTTTCTTGTTTCACGAAGAATCACCTACTTGCAATTACGAAGGTTAATTAAGTGTTATAACTGTTTTTTAAATATTTTAAATGTGATCTTATTATATTATTTAGGCTTAATCGTTAAATAAGTGTTTAAATTATATTTTTTTCAGTCAGATGCCCAAACTAATTTTTGAGTTAAATAGGTGTCTAACGTTTTATTCCGTGACTCCTTTAAAGTTTGGCCGTGATGGACGTCAATTTTTTTGGTATCCAATCAAAATCAAACACATAGCAATATTAAACATTTTCTGAATTTTATTTTTTTGAAAAATAAATCAATTTTTTTTTAAATATCTGAAAATTTTCAAATAATCTCAAAATAGTCCCCAAATCCATAAAGCCTCACTCCCACCGGCGTTGGTCGCCTTTCCGGCGACGGAATGAAGCACCCTCTCCTCACCGAACGACTCACACATCGTTTATTATGTCATCATTCGTTGCAAATCATTCGAATGAAACATTCGACGATTTCTACGTTTCGCACAACGTCGGTCAATTTTCGACGATAAAATGATGGGATAAATGTCGTGATGGTCCGACAACGGATGTGATAAGCGGTGGAGTGGCAACCGATAGAGAAATCAAGTCAAATCGGGATTTGGTTTTTGGAGTGTCGGATTTCAAAATTTGAGGCTATTTTGTGAAATTTGAGATTATTTTGTTTTTATTAATTTTTAAATATAGTTTCAAAATTTGAAGAAGATGACACGTGTCAGATAGCGGTAAAAATTAACGCACAGTAACGGCGGGACACCTATTTGAGTAACGTTGAAAGCTATGGTTTGGGACAGACCAAGATTGTTTCTCTCTCAGAAATATCACCAATATATTGTTTCTCTCTCAGGCCCGTTTTTAGTTGCATGGGCAAACTAAGGTTTGGGACAGACCAAGATTTTGCAAAAGCTGAAAGATCTAGCTTTTGACAAACTATGGTGGGCAAGATTTGGAGATCAAATTTTTAAGTGTTTTTGATTGCTTTTAGAGTTTATTGGATAGAAAAGTTAGGGGTGGGTAAAACTCGACTCAACTCGAAAAAACTGAATTATTCGACTCGACTCAAGGTGAAAAAAACGACTCATAATTTTATAAACTCGACTCTACTCGAAAAAAATTCAAATAAAGTTTGAGGTATGAAATGGAAACTTGAATAACTCGAATAACTCAAAATTTTTAGTAATTAGTTAATTAGTTTTTCATATTCGAGTCGAGTTTATTATTTCTGCATGATATATTATGTATATCACATGTGAAAATATGAAGAAATATATATGCATATCGTATATGCATATAAAAACCGTTAAAATTAGAATCAATATGTGCATACCCCAGTCCTAAATATATGCATAAAAATATATAAATGTGCACCGCTACGTATATGCATATAGAAATATATATGAAGAAATATATCTGAACAATTAAATTTGTACAAAAAGTCGAAAACTCGACTCGATTCGACTCGAATTTTATAAACTCGACTCGTTTTGAAAAAAAATCAAATAAAGTTTGAATCGTAAAATAGGACATACAAACTTGAATAGCTCAAAATTTTTTGACTCAACTCGATCGAACACCTAACCCTAAAAAAATCTGGTTTGACCCTCCAAACACAAAGAAAACAAAGCCACAATCTATCGAGTTTTAAGCTTTGATTGCCGTTGTAGTTCGAAAACCTGGGTTTGGGGGCAAACGCCCGTTTGAAAAAGTCAAATTTTTTGGTTGTCTGAAAAACGCTCGTTTGGACGAGAAAATTAGTTGGTAAACTGTCGTTTGAAGCCAAACGAAGATTGTTTGAAGTTGTTGTTGCTGATAAACAGGTGTTGCCCACCGCAACAACAACAAAAAACACAGCCTTAAATTAAACCACTGAAAAGCTTTTCTCTTTTTGTCTTCCTTTGGAAACCCCAACGCCAACTTTATTTTACCTTCCTTTCTCTCTTACCAAACAGTTTTTTTTCTTGGAACTTTTATTTTCCTTCCTTAAGAAGACATTGGATTCCTCAAAATAAATCCCAGATTAGGCTGCATGCATTCAACATCTTTTAAAGCCCACAAAATGATTTTCTATTTTCCTTTTCCCTTTTCTTTCACTAAACTTCGTGATTGTCGTAATGTTTATCTGAATGGGGCAGTTTTATGTAACGGTCGAGATAAAAAAAATCCATTTTCAGTTTCTTTTAAGGGTCTCTGAGCTAATTTTTGTTTTTTTCCTCAGATTATAGTTTTGGTTTTTAGTGCAATTTCATAAGAAAAAAAAGAGAAAAAGTTTTTGAAGTTTATATAAATATATAAATAGCTCATTTGTTGCATGCTCTTCAATCTTCTTCTTGGGTATTTGTCCCATAACATGCTTTTAATACAGAGTCATTTCTCTTTTCTGCGAACACTCTCTTTTTAGTCTCTATACTATTGTAGGGACCCGTACCATTCTTTTGCTCATCATTGCCCCATTCGATATTGGGCTCAACTATTTTCTTGCCATGCACTCTCATTACCTCTTCGATACTTCTCCCTATTCAGTCTTGGGCACAACTGATTTGTCGCCACTGACCCATCATATAGAGTCTTCTTCAACCTTCTGGCGAGCGAATACCTCCGATTTGTAAACTTTCTTTGTGTTTGAACAATTTATTCCCTTCAATGGTTCATTCTTCATTTCTTTGAATAGGAAAAACTTGTTTAAATCTCCAAACTGTCTGACATATGTACTCTTGTCATCTCTCTCGCTGTAATTATTGACCGGTTATTCCTCTATGTTAGGTCGATCATTTGTGTTTGAACATATTATTCCCTTCAATGGTTATTCCTCGCCGAACAACTCACACACCGTTCATCGTCAATTATGTCGTTGTTCGTCGCGAATTATTCGAATAAATCATTCAACAATTTTAACGTTTCGTACAACATCGGTCATTTTTCGACGACGAGATGATGGGGTAAATGTCGTGATGATTCAACGACGAATGTGATAAACGGTGGCATGGCAATCGATGGCGAAATCAAGTCAAATTGGAATTTGAGTTTTAGGTGTTAGAGATTTCAAATTTTGGGGCTATTTTGTGAAATTTGAGATTATTTTGTTTTTATTAATTTTTAAATATAATTTCAAAATTTTAAGAAGATGACACGTATAAGATAACAGTGAAAATTAACGGACAGTAACGGCGGTGCACCTATTTGAGTAACGTTGAAAACATTAGGCACTTATTTGGCCAAAAATAAAGTTTAGACACCTAACTGGAAAAAATGGTACAGTTTGGACACTTATTTGATTGTTAAGCCTATTATTTATTTATTTATTTAATCTTTAATAAAAGTTATGGTAAACTACACAAGATATTATTAAACTTTGAGTTTAGCATCGATTATACAATTGGACAATTTTTTTATGATTTTAGTACAAACTTTAGTTTAAGCTTCAATTATACCAATAAACCATTAAAATTGATGATGCGAACGGATCTTAACGGTCTACTTGCGATGACGTGGAGTGATTTTAACGATAATTAAAGTTTAAACTAAAGTTCAATGCTAAAATATTATCAATTTTTAATTTAGTGATATGATCAGTACACGCTTAAAAGTTCAATTGTATTTATAATTTACTCTAGAATTTATGTACACGAACTATTCAAATTTAAATTTTTTAGAAATATCATTAATATATTGCTCTCTCTCAGATCCCGTTTTTAGTTGTCTAGAGCAAACCAAAATTTGGGGTAGACTAAAATTTTAGAAAAACTAAAAAATTTAACTTTTAATAAATTAATATATTTTTATTGTTTTTAAATTTCTTAAATAAAAAAATTAATTTGACCTTCCAAACATAACCCAAAAAAAAAAAACAAAGCCTAGATGTATCAGGTTTTAGATTAAACCGCTGGAAAGCTCCTCTTTTTGTCTTCCTTTGGACGCAACTTTATTTTACCTTCCTTTCTCTCTTACCAAACAGTTTTTTTTTTTCCTTGGAACTTTTATTTTCCTTCCTTAAGAAGGCATTGGATTTCTCAAAATAAATCCCAGATGAGGCTGCATGCATTCAACATCTTTTAAAGCCCACAAAATGATTTTCCATTTTCCTTTTCCCTTTTCTTTCACTAAACTTCGTGATTGTCGTAGTGTTTATCTGAATGGGGCAGTTATATGTAACGGTCGAGATAAAAAAAAAATCCATTTTCAGTTTCTTTGAAAGGTCTCTGAGCTAGTTTTTGTTTGTTTCCTCAGAATATAGTTGTGGTTTTTAGTGCAATTTCAGAAAGAAAGAAAAAAGAAAAAGGTTTTGAAGTTTATATAAATATATAAAATGGCACCAGCGAGTAACTGGCTTTCGTTTTCACTGTCTCCAACGGAGATGTTGAAGTCATCATCTGAGCCTCAGTTTGTGTCATATGAAGAATCCTCTGCTGTTTCTCCCCAGTATCTGATCGATGACTTCTATGATAATGGTATGGTAAACTTTCTTCTTCTTCTTCTTCTTCTTCTTCTTCTTCTTCTTCTTTCATCTGTTTGGCTGCCTAGAAAATACGAGAAAATCCAAGGTTTTAGGGCGTTTAAGTTTCGAGTTCATTTTCCTGCTGATTATACTTAACTAAACCGACTTTAAACAGCTCACAGCTAATAACACCTTTTTTTGGTTTTTTTGAAGGATGGACAAATCCGAAAAATCAAGTGTTTTTTGAAGGAGAGGCGAACCAAAGCGGAGAAGCTCAAACGGCCGCATCAATGGCGGACGAATCTCCCATTTTCACCAACTTCCATTACCAAGCACCGAAGCTTGAAGACTTCCTCGGCGATTCTTCGTCGTTCGTTGGGTTTTCTGATAGCCAAACAGAAACCCAGGGCTCGTCTTTAACCCAAATATACGAGCCTCAAGATCTCAAGGAGATTTCTGGGTTTCAAGCGTTCTCGACGAACTCGGGGTCGGAGGTTGATGACTCGTCGTCAATGGGTGCAACTCAGTTGGCTCGCTTTGAGTTGCCTGGTCACTCGATTGAGTCATGGGAACAATAGTAAAAACAACACAGGTAAGGCCATTGTTACGGTTGACTCAGATAGCTCAAAGAAGATTTCTGATACATTTCAGCGAACTTCGATTTACAGAGGCGTCACCGGTAAAAAAATATCCATCAATCATTCTTTTCCTTTCTTTTTAAGATCAGAATATTACATGTTTGATTTTATTTTTTTAAAATAACCGAAATGTTAACGCAGACACAGATGGACGGGTAGATATGAAGCTCACCTATGGGACAACAGCTGCAGGAGGGAGGGTCAAGCCAGAAAAGGCCGTCAAGGTCCTCATTCTTTACTTGTACAACTATTGAATGATTACACTAATATGAACATGATACATTAATACAAATACATAAATATTATATTATAAAGTATTTTAAATATAATTATGAAACTATAATATATGATATGAATACAGTGAGAAGACTAGTGAAATGAAGCATGCATGCAGTGGAGAAATTATTACATGGTCTCGGTTCATCACGTTATTCATGGTCTCATCCAATGAGATTCATTCATTTAATGACATGTAGAAAAGATGTGAAGATTTATCTTAAAAAAAATAAGATAAAAAATTATTATTGAATGAGACTATAAATAACGTAGTAAGCCAGACCTATCTAATAATTTTTTCATGCATTGAGACATTTGTCATTAGCATGACTGAGACACTGTGATGTTATGTATGTGTCCCAAATTGTACTTTCTGTTTGCTGCAAAATGTACGGTTTTCCCATTTGATTTGAGCAAATTTGCCGCCATTTTTGTTCATTGTCAACCTGAAGCCTATATGGCTTTATTTACTGTTTGAATTTATAGTCTGAATTCTGAAACAGTGATTTTGATTGAGTTGGCTTTTGCTTTTGCCTTGCATGTGTCTCACGTTAACTAAGTTGAGGGTTTTATATATTTGAACTTGTTAAAATCCAAGAAAAGATTAACAGCAGTAAGTTTTTTGTTTTAACCACATATACATGGTGTTGACAATCTTTGCTTTTCTTTTTGCATGCAAATCTGGGATCTTGGATGTTCAAACTCTTGTTTATACAGTATACTTGGGCATACTATTTCATACTGCTGATGTAAATTATTAGACTGAGAATTTTATGTTGTAATTTATCAGGTGGTTATGATAAGGAAGAAAAGGCTGCTCGGGCATACTATTTGGCCGCCCTGAAATACTGGGGTCCGACCGCAACCATCAACTTCCCGGTAATTATATATGCACAGTTCTTTCTTTATCATATTTCATGTTTATATATATTTAAATATGTATCCCACATATTGGTATTTTAGGGGAAATGAAATGAACTTATTAACTTAATGGTTGCATTTTGCTTGGTTTAGATTGCGAATTATTCGAAGGAGTTGGAAGAGATGAAGAATGTGACCAAGCAAGAGTTTATTGCATCCATAAGGAGGTAAGCTGTGTACCTGACTGGTTTGATTTTTTTTGCGGATGGGGATGGTTGAAATAGGGTTAATCTTCTGTTTGCCGATGTTTAATAGGAAGAGTAGTGGATTTTCAAGGGTGCATCGATTTACCGAGGTGTCACAAGGTTCGTACATTTTTGTTTAAAAATTGAACTAATTGTCGGATTCTTTGGTGAACCACTGAAGCGTTACGTTATCATCTTATATTTGCAGGCATGGCAAGCAAGGATAGGCCGGGTTGCCGGAAACAAGGACTTGTACCTTGGCACTTTTGGTACGGCTAGAATAATCGACCTGAGAATGAACTCTCACACTTAAACTCCTGTAAGATTATTGTTTGGAACCGACAATGTTTTATCTTCTATATGGTTCACAGCTACTGAAGAGGAGGCAGCAGAGGCATATGACATCGAGGCCATCAGGTGTGAATGCGGTGACCAACTTTGAGATGAGCCAGTATGATGTCGAAGCCATTGCCAAGAGTTCTCTCCCCATTGGTGGGGAAGCTAAGCGCCAAAAGAATTCACTTGAATCTGACCAAAAACCGATAGTAAACCATGAGCAACCACCACCACCACCCCGGTGCAGTTCCAACAGCCACAGTATAAGTTTCGCTTCTATGCAGCCGGTTTCCGACATTCCTTGCGGAATCCCTTATGATGCTGCTGCAGCAACATAAGCATTTTATCAACAGAATCTCTACCATCACCTTCAGTCTGCCAACATAGGCATCTCTGATCCCCCCAGTTTGTCATCAACAACGGCAACACCTACGACTGTAATGTCACGGCCAGCAGCTGAGTTGTTCTTATGGCCTCACCAGTCTTATTAAAAATGACCCGGGCAGTTAACAACAATGCAGCTAACAGTAAGTAGGGAAGTGTTCATCGAAGCTCTCTCGAGCAGACTTGATCTGACCATGGATCGGAACCAGATCTTTATCTTTACTTCTTTTTTACCTTGGCAAGAACAGGGTCTTGTTTTGAAACATTAGAAAGCTGGATTTTATAAAGTATCTAATTATCTCCAAATGCTAAAATGAGCAAATCTCTCCATTGCCAATATTTTGCTAACTTTTCTTGAATGATTGATCAAAATGTTCGGTTCATCTATTTTTGAATTTATTGGAAGTGTTTTTAATTCAAAAAATAAATTTGTTATCGAATTTGATAAAATGAAAATAGAAAAATTATAATCAATTCAGTCGTCATTGAAGGATTATGAATTAGTTCGTTACATTAAATTTGTATTAGTAAAGAAAACTCATTTACCATAGCAAATCAAGCGCATCTAGGTAGTGGTATCATAGTACCCTCCCACGGTACTGACCGGGACCGAGGTTTGATTCCCCGGATGCACAAATTTTGAAAATGTTCATTTTCAATCTCTTATAATTGTAATTTTAAATTTATTTCTGAAATTTTAGAAACTTATACAAATATTATTTGATATAAATTCAAAAGTATTTTTTTTATAATATATTCGAGTACAAATTAGTGTTGGTGTCTTATTTTAAATTTGAAAGAAATTCACTTATATTTGTAGACTAAAGTGCTCGAATCCGAATCATTTAAATCAAACACACCACCCTTTATCACTATGCTACAAATTCAAAAGTATCTTCTTTCAATCCATCGGTATCCGATTCATTGGACGGCTAATCCGAATCGAGTTTTACAGAGGCCCATTATGGGGCGACCCTCCTAACTCAATTTTCTCCATTCACGAAGTCAAAATTTCAACATATGATCCTGCTTAAGGGATCTAGCGCCCCATCTCATTAGACTAACTGATTGTTGGTAAATTCAAAAGTATCTTTAGTATAAATCAACAATTTCTTCTAAAGTTATAAACTTTAAAATATTAGTTTTAAATCAAATTAATAACTAAATGTTTTTCAGATTTTTAATTCAGAAAAATGACGGAAACATTTTATTTTTAAATAAATTTAAAATAATGATTAATGTAGAATATGTGGAAGAAATTCAATCAATTAAATTTAATATTTTTATTGATTTAAATTTTTTAGTCACTTTTGATAATTCAGAATGAAAATCATTTGATAGAATTGTTTTACGAAAAATGTAAAAAAATGATAAGTGAAATTTTATCTTTTATTTTATTTCTTTTAACACTAATATTTTTATTTATGAAACAGTTTAATTATAGGGCTTAAAATATAATATTTAAGATTTAAAAATTAAAAATAAAATTTAGGACTTAAAATTTAATTTTTTAACTTTGAGGTACGGAAAAAAAAAGCATGAGATTTTTGTTCCATAGATAGAGGGTATGACCGTATGAGTTCCGCTGTTGGTTATCAATGCCAACTCAACAAATTAAGGAAATAATTACAGTATAGTTGCAAGAAAACAATGAACACTAATTGAAAATTAGCAGAGATTATCACTTCTCTAATATATGTATTTTTTATAATTTTATAATCTTTTATATAAGATTTTTTTGTATTAGTTCATCAAATATATTTTGAATTTTGTCGATTAATTAATATTTCGATTGACATTGTCGTTGGTACAATATCTACGAAGACGTGAGATCGAATATACTTAAACGTTTAATATCTTTTAATTTATGGGTGGAAGCGTGAGAGTGATCTGGACAATATAAGCATTGTACACTGATGTTCAATATATATATTTGATTTGTATTTTTAATTGAATCTCATGATAAGTTCATAGGTCTATAAAGTATTATAATTTATATAATTTTTTAGAACACATAATATTTTTTTAAAATATTTTAGTAAAAATAGTAAATATATATATAATATGTTTTTGTTGGTAATACACAATAATTTGGTAGTGCATATAAATCTCACGTTGAGTGAGAATGAGTCTTAAGATGAATTTATATATGTTCTTTCCTTCCGCACTTTGTTGAATAGTAAGGTGACAAGTCCCTCGCACGTGTGTACCGCTATTGTTTAACCGATTTGGTTTCTATTTTCTACACTGTGAAAGACTTTTTTTTGAAAAAAAATATGATTTTTTTCCTTGTGTTTTCTACACCTTGAAAGATTTTTTTGAAAAAAATAATTTTTGAAAAAAAATAATATTTTGCTTGTGTTTCCTACACAGTGTAAGAATTTTTTTTCACTTCACTATTTATAGTACTCATAATGATTTTATACTGAATTAATCTTTGTTTTGACTGTTTTAGACAATAAATATAAGGGTAAAACTTTGATACACAGGCTGTGTAAAATTAATTTTATACATGCATGTGCATTTATACTATAAAAATCCAAATCTTAAATTCCTAACCCTAACCCTAAAAAATTAAACCTTAAATATTATACACTAAATTCTAAACACTAATCTTAAATCCTAAACCCTACAACCTAAACTCCTAAACCTTAAACTAAAACCTTAACCCCTAAAATTAAAATGCACGTATAAACTAAAATTTATACGGCTTGTGTATCAAAGTTTTTTCCTAAATTAAAACATGTTCTAATTCTATGTTTTGTAATCGGACGTTTTTACCCTTCGAATTTAGGCTACAAATTGAAGTTTTCTCTACTCATTTTCATATCATATAACAAAATCATCTCTCCAAAAACAATATTTTCTACTCTACTGTTTTTCCATAAATATTTTGAGTTTATAGTTTTTACTTCTTAGAGAAAAGCAATACCATTAGTTTCCGCTTCACCTTTCAGGTGTATGGATTATTGGAAAAATTATGTAAATTTTAAGTACATCCAGTGCAGCAATTACACTAATCACGACATAGAAAACAAATTCTTTTAATCGATATTTTGTTTTAATATGTTATGTCGGTGCTAATGTTTGATTTGCAGTCCCACTTTTACACTTTTAATTTTTTGAATTTATATTATATTTATTTATAATTTTAGATTTTTTAAAAGTTCAGCCAAGTATTTTCTAATATTTTTAAATTTCACCACCTCAAAAAATAAAAAAAAAATTGTTATTATATTTTTAATTAAGTCTCCTAAAATTTTTAAAGTTTCTCATCAAGTCTCAAAAAATTCTAAATTTATTTAAACCCCTAAATTAAAAAAATAAATTAAACCCTTTAAAATTTTAAAATTTTTAATTTAGATATCTAAAATTATAAAAAAATTTAAATATGCCCCCCTCGATCTATCCGGCCAAAAATCCACCACTGTTTGCATGTGAAAAACACATTTATATAAGTATAAAATCAACATTTCACAAACTTTAGTTTTTACATTAATTTGTCTTCAAAGCTAACCTAAAATGAAACAAAGAGCTAAATCCTATGTCCTCTGTGAAGTTGGCAAAGTCATAGTTGGTCCTTGGTTAGGATAATCGTCCATAGATATTATTGTATTTTGACCATACATCCTCTCAACAATCGAAGCCATATACATGCTCTCTGAATTTGGTGACATCAGATCCAGCTGGTGAGAAACCGAGACAATGTTATCGTTCCTTTGAGATGTTGCCGGCATGTACAACCTCTCGGAGCATAGACGTGATGCAACGTCAGCCCTTTGAGAAGTCGAAACCATGTGATCGGACCTGTGAGGAGTTACGGGCACATATATCCGCTCGGAAGTTGGGAACATAGGCGGATTGGTTCTCTGAATCCTTTGACTCATGGTGTCATTCAAGTGAGAAGTTGCCGCCATGTATATCCGGTTGGAAGCTGGAGATATGTTCGAAACAATCCCGTCATTTTTATGAGATGTTGGCACGCATGCTCGCTTGTGAGTTAAACCTATTGCCGTGTCTGACATCTGAACAGTTGGAGCTGCATTGCCATTCCTACGAGATGTCATGGGTATATAAATCCTCTCGGAGGCTGGAGGAGACTCAGTTCTCTGTGATGCTAGAGTCAAAGTTTCATTACATTGCGATGTTTGCGGTTTATAAACTCTTTCGGATTGATGGGGTGTCACTGATGACGTTCTTCGGATTCCTAGGTTTCCCTTCCTAGTGACATGATTTGGGATGCGTCTTGGTTTTCCATATCCATCTCAGATGTCCGAGGCATAACAAGAGAAGCTCTGTGATTCGGAAAATCACCATCAGCCGTCAATGACCATGGACCCCAGTGAACACACAAATTTCCCTCCAATAAAATTAGGAACTTTTACCTGTAGATACCAGAATGATTATAGAGGAAAGACATGAACACTTCACCTCACATAGAAACATAAATGGACGCATGTTAAATATACAGATCACAATAAATCGAAACAGTAAAAGTAAATGTCACACACTACTTGTTCTTTCACATTAAAACTCACCGGTTGGTTATTTCGGTTTAACAACTCTCCAGCGGAACTGCTATTAGAGTTTACAGGTACAGATCTGTCAGGACTCCATGATTTAAAATTTTTCTCTGCAAGAAAACATTCCAACTATAAAGAAGAATCTCAAGAAATGAAAAATGCACTCATTTTCAGAAGTATTTTCATAGAGTGGAAGTGGAAATAGATCTATCATTTAAAACCTTGTCACTATAGAATATAATTTATGATGGGACATGCTCCCAGCTAAGACAAACTGCAGTTTATAATAGATCTATAATAGCTAGGTTGATATTGTTCGCAAAGCTGCCCGACCATTTGGATGATAAACAACAAAGAAATCAATAACAACCCAGCTAGGTAGTAGGTACAAACGGAATTCGAGAGGTCAGGTTTAAAGCAGTATTGTCAAGGCATGCAACTAGGCACGTCTATGCCTTGCACCTTATCATTTTTCAACAGAAGCGCCTCAGACCCTTTCAGGCCAGGCCCATTTGATTAGGCTCACGCCTGGGCATGCTTTTTCATAAGGCAATAGGCATAAAAAAGCCCACCTGATTAAATTTCTGTTTAATTTCTTTTATTTTTCTTTCATTTGATATATTTTTACTAGTAAGAAAAGGATAATATCAAACTCGAGACTTCATAATATTTGAACATTCAACAACATACATTGAACACAAGGAAATCATACATATTGACCAATAAAAAAATTGCATGTTTTGTAGATAATCTAGACTACAATTTAAAGTTTAGTATATATCTTAAGCTTTATATATATATATACACACACAAAAACTCACATATATTGTCCTTTACTTTATTCAGGCTAGCGCTTTTTTGTGCCTAGCGCCTGAAGCAATGTAAGGGTTGAAGAGCCTAGAGCCCACCTTGAACCCTTGACAACATTGGTTTAAAAGTAGAGATTACAGCTTATTTCAATTTAAAATATAAGTATAAAATAGTGAAAATAACAATAGGTTGTACAAATGCCTTGGGGTTGACTGCAACTCTGGATTACTTTGTTTCAGGGCCTTGAGCACTTGACGTGGTTTTATACCAGCTTCAGTCATTAATTTGATTTGCCTAATTTCTTCCTCGGTAAAACGACGACTATAAGGATGTTCTGACATATCTCGTAGAGGCTCATGGTTATGTTCTCCACTTTTAATGGTAAGAACCCAGGAATCATCTTCTTTTTTTCCTATAACCTCAAAAGGGCAGTTTATAATTCTTGAACATGCTTTCCTTTTGCGTTTACTTTCATCAATCTTACGCCTATTCCGATAAATGCCTCCTCTGTCACATCCAAGGATGACTCTTCTGTCCTTCCTAGACTTCTTAATAGTCCCTAGATATCCTTGGCTAGCCCCAAAGTCCCGCACATGTTTAATGAGCTCCTCACGATCTTGGAACATTCCGGGCGATGGAGGAAGCATCCTTCTCCGGATTGGGGCGGTGAGGAGGAAAAAAGGTCGGGACTTTCACGAATTTGGTTTCCAGTTTTCCACCTATACTATTGCAATGGTCACTTACGTTGAGTTATTATATAGTTTTAGTCATTGATTTTAAAATTAAGCGTTTTGATCACTTATATTTTCGTTGTGTAAAATTATGGTCACTCGAACATTAATTTCCTTTATTTTGATGACGTAAACATTAGTTACAAAGGTTTATTTCTAATTTCACCCCTAAATTTTTAAAAGTTCATTTTTTATCCAAAAAAAAAAACTAACCCCTTTCTAGCCACCAACCTTTGGCCACCTATTGTCCGTCCGACCTAGTCTCCGGCAAACTCACACCGAGCTTCTCCACCTTTGTGCGACCACTTTAAACAAAATTCTGTTCCAGATTTAAGCTCTCATATATACCAATTATCAATTTTAGGGTGTTGTTATTTTAGCCATTTATTAGAAATATTTCTTATACAAAGTGATAAATCCATCCAAAATCTTAATTTGAGTTTTTAAACCTCTGTATTAAATTCTTTGCTTCTCCCTCTGATTTGAATTTTACATGTTCCCCATTTTCACGTTTGCCAACAAAAAATCAAGGGAAAATAAAAATGAAAATGAGGTTTAAATCTCCGATTCAGATATTATTTCTTTATGTTCTTAATTGAATTTCTTAAACTACAGTTTCTCAACTAAGAGCTTAGATTACTTTATCAGATAACACAGAAAGTTTCTTTATTTTATTTATTTTACTTTAATTTGTTTTTAATGTGACTTTGGTTTTAAAATTTTGATATCTGCAATTTTTAGTGTAGGGTGAAAAAAAATAAACTTTTAAAAATTTAGGTGTCTAATATATTATTATCTATTAGATTCCCTTCGTTCAAATTTTAAAGGTTGTTATTTTTTCCCAATCTTTATGGTGTGTTTGGACAATACAGTAATTACCTTAAAATGCAATTCCTACCCTTATAATTACATGTGAGTGTAATTACAGATATACAAATAAAAAACTTAATTTTAGTCTCTCATTCACTTATATCAAGTAATAAGAAATGTTTTTTTTTTTCTTTTAGGATTAGAATACGTTTTAGCATTTCTATATCATTTTATCTATCTTGACTATAAATTCATCTGATGTCATTTTTGTGTGAAAGGTCGAATAAAAAAACCCCGAAAAGATCATCACTAGCAGTATGCGTTGCTGCGGGAAAAGGAGAGTGAGTTGATGACATAAGTTATTATCGTCAAGATTTACGCTAAGATAGTCTAACACATGCCTTGGGATTTTGATAGTTTTAAGTCGTGTCTTTTAAGCCTTAGTTCGTGATTGAATGTTATTTAAGTGTTATTTAAGTCTTATTAAGGGAAACATATATTTCTCTACTTAAACAGAGATCGAGGAATAAGGATGTGTAAATAAGAAGATGCTGAGTTGAAAATTTTAATTCACAAAAATATATAATGTGAAAAAAAATGTGACATGAATTTATTTTATTAAGTAGGGACAATATGAGGTGGTGCCATAGAATTATTTCTCTACTTAAACAAACCTTCATTCAAGCCATTCAACCGCAATTGAGTTTCTTGAGGTCTTTCAGAGATCATTAGTGGGAGTGTCTTTAGCACGTGACTTTCCAAACTCGCAGTTAAACTTTAAACAGTAAAAAAGTGTAATGTTATGTTTTTTTTTTCCTCTCTTTAAATTTATTAGGAAAACATCACTATTGGTCATTAAACTATTTTCATTTTTTTATTTCGGTTGTCAAATTATTACTTTTGACAAAATAGTTACTAATGTTATATTTTTTTCTATTTTGGTCACCTGGCGTTTAAAATCTCATGAAAAAAAAAGAAAAACGAGAATGGTTTAGTGACCAAAATAGAAAAGAAGCGATAGATTAGTGACCAAAACAGAAAAAGTAATATTAGTGACCAAAATAAGAAAAAATAATATGTAGCATAAGTGACTATTTTATAAAAAATAATAATTTAATGATCAAAACAGGAAAGCAATAATAATTTAGTGGCTATATTTACCCAAATTTAAAAAAGTATAAAATTGATCGGAACGGGCCAATATAATCAGTACAAACCAAAATTTAAATTCATATGGAATTAAAAAATAAATGTGTGCTTGGTTCTAGATAATATAAGTCATTTTTATTTTTTTGAAAAATAAAAATTATTGAAGAAAATATGTCTAGTTGTAAAATTTAAAAATAATTTTTAAAAAATAAAAATGAGTGAACTTTTGAAAATATAAAAAATAATTTCACTATTTTTATTGAAAAAAATTTAGAAAAGTTGAAAAAATGAAAATAAAGGTTTTAAATTTTAACTCTATTCAATCCAGGTTCGAAACTTTCTACTGACAATTTTGGAACTTTAGTTTATTCAATCATATTTTATTTTTATCATAATAATATTTTTTAATAATTATATTTTAATTTAATTATTTAATGAGTAACTGAACCCAAAAAGTGGTCTTAGTGGAAAGGGGATGATGTTCATCCTAGGAGACCCGTTTTCAATCGCTTTTTTGTACGGTGTGCGTGCATTATCAAAGAGTTAAGAATATGTATGAACATATACTACCTTGTAACCACTTTTAGAGTATTCAAAAAAATTACGTGGACAAGAATCATCTGTCTTTTTCGATGTCCCCTTCTATGTCTCAACACTAAAAATTAAATTTTAAGCTCTAACCATAAATTTTAAATCATAAACTATAAATCTTGAACCCTAAAAAATACATCGTACCCCTAATTCCCTAAACTCTAACTCTTAATCATAACCTTAACCCTAAATTTTAATTTTTTTTGTGTGTAGGCATACACACAAGGTATCAAAAAGGGAGACGACTTATATTGAAACGGTGCACACCAACCGATACGGTCGAAAACAGTGCAAAACTGTATTCCCATTGTTTGATGCCCGAGTTTAGGCACACTCCCCTTTCGAATTAATTTATGGGTTATGCTATTGACAACCCTTAAAGTTGTGAATAAGAATTTTAAAGATTTCTATCATTAATATTTATTTAATTTTTTAATAGAATATAAAAGAATGTAATTAATTACGTCCCTAAAAAGTTATGTTCTATTATAATTACATTCTTAAATTCTAAACCGCAAAGCCTTAACCCTAAACTCTAAACCTAAATACTAAATTTTAAACTCTAAATCATAAAATATTTTAGGTGAGTAATAATTACATTAAACAAACTAAATTAATTAAACACAGCTTTTTAGGAAATAATTAACTACGTTTTACTAGATTCCATTAAACAAGCAAAACAATCATTAATTATAAGAATCTATAGAGTTCTTAGCAAAATTTTTTTATATATATATATATATATATATATATATATATATATATATATATATATATATATATTGGAGTTGTATTTGTTCACATAGATTCTTAACCTTTTGACAATCACACACATCTTATAAACAAAGCGATTGAACTCGAATTTTCTAATATAAATATCATCCCGTTTTTCCACTAGACCACTTGTTGGGTTCCTTTCTAATCTTTCTTTTTATTTGTTTTTTATATCTAATTTTATTTTTATTATTTTCTAATTTTTAATAAGAATAATTTTATGATTCAAATTATCCTTAAAGTATAGTATTATGTTAATTGGATCAATCTTTTTTCAATAAAATCAATCACACATTTAAACCCAACAAGTGATTTCATTAACAATCATACATCAGAGTAACAATGCTTTTGAGATTTCGTGGTTAAACAAAAAAACAATATTCATGTGTGTTATTTTGGACATCAAATTTCTATATTTCAGGTTTAATTAATACAAACTGACATTAGTTTGAGTTTATTCACAGTAAAACTTAATTTCTTAGTAATATATTTAAATAAAACAAGAAAAAAAATTTTGAGGTTGAAAATAATATTAATGAACATTAATTCCGTGAGGACAATGTTCCATTTTTCTAAATCATAAGAGAAAACTTCATGATACTAGTATCTAAATTTTAACTTCATATTATTAATTAAAGGATTTTATATTTAATATGTGGTGGAAATTTTTTTACAATTATTTTAATTTTAAGGTTTATAGTTCAAATTTAGGGGTTGTAGTTAGAATTTAGTATTTATGGTTAAAATTTAGAGTTCAAGTTTTAAGGTAATATGGTTAGGAATTTTTGTTTTAACCTACAAACCTTAAATTATAACTACAAGTCTTAAATTAACCACAAGACTTAAATTATAAACCCCTAAACATATACTCTAATTAAAATTTAAATCTCTAAATTTTAAAACTAAAACATAATTTTTTTTACTGTCGATGTAGGGAATAATTACCCTCAAGTAAAAACACATTATTACAAGCGCTAAGGGATTTTGAAGCTCCTTACAATAAAGGGCTTTTTAGATCCTTTTCGGCATGCCCAAGTTTGTAACGGTAAAATTCACCCAACGGTCTACAATAGAATTCAAATTCGAAAACTTTCATTCCCAAACAGTACAACTCAATCAAACGCATCCCATTTTCCCTTCTTCCTCATTTTAGACTTCCGAAACATCTTCGAAACAGATCTATCACTTTCCTCGGCAACCAAACACTGCCAAAACTTTGATTTTTCAATGGATAATGCGCAATTAAACTCCTTTCTCCAAAACCCAGAAACCCTTTCCCACAATTCCTCTATTCCTACGGTTTTTGACTGGGAAAAAGGTGACATGGCTTCGAATCAAGATAACCCTAGTTCCGCCATGGATGAAGGTGAAGAAGAATCTATGGTTGATTCAATGCTATGTGATTCAAATTCCAGGTTAATCCCATCTGGGTTTTCCAAATGTAATTGCACAGGTACATGATTTTTTTAAATTTCACGATTTGATCATGTTGAACTCCTATCACTAACAAAATTATGAAAATGAAAACTACTGAGTTTTATTCTTGATATATTTGCAAAAAGGAAAGTTTTCGTATACGAGTTCTGTTTAAGTAGATGCATTATGTTAGAAATTTAATGAAATAATGCATAAAAGAAAAAAAAACGGAGAAAACTGTTCAAATTTTCTTAGGTTTCTTTTAACTACTCTTAAACTAATTTATTATATTCTTAGAGACATTTAATTCTATGGGTAAATTATGGATTTTTGGCCTTATTTTTTTGTTCTTGATGGTGTATAATTAAATCGAGCTTGCAATGTTTTTCTGGTTTATTATATAATTTACAGATGAAATTGTGATGTTTATAAATGCTGGAGGTGAGGCTTTATACGAAGCAGATTCTAATATGAAATTTCTGGAGGATAGCTACTTTGATGGAGGAAGTGTTATACGGACTAATGAGCATATAACTGAGGCTGGAGATTATCCATTCATTTATCGGTCTGCCAGATTCGGGAATTTCCAGTACCGCTTCAATAATCTTCTTCCTGGAAACTACTTTATTGATCTTCATTTGGCTGAGATCATAAACACTAGTGGACCTAAAGGAATGAGGGTATTCAATGTCTATATGCAAGAAGAAAAGGCAAGTTAATTAAATAAAAATCATTTCAGTTTGTGTTTTGATATGTGCAATATTGCAATGTATAGAACTGTTGAACTTTTGGTGTCAATATGGCAGATACTATCAGATGTTGATATCTTCGCGGTCGTCGGAGCCAATAAGCCGTTGCAAGTTGCTGATTTGAGGGTTTCAGTGAAGGAGGATGGATTAATTGCGATGGGGTTTGAAGGAGTTATTGGGTGCCCGATGGTTTGTGGGATTTGTGTAAGGAAAGCACAAAATATTCCAGGTACTGTTATGTACGTTTCTATTGTTGTTTGCTTCATTCTTGATTATAACTTTGGATTCGTGGTACATTAGAAGACCTGCTCATTTTGAAACCTTGCTTCCATTTTAAGAACAGTTACTCAGGCACTGCAAGAATACCTGAAGTGCAACAAATGTGCTGCTGAAATAGAAGTTTCTTCAGCTCAGGTTAGACTTTAGAGTTTATTTAGCTCTGAATCTTGGATTAGATGGTTTCAATAAGAGAAGCTAGGCTTCACTTTTTGCTTATTTAAACTTCTATTTTGGGTCTGCAGAAGAAATTTATGCGAACAAAAGTTACGGATCAATATGAGAAGAAGATACAAGAGCTCACCACACAGTGCCAACTTAAGACCCATGAATGCCACGAGGCATGGATGTCATTGACTGCTGTAAATGAGCAGCTGGAGAAGGTTAGGATGGAACTTGACAACAAGATCTTCCAAACCCGCACATTAGGTAACCATCACGCATGTGCATATTCTTTAAACTGTTCAAAAGAACAATTGCTCAGCTAGTAAAGAAATTTTCTTCTGTGATTTTGGGGATAGCCGCTGTCCTGCTTCTTGCTTGTTCTTAACGTTTAATGACACGAGAAAACTTCTGTTTGTTGCATTATTGTTTCCCGTTCCTCAATTATAATGTATTGGGGAGGATGGAACAATTGCTCAACAAGATTGCATGATGAGGAGGATTTTTGGTCAATACTCTAAAGGATGATCTTGATCATAAGTTCTGAATATAGTTGTGATTTAAACTCCATAAATCTTTTCTTGTCAGATGAATCTCTGAGGAACCAAGCCGAAAATTTGAAAGATATTACTAGTTGGTATGAGCATGATACAAAGTATTGGGAGGCAGCAGTCAATGATTTACAAGAGAAAATTAAGGTAAACAATGTCATCTTTTTAAAAATCCTTCTTTGCAAGTAATTTCCCTTGCTATCATTGTCACGAGATTACTTCGTGCAATGCATTTTATTTGTTTATTTTTTCTGCAGATAATGAAAAATGAACATGCTCAGCTTTCTCATGAAGCACATGCTTGTGCTGAGTCAATACCCAACTTGAATAAAATGGTCACCAGCGTTCAGGCACTGGGTAGGGTCTAGACAACTTGGTTTTTTGAGTTGGAGTTTTCATTAATTCATCTGCACAGGCTCATGGATTACTTCTGCAGTTGCACAGTGTGAGGATCTCAAAGTGAAGTATAGTGAAGAGCAAGCAAAGCGAAAAGAGCTCTATAATCGAATACAGGAAACAAAAGGCAAGGTTCTTTTTCTCCCTTCTGAGTTGTTTAACACTGCATCTTTTGCAATTTATCATTCAAGACTACGAAGGAAAAACACTTGTGACACTGTATTTATTTAATCTCAGGTAATATCAGAGTCTTTTGCCGGTGCCGCCCACTAAATAAAGAGGAGATATCAGCTGGTTGTGCTTCAGTTGTAGATTTTGATGCAGCAAAAGATGGAGACCTTGGAATTCTGACAGGTGGCTCCATCAAAAAGAGTTTCAAGTTTGATCGAGTTTACACACCAAAAGATGATCAAGGTAACAATTACCTGTCATTCGATGTCACTAAATCTGATATAAGCATTTAAAATCATGTAAGATGCTAATTCGTCTAGTGGTTCTTTTTGCCTTAACAGTTGATGTTTTTGGGGATGCTTCACCGTTTGTGACATCAGTGCTAGATGGGTACAATGTCTGTATTTTTGCTTATGGGCAAACCGGGACTGGGAAGACATTTACAATGGAAGGCACTGGCCAAAACAGGGGAGTCAATTATAGAACTCTTGAGCAGCTGTTTCAAATTGCCGAGGAAAGGAGTGGAACTTTTTTGTATAACATTTCTGTTAGTGTTCTTGAAGTTTATAATGAACAAATCCGAGACTTGTTATCTACATCATCGACATCAAAGAGGTGAGGCAGCTGCAAAGAACGTTGACACTTTTGAAACTTGGCCTAAGATGAATCAAGATAAATTTTAATGTATATTCTCTTGGTTTGGTTGCTAGGCTGGAGATAAAGCAATCTGCTGAAGGGTTCCATCATGTCCCAGGTCTTGTAGAAGCCAAGGTTGATAACGTCAAGGAAGTTTGGAATGTATTGCAGATGGGGAGCAATTCTAGAGCTGTTGGATCAAACAATGTGAACGAGCATAGCAGTCGATCCCACTGGTATTAATACCCTTTCTTCTTCCTTTTTTTCCCCATGTGAAATTAATGATATTTCAAAATTTTACAAAGAAATTTTTTTTGTTTTATCTTTGTTCAGCATGCTTTGTATAATGGTAAAGTCAAAAAACTTGATGACCGGTGAGTGTACCAAGAGCAAGCTTTGGCTCGTGGATTTGGCAGGCAGTGAAAGACTGACCAAAACTGATGCACAAGGGGAGCGGCTCAAGGAGGCTCTAAATATCAACAAATCTCTTTCTGCACTGGGGGATGTTGTTTATGCTTTGGCAACAAAAAGTTGTCACATTCCATTTAGGTCCGGTGATTGTATACCTTTCTCGACCATATAGCCACCCTTCCTCTTGTTATCTTATTTGACGGAAATCATTCGTATGTTTCCAGGAACTCGAAGTTGACACATTTACTTCAAGATTCATTAGGTAAATCTGGAAATTCAGACTAGTTTTTGAAGAGGGTATTCAAGTTCTGTTGATGGTAGATTTTTGTGACAATCAGTCTTCCGACACTGCAACTAACATAGCTAGTATTTATCAGGGGGTGACTCCAAGACATTGATGTTCGTGCAAATTAGCCCCTCAGATAGGGACTTAAGTGAAACCTTGAGCTCCTTAAATTTTGCAACTCGAGTTCGAGGGGTTGAGTTGGGTCCTGCTAAGAAGCAAGTTGATACAAGTGAGCTCCAAAAGATGAAAACAATGGTAGGTCTAATAGGAGCGTTTACTTTCCATCAATATCATTTTTATTAGATGACTGATCAAGCATTTGACATCAATTACTTTTAAATTCTTATAAAGCTTGAGAAAGCAAGGCAGGAATGTAGATCAAAAGACGAGTCTCGAAGGAAACTAGAAGAGAGCTTACAAAATCTAGAGAGTAAGACCAAAGGCAGAGACCAGGTTTACAAAGGCCAAGAAGAAAAGATCAAAGAACTTGAAGGTCAATTAGAGCTGAAAGCTGGCATGCAAAACCAGTCAGAGAAGCAGGTCTCTAAACTTTTGGAGAAATTGAAGGGGAGAGAAGAGAGTTGTGCCAGCCTTCAACTAAAGGTTTCCCTCCATTTAAAGTATAATTATAGACATATATCCCTGTTTTGTTATTCACCTTAACTATATGGCCAATTTATCTGCTAAAGGTCAAAGAATTGGAGACCAAGCTTAAAGAGCGGCAACAATCTGAATCTACTAGTTACCAACAAAAGGTGATGTACATGTTTGTGTATCGTAATAAAAATAAGTTTTAAAAGGAAAAGGGATTTGATAACTTGTGGTTTGATTCAAACAGGTGAAAGAACTTCAGAATAAGCTGAAAGAGCAAATACAAGAATCCAAGTCTCATTCACTTCCTCTTCAACTCAAGGTTGCAAATATTTAGCTAAATTTGTTTATATATCAATTAAAAAAAGGAAGCTTAACATGCTATGTCATTTTCCAGATTAAGGAGCTTGAGAGAAAGCTGGAAGAGAAAGAACACCAAGAATCCATTTTGCTTCATCAGAAGGTCATACCTTTTTTATACTGTTTCTAGCATGTAATTGCGCCCTTATGATCTGAAACTAATATTTTGATGTAAAAATAAGGACTAATATTTTGTTGAATTTCAACTTTCTAAAGCCTTTTTTTGTACTTTCATGATGAAAATAAAATCTTAAAGCACTAAGATGTATATATATTTTTGGTACTTTCTGGCAGGTGAAGGAGCTGGAGTATAGATTGAAGGAGCAAGAACAACAGTTGCAACATGCGCAAGCTCGTAACTTCGATGAAGCGATCAGGGCCACTCCGAATGAAAGAAAAAGTAGAACAGACGAAGAGCTCATCAGTGAGGCTGAACCTCATATACTAAGGACTTCAAACTCGAGTAGCAGCCATCCCCTGAGCCACGGGTCTAAACAGCCAAGAGTTAGTGCTCCCCATGAGACAAGGAAGAAAAGGTTCTCTAGAACCGGTGAAACCGAAAACAATATGGTTATTATATCTGCTCCTTTCGATAATAAAAGGGCAAGGAAATCCGCCCCGCCTAAGATTGCTGCAAGGGCTATAGGAACAACAAAACCAGCTAAGGAAGCAGCTCAAGGAACCTTGACTCATAAAAGGATTAACAGAGATCAGCTCCAAGCAGCAAAGGAGAGAGACTCTAGGAAAAAGATTTGGTCAAGGTAATCAAGCCATTAGCCATGTACATTATAACCACACTAGTCTCTAACAGAATTTCCGTTATTAAGTTGGTTTCGCTTTATGTTATTGTAAGCTTGAGTGTCGGACACGGGTATGTGTCTACATGAGAATCTTCAGTTATGTATTCAGAAGAACGTGAATGTTGAATACGGATATTTGAGTGCTGAAACTAATGGTTTTAGTTATAGACCTTAATTTGATTAGATTTAGAAATGGATGTGCAGATCGAACCATTTAAATACCTAATTTTAAACTGAAACAAAATAATTTTGCAAACATAATTTCTTTAACAAAGGTTGTTCGGATGTCAGCGACGGTGTCGTCGGTACATGATACATAGCAACCGGTATTTTCATAGGAAGATTTAGCCTCTCTGCCTCGATATTCAGAACATGAATCGTTTGCTTGATCGTCTATCGAAGGTCTCAAAGTAGTATTAGAGGATTGCAGAGGCTAATCTGAGCGATATTTTGTGCCTAACAGGCCATGAAAGCGGAGCCCTTTTGCCAAAGAGGTAGGAACCGAGGTCCGAGGCTACCGTGTGGCATGAACTCATAGATCAGTAAGAACTCACTTTGGTCTTGACACAAACCAATGAGTTGCACTAGATTCCGATGCCTTAACTGGCTAATGGTCTTCACTTCTACTCCCTTAGTCCCTTTTCCCTTGTTTAGACCCTTTTGATATCCTTTTTACAGAGTCATGTTTGTTGTCTCTGCTGTTTTCCTTTTCATCTGCTGCAACATGATATATGCAATAATCGACACGGCCATAACAACCACAGGAACTACAACAGCAATTACGAGTTTTTCTTTCTTGCAGCATTTCCATTGGTTTCATCTCTTACCAAAGTTTAATTGAACTCCCATGATTGAAGCACATGTTGCTCACTAGCCACACCTGTAGAGCCTGAGAATCCAACCATAACCCATTAAGGTAGAACCTGCATATGATCAATGGTGTAAGAAAGACTAGCTATTAGTTGTCTGCTAGCTCCAAGAAGCTCTCATATTCTTAGTAGTACCGTTGTAAGAAATCGATACTTCTGCAGTGTCATCTCGGTGAATGCTTGCGTTCCAAGGAAAGTAATTGACCGAGGTTAACGAGTTGATGTTGATCCGACGTGGTTATCAACTCCTAAAGGATCCCAACGATTTTTGAAGGTGTCGAACTCCACCGGAACAACTTGATTCAGAGCTGAAGCCTTGTCTGTGGTGTTGAAAAGGCAAATCAGAGGCCATAATCAGCAGCATTCGGTATGGTGATGGTGAAGGCAAAACAGGTACTGAAATCAGTGAGCTCTCCTGTTTCAGAGTTCCAGAGCGGTACCTTGTCCCAATCACTTTAATTCTTAAACTAGCTTGAAATGTTTCTATTTACTTCATTTGAGTGGAAAAAAATAGGAGATTGTTTAGGGGTGGATCAATAAAGAAAGAAGAAATTCATTAATTGATCGAGTGGTCAAGAATGTTCATATTATCTATTTCATTTTGTGTGGGTTCGAATATTAACATTTACCTTTATCTTTGTATAGTTTGAGACATTCTTATTTAAAGTATCTATTTTTATGTATACTTTTATATTTCTACAACATTTTTCTGCTTTCTTAAATAATAACACATACATTATCATGATTAAATCCTTTAACTGGTGTTCCTTTGGTTTGGGTCAAAGAGTCCAATGGGCACCTTCTAGAGACCAATCTGGTCCAAAATCACAATACAAAATGTAAGCCCAACTAAATCCCAGTTCTTTTTTTTTTTTTTTTTGAAACTAACAAATCAGACCGACAGCAATTCGAAGATATTTATATTATCCGATTCTCACTTGAAAAATGTCCAACCACTGCCATGGCTATGGAGGTCATGGAACATTAAAAAGAAGAAAAAACCCATAGCAAAGAAGAAAGCAGCAATGAACAGTCTTTCCAGGCTTAAACTATCAATCCCCACCAACACCAACACTTCGTCCATCACTTTCAGTGACAAATTGGTTCCCATCTCTTCATTCTCTCATTTCCCCTGCAAAATCAAACCAAGAAGAAAACAAGGCCACCATCTTTCCCCCGAAAAGAACCTCCATTTGAATTCCTGTATGTTCCTAGGCTGTTTTCTGATGGTATTTCTTGTTTTGCTGCTTTAATTGCTCTAAATGAGTTGTTTTTTTCATGTCTTTTCTGGTTTTTTTGAAAAACGAAGCTGGAAGTTATGATTTTTATTTGTCGGTTGCTTAAAAGAAAGAAAAAATCTTTTATTTTCAGGTCTTCGAGCTAGTAGTATAACTGATGCTGAAGTTGAAGAAAGAGTGGATGTTGAAGTTGCAGAAGGTTATACAATGTCCCAATTTTGTGATAGAATTATTGATGTGTTTTTGAATGAGAAACCAAGAGTAAAAGATTGGAAAAAGTACTTGATTTTGAGGGAAGAGTGGAGTAAGTATAGAGAAAGCTTCTATAATCGATGTCGAGTCCGTGCCGATGAGGAGATCGATCCAACTATGAAGCAGAAGTTAATTTCTTTGGAGAGCAAGGTGAAGAAGGTATAAAACCATGCTTTTAATCTCCCAAAATGTTTTGTTTTTATGTTAACTTGTTTGGTAAATGTGTATTGTGAATGTTTTATGTGATTTTGGAACTTGAACAAACCCAAAAACCGAGCTTAGTATGCTCTAATATGCTTTTCAATATTAAAACATTTGAGATTCATTGCTCGATTTCTATAAATTTGGGTTTACTGATAAAGATGTGTATCATGAATGTGAACGTTTTATATGATTTTGGAACTTGAACAAACCCGGAAACATAACTTAGTATGCTCTAATATGTTGTTCACTATTAAAACATTTGAGATTCATTGCTCGATTTCTATAAATTTGGTTTTCCCGATAAAGATGTGTATCATGAATGTGAATGTTTTATATGATTTTGGAACTTGAACAAACCCGGAAACTCACCCCAAGTTAAACTATTTTTTGTTGGGGACTTACTGAATAGGCTCAAATTGGTATATTGTTGAATATCGAAACACTTGAGATTCATAGCTCGATTTCGTATCTTCTCCTTGCTTTTTTAAAGTGACTATTAGTAATCTATTTTGGGTTTAGATTTGATTTTGGATACTGCTTTCGGTTTTAGAGATTCTATTGGTTTTGTCTAATAAGGAATGAGTGTTGCAGATCGATGATGAAATGGATAGACATTGTGAACTTCTTAAGGAGATTCAAGATAGCCCAACTGATATAATGCAATCATTACAAGGCGGCGTAAAGACTTCACTGATGAATTTTTCCGATATCTCAATCTAGTTTCCGAAACATGTGATGGTTTAGAGGACCGAGATGGTAAACATTATGCAAATTCTTTGCAGACTTTATTATTTTTGTTGTTGGAAAGTGGATGCTCTAAGCTGATAAGAAATGACTGGCTTCAAAAATGAAACTTGTTTCTCTTCCTTTCAATTGCTTGAAGTCGGTTTAATTCAAGAACTCTCCATTACTTTTTTTGGAACAGAGATTGCTCGACTGGCAGCAAGATGCCTGTCCGCTGTCGGTGCTTATGATAAGACATTGGAGGCTGTGGAGAATTTAGATTCCGCACAGGCAAAATTTGATGATATACTAAATTCGCCATCTGTGGATGTGGCATGTGAAAAGATCAAAAGCCTCGCCAAGGGAAAGGAGCTCGACTCGGCATTGATTCTATTGATAAATAGTGCTTGGGCATCGGCAAAGGACTCCACAACTATGAAAAATGAGGTATTGCGGTTTCTATTGCATTGGTCTCTCTTTCTTTGATCTATTATCATGTTCCTGAGGATTAAAATTGTATAATTCATATGTTGCAATGGCATGTAACTCTTTAAATTTAAACCGAGATCATTGTTCAACCCATTGACCATTAGAATATAAGATTGGAGTGATGATAATGACACGTCTTAAGATGTCGTAGAGCAAAGAAAACGTATTCACATGTTACTCATTGCATTCCAACGGTTAAAACTGATGATTTAAACAAGTCTATGTCTAGAAACTTCATTAGATGTACAAAAGCTTTAAACCGAACATAATCGTTGAGCGTAAAACGTGATATCTAGGATTTTTTTAATCAAACACGGTAGTTCTCAAGTCTAGTTATCCTTTTTGGTGATATGAGCATCAAATCTCAGTGAAGTATATGCCATTGCTAGCTACTGCCAGGTTTTTTCTATTCTTTTAGATTAGATTTCATTTTCAACATCTAATTGCAGGTTAAAGACATCATGTTTCGCTTATACAAAGCGACACAGAGCAATCTTAAGAGCATTGCACCGAAAGAGATAAAGTTACTCAAGCATCTGCTAAACATCACAGATCCGGAGGAGCGATTCTCTGCTTTGGCAACGGCTTTCTCTCCGGGCAATGAACATGAAGCCATGGATCCTCATGCTTTATACAGGTACGAAATATTCTCCCCTTCTTTGGATTAAAGTAGTCACCTTCAGATTATAGTCGCATGACATATTTTGTGTGTTTTCTGTTTTACATCGTTAAACAGTACGCCAAAAGAGCTTCACAAATGGATTAAGATCATGCTGGATGCATACACACTCAATAAGGAAGAAACCGACATCAACGAAGCTAAGAAGATGACTCAACCAGTGGTCATACAAAGGCTGTTCATCCTCAAGGAAACAATCGAACAAGAATACTTGGATCAAAGAACGACGACACCGCAAACCGAGAGTAAAATGGAATCGGAGGAGTTATAAACTATGTGACCATCAAGCATATACTGTCATGCTTTTTTTTTGGTTAGAATTGTAGAACTTAGGTTTGCATGGAGAATCTTTTTTATTCTGAATCTGCAATTTCTATAATTAGTAACATAAACTGCAAAGAGCATGCTACACAGTGGACTGTAAAAGGGTTCCACTTTTGAGTGAGATATAGGTTTGATGATGAGCTAGTTAGGTTAGGTTAGGAATTTAAAAGGAAAAAATAAACAATATAAAATATTTCTAAGCTATCGATAATCTCTCCCGAAACCTCCAAACAAATTAAATCGAAAGATATTGCGTGATCGAATTCATAGCTTCTAAGTTTCTACAACTGACAATATGCACAGCTTAAACGTTAGATAAACTGTGTTCTCCAAGGTATCTTCGTCCAGTGATTAATTTTACTGTTTTGTCGGATGTTTACCACGAGATTTAAAGTTTCTAGGTAACAGTTTTTTACCTCGTGATTTTATAAATATATATATATATATATTTTTAATGATGCACATGTGAATTTAATGTCCGAGAGGCGAAGAAAGAGTGACGATGGGTGTGTGGCATGCATGGGACATGAGCGGTTGCGAGTTCTGCGACCCCCAGCCCAGGCTCAAACCACTACTGTCCCTAATAATGCTACCATTTCTCCCACACGCCACATAAAATACACCATTTCTTTTTGTTTTATTAGTTTATTTTTATATAGGGTAATTATTTTATGTACAAACTTTTGTAAAAATTTTATTTACACAAACGTTTTAGTTTTAAGGTTTAAAGACTCTGTTTAGTTTTTAGAATTTAGGGGCTTAAATGTAGTAATTTTGAATTTAGGGGTTATTGATAGAATTTTGGGTTTAGAATTAAAATTTAGTGTTTGTTGGTTAAAACTTAAATCTCTGATCATATTATCCTAAAACTTAAACCATAATTATGACCCTAAACTATAAATTATAACTATAAACCCTAACTTCTAAACCTCTTACACTTAAACATCTAAACTAAAATCTTAAACTTTAAAATTAAGGGGCTTGTAGAACCAAAAAAGTTTTCGCCCCCTATTAATACCATGTCCTTATTAGTTTATTTAAAAAAATCAAATGGTGTAGTGAATCGATTAAATATTTAGTAAATAAACTACTAAAAGAAAAACCATTTGAAAACAAATCTAAAATCTAATGTGATCCAAAAGAAATTTGGCTTAAATGAAAAATAGTGCTTGAAGTATGCATTTTTTGAACTTTAGGTGCTTAAAGTATTTTTTTGTAAAAATATGTGCCTAAAGTTTTAAAAGTTATAATTTTAGGTGCTTGACAGTTAATGGGTGTTAAAAAATTTAACCAATCAATGCTTGACACGTGGCAACAACTTGATTTTTTTTAAAAAATTTTTAAAGAAAAACACCCAAAAATTTTAGCTTTTCATAAAATCCGTAAATTTTGAATATTTTACAAAACAATCCCTAAAATTACCCAAACGCCCAAATCGTCGCAGCTTCCGCCGCCAATCGTCATCCCTAAGCACACCCCTTTGGTCGCTAGACCAAGGCGGTCATTTTTCCCAACATGGCGTCCTCAGAAATGCCGAACGTCGATTTCTCGTTCGACATTTGACGTTCGGCTGCACGCCATTCGTCTTTTTCGGCGACGCCGTGTTGAGAAAAATGACTGCTTTGATCCTACGATCAAATGGGTGTGCTCAGAGGCGGCGATCGGCGGCGGAAACGACGGCGATTTGAATATTTGAATTTGGGTAATTTTAGGGACTTAGGGGACTATTTTGTAAAATTTTCAAAATTTTGGGATTTTATGAAAACTGAAAGTTTTTTTAAAATTTTTAATTTTAAAAAAAATTAAATATGTCACTTGTCAAGCATTGATTGGTTAATAATTTTTTTAACATTTTTTAACAGTTAAATACCTAAAATTATAATTGTTAAGAATTTAAACATCTAAAATTATAACGGTTAAAACTTTAAATATTTATTTTAAAAAATATATTTTTTAAAAACTGTACTTGAGGCGCTTTTTCATTTAACCCAAGAAATTTCAACAAAAATCTTGTGTATTTATATAGTAATAGACAGAGAAGGTGTAATGATGAGAGAAGGGGGAAACATGATATAGGGCTGTCCCCTGGTCACCGCCAGCCAAATTGGCTTAAAAATGCCGCTTTTGTTGTCCATCCCATCACAATCTTTCCCCTGTTTTCTGCTGTCCCCTAACCCAGGAATGGTTGACATGATATTTGTATAAATTTACTTTATAATATATAATATATATATAAATTTTAATACACGGGTTTGTGTACATATAACTCGTTAAATTTAACGTTTAGAAATTTAATTTAGAATTTAAAAAGTTAGTTTTATGTTGTATTTAAGAATATACGAGAGTGGGCAAGTGTAGATTTAAAAAGTGTATCTGCCATAAATAATAGATAAGTGATTGATATGAAGTTTTACGTGAGTTCGCACTCGTCCACCTTATTTATCATCCCTAACTAATTGCATGTTAGCTGAAAATAAAATATAATATTATACATCATCTTGGAATGATAAGAAATTATAAGTGAACAAATGCTATATTTTGAACAATGGGCAAGGGAACATTAATATCAATTTTTTGTGCGATTTTTATCTAGGAGGAAGAGAGAGAAAAATTTGCTCTTAATATATATTAAATTTACAATCTTAAAGAGACGAAAGAGTGTCAACTGAGAGTTTTTTATTGTCTACTTTAAAAACTGTTCCCAACATTAATATCACTTAACTACTTGAACAACAAAACTATTAATAAGTTTTTATATATATTTGGTTGCAAAATACGATTATGTGTGTAATTATCAAGATAATAATATATGTAGCAGGTTATTCAAACTGTTCATATTTGTTCTCTCATATTTTTTTAAATTACGAGTTTTAGAGCCACCAAAAACACCTCTTCTTTCTCCTATAATTCTCTTTTTCCTTATCTTTAGATACGTAATTATCAAGATAGTAATACCATACTAATGAATTTATTATTTTTCTCTAATACCGGTACATACGATGTTATTGTGTATTGACCCAGTTTTATCATTTTTTAAATAATATATATGTCAATTATATACAAATAAATAGATTTATACAAAAATATAAATCTTGAAATTATTAATTGAGTTCAATAATAACTATATAAATAATATTGTGGATAAACTAAAAATTGGTTTAAAAAAATTAAAATCTTTTATCAACCGGTACACATTGGTATAGACTTTTCTTTTTGGAAATTCACATTGATATAAACTGGTATTAATAGAAATAGGTCGAAACAGCGCAAACATATTTGACTAGTTGGTCAAGATGCTCATCTTTATTCCCTTATTTTTCTTAGATCATGATTCTAAACTCACTAGGAACACCTCATTCCTTCCTCTAGAGTTCTCCCTCCACTCTCTTAAATATGATTAGAATTAGGATTTATAAAAAAAAAATGGTTGAAACACACCCAAATTTTAGTCAAAACAAAACTTAATCTATTTGGTAATAGTTTAGTATTGGTATGATCGGTACAAATCGATACGATCAATACAAAATCAAATAATCGATATCAATATGATATTGACTATTATGTTAATTACTCCGATGTTCACCTCTCCCTCAATAATTAAATATTGTGATTGGAGTGCTCCGATTACACTCAATTAAATGAGAATAATTACCTAAACCTGTCACACCCGTGTAATTAAAAAAATCACATCCAAATCTAATTATTTGGTGACTTTCTAAACTAACTTTAAATTTAAAATTTTTTAAAGGACTAAAAATTTGATTAAACTTGTAATTTTTTTTAAAATATTATAAACTTGTTATGTTGTTTTTTATAAATACTATTATATATGATTAAAATGATATAATATATCAGTTATGAGGATTAACATGATTATTATATTAATGTCCCTAATACCTGAGGTAGATGGCTATTGATGATTAGTGTCAGTCTTGAGATTGATGGTTATTGATGGGTTGTATAACACTCACATTTGGATCTCAAGCTCAAATCACTACTATCAAGTTTCAACCTAGTTTAGCTTAATCTATAATCCAATTTCTATAAAAATTATTTTGTCCAATAACTTAACCATATATAATAGTTTTAAAAGTGTTTACAACGGAGCTCCATTTTAAATTACATTATAAAAACTTTTGACTTACATTTAAAATTCAAAATACGAGTTATAATACAAAATCATAGGGTTCTATGAATACATGGCCCAATAATTCTAAGTACTGTACTTTGATGAGGCGATGCTGGAATTCTTCTTCGATGGTGCTCCTCTAAAGTAACGTGCCAACCTACTAACCTGTGAATGGAAACAACGATTTCGAACGCTGAGTTAACAAGCTCAGTAGATACACTTTCACTCAACCATACTTTAAGCAAATCATAAACATTAGCATGTAGCTAAAGACGATATCGTAGCAATACAATAACATAGGGCACTACCTCTAGCCGCCTAAACATATAGCAAAACAACAAAGAATGCACTAATCTCACGAAGCGCATATGCATCATACCAAATAAACTTGGGATGAGACCCGGTGTCACACAGCCTTGGGAACGTACACTCTAAGTGAGGCCCGGTGTCACACAACCTCAGGAACATATACTCTCTCTAAGTGAGGCCCGATAGCTTCGGAAACATACACCTACACTCGGCATCTGTCCTCGAGTATTTTTGAATGAGGCTCGTTGTCACAAAGCCTCGAGAGCATACACTCGGTGTTTATCTCTTAGCGTTGCAATAAGCTCTTTAGGTATCCGAATCCCAATAATGAGTGATTCAACCATACAAGTGTCCATTACAGCACATTGCATAGACACATTTACTATCTATCACACAACATCACTCGATCCAGCAAAGATCTTTTATGGTTGCTATTACAACAAACTACATAAAATTTTACTTATTTATTACACATTATGCTTGTATAAGAATATGTTATCTCGATTTCTTAGTTTTCAATTCATTTTTGAAAGCAGTAATCCATCTTCTTCTCTTTGTCTACTCTGGAACTCTAGCCAGTTTTACTTTGTAAGCTCCTCTTTTTTTCTTCATTTTTTTGTCTTTTTTTTCCCGTATTTTCAGCTTTGCTTGAGATCAACATCAAGATCTCCATTTTTTTTTCTCTTATTTATCTGTTCGTTCTGTTTGGTTGCCCAGAAAACAGAAGAAAATGGAACGGGAAATGATTCTTACTTTTTTGTTTGCTCTTTTTTTTTCCTGTTTGGGTTCCTTTTATCTTCTTGGTCTGCTTATTATTCCCGGGAAAATCGAACTGTTCTAAAAAATTAATTAATGCACTAGACGGTTGACTTTTTATGATCTAAAAAAATGTGTTTCACGTTTTACCCCCTTTTAAGGTTGCTGAGTTTGTTCTTCTAAAACAATTACATTATCTTGAATGGGAGTTGTTCAACATTGTTTTGCTGAGGTACTTGATTCAGTTCTTGATTAATGATAGGTGTGAAAACCTAAACATCATTAAAAGTGATAGTATGAATTAAACTATAATCAAACTTATCCTCAATAGCAATGTATCTAACCTTATTTCTCCCTCCAAACTCAACATCCTAAAAATGTTATCAATCTCTCCTTAAAATAATCCTAATTGTAGGATCAGAAAATTTACAGCCCATGGATCACTCAAAATAACCGAAGTAGTTGCTCACTTTTGAAGTTTAATTTCTTCACACGTGTCCTAACTTATACAAAAGAATCAATACTTTGTAACTTATTGTTGTTTCTTTTGAGTAGGACCCTTAACAACTTTATTCTAATATATTTTTTATTGTCCTTATTCTTAGAGACACTTACTAAATGAGCACTAACTGAATGAGTACTTTTACACTTATAATACTTCAAGTTTTCTTCCTCTTTAACACAATGAAAAACAAGCTCATTTAAAGTCTATTTTTCCCTTTGACAGTTGTAACTAATTTTGAATTGGTTAAACTGTATAGGAAGCGATACCAAAATCATAAGAACAAACAATTGTTAGAAAGTTCGATCTTACGTGCCTTAAATTTTGAAGCAATATTAAACATTTTCATAATGTATTCCCTCACATTTCCTTGACCTTATACTTCATAGACATCAAAGAAGGCATAAGTGATGTCATCTTAACCTTAATGTTTTGGGTAAAACATTTCTTAATTTCATCAAGGAAACTCTTAATATGAGTAATCTCTTTAGATTTGTGCTCCTAAAGAATTCTAGAATGTTGTACTTTATGATCATTAAACTCATGCAATTTGAACGAACTCACCTCTCAAAATCCCTTTTATAGGTGCATACCGCCATGAGAGGTGCAAGTTGTTCTTCCCTTAGTGCAAGGTCTATGTTCATACAACCAAATACTTTATGTAAGTGCCTTTCTTATTCCTTTAAATTAATTTCACTAAACATGAGTGTAGAATGTATATTAACAGATATTGTGATAACAAAAGCTAAATTACATAAATAGAGAACAAAAATAAATAAAAACAAGCTCACATCCATATCCATAAATAAACAATAAATTCAAAATAATGGCTAGTTCCCCTCAAGATACCAAGCACAACATTAATATCAAGTCTTTGGACAGTAATATTAACTGTAAGCGATACTCTTGTTGTAGCAATCAAACATTGATAATAAACTATGTCAAACAATAGATTAATCTTTGGACTAACGTATTGTTCACGTAAAATACCTTATAATTGTCACACATTTATCACCACAGTTGTCGTTGTAATTCGGCCAAATATTAACTTTCCTTTGGGCCAATTAATAAACGCATGAATTAGAAAAACACATAATTATTTTAATATTTTAAATAAACTAATCTACACAAAAACGGTCACTTTGGTGACATTATGTTTCAATTAATCCATTAAAATATTAGACATCTAAAGCCAAAATATAAATTTAATTGTTTCAAAGTATTTGTCTTAATTTTATCTTTAAAGATAACCAAAAATAATAATAAATTTGAATAAAGGTAAACCTCATATCAAGATACCGGACACTCCATTAATATTTTATCTTTGGACAAAACATTAACTTGCAAGTGATATCTTGGTACAGTAATCAAACATTGATAATAAGAACATGTCAAACAGAAATATTCCTTTGGGCCGATTTATTGCTCACATATAAAGCTGAATAATTATCACATGTTTATTACCACAGTTGCACATGTAATAATGTTAATTATTAACCTTCCTTTGGGTCGGTTAATACTAACATAATCCGACTTACATGCACAAAATCTTCTATATTTTAAAATAAAATAATTTTCACAATAGAGGTTACTTTGGTGACTTAATGTTCAATTAATTTATCTCAAAATATATAATATAAATATACCGATATTCAAATTTAAAATTTTGTAACAGTCAAAAATGAAATTTCTGATAACACTTAAGTTTCTGAAATAACAAAAAATAAGGTCGTCTGAATGGGGCTATCAGAAATCAAAAAACCAAAATCTTTGGTTGTTTCTTAAAAAAAATTCCTTAAACATACATTTGCCAAAATTTTGATTATAAACTTAAAGGCAAGATTTATAAATCGTTAAACTAAATGCAATCAATCCTTTAACTTTATATAAATGAATAATTCATACAATGATCACATAAAACTTTAGTATATCCATAAAAACCCAACAATCAAAATTAAATTTTTTGATCATACTGAATCAAATAATCATCAATACCAAACGTAAATATGTATATTCTGTAGATAACATTAACGACATAGTAAAGCATAATGCCAAACAAATTTAAGCAAATGTTTTGCACAAAACTAAACATGATTCAACAAAATTCAACCATAATTTATTAGATATAAACCGAATATAAAGCTTCGAGAGCTAAACCTAATTATAAAATTTCCAAGTCACGGTAAATTTACCTTGACAAAGCATAAGTCAATTTTTTTTTCTTAATTACTAACGATCAAAACTAAAATTTTGATAAAACCGAATCGAATATATATTTTAAATTGAATATATATCATTGATTTCATACATATAAATATTTTTAAATTAAACAGTATATATCATTAAAGCTAAAAACAACCGTATTAACCACCAATTAAAACCCTAAATTAATCGATAAGAAAAATATGATAATCTTATAATTCTAAACACCATGATCTGCCGACTTTAGAGTCTCAATAGTCGCTAACCTAAATGAACATAACCATAATTCCCTTGAAAATCTATACTTTCATGATTGGCAAATATACAGTAACATCAAAGTTTAAAAAAAAAACTATATCGCATAGGCATAATTGTAAAGAAATATGATGATCGTTTGTTATTAAAGCCTTTTTCTTTATTGCCGCAAAACATAAGTTATTAATTCGAAAATTGATGCGGCGCTTTAAACAAAAAAAAAGTTTGCGATTCTGAATTTTCATAAAAAATTAATGGTTCTTAATGATTCAACATGACGAGTCTCTCATGTCACTTGTTAGAATCAAACCATAATAGATATGAAATCTAAACTCATGATCCACCATGTCAAATCATCAAGAATAATAAACCGAAAGCAGAAGCGTACCTGGATTCATCGATGGCCTGAAAACTTTTAATTTTGATGTTGAAATCCCAAATCTTTGGTATTAATCTTCCAAGAAGATAGGTTTTCTCTTGAAATAAAACTCTCTGACGGAAAATGAGAGAAAAATAAGTTAACCTATTTTTTGGGATCACTACCTCTTTATATGTTGATTATTAAATCAACTATTAAATATTTATAACTCCGCCCCTCATTGAATTATAAATATATCTTACGGTATCTACACTTTTATTTCCATGACACTTTAATACCTATGACACGACTAACATAATTGGTCACTTGATTTTGTGTCATACTTTATAATAGCATCATACATTTTATATATGTACCCACAATTGCGGATTTTAATCCAACACTCTCAATCTCCACAACCTCTGTCACATGCAAAATACTCTGTAGCTCAAGCGTCCGTAAAGAAAGATGGGCCTGCGAATGCTATACAAGAACAACCTTGTGCCACTAATGGAACCAATCTCAACCGAACCGGCGTTTCTAACAACAGCAGCATCACACCTGCTGCTAAGTAAGTGTAATTAGATTTGATGAGATAAAGGGAATTATATCCCGACCTTTGTCATTGTGCTTATGACATCCCATCCTTGACAGGGCTCAGGTTGTTGGTTGGCCTCCAGTAAGATCATTTAGAACTAAAACCCTGGCCACTTCTTCAAAGAACAATGACGAAGTCGATGGAAAACGAGGACCTGCTGCTCTTTTTGTCAAGGTCAGTATGGACGGAGCTCCTTATCTGAGGAAGGTAGATTTGAGAATGTATTTGGCCTATCAGGAACTGTCTTCTGCTCTGGAGAAGATGTTCAGCTGTTTTACCCTTGGTAAGCGACACTCTTTGCGTTGTTATATGCAGTTGAATGCTTCTAGATGCAAGAAATGTGTAAGAATAAAAGAAAACTTCCAATGTATGGCATAGATCTGGTTACCACATTTTTATTATGATTTCAGGTCAATGTGGGGCTCATGCTACTCCCGGGAAGGAAATCTCGAGTGAGAGCAAGTTGAAGGATCTTTTGCATGGATCGGAATATGTGCTTACATACGAAGATAAAGATGGTGAGTGGATGCTGGTCGGGGATGTTCCATGGGAGTAAGCTTCATTCACTCGAAATAGTATTTGCCTTGGCTTTTTTATTTTCTCAAATGCTTCATTTCCCCTGAACTGTGGTTTGATATTCTTGCAGGATGTTCACCGAAACATGCAAGAGGTTGAAAATCATGAAGAGCACTGATGCAATCGGATTAGGTAAGTAGTTTACGTTTAGCAAGATCCTGCTGAATCGATCAAATCCATCTATATATTCGTTTGCATGTCACTTCCTAGTGGGATCTGGGTGCATGCGTATGGTTTGCACTCCTATTATAGATTTTCCGGGGGTCTATTGAACGAGCAGTGTATGTACCCATTAACATATTCAAGCAAGCAGTAATACGATTATCTCCGACATATTATTGCCCCTAATTTTTTTCTATGTAATATCTATGTCCAGTGGCTTCTGTTTGCCTATTGAACCATAACCAAACGAAATCTGAGGTTTTAATGCTTGTTAACCGGTATTTTCTATGTCATACAGCTCCTAGAGCAATGGACAAATCCGAGAAAGACTGTCGGACGTGATCGATTGAAGCTGGAAGTTCCTTATTTGTGGAGGAAGCCGTGATAATGGAGTGCCTTGTGCCGAAAGGAAGATCATTATCATATTCCAATGTCATCTATGTTTTGATTGCACAAAATTTAGTGTTTGTTACAAGTTTATGATAATTGTTCAAAAGAAAGTTATTGTAGTAGGAAGTAGGGAAATCATATATTTTAGGTTTATTGATTTTTGAATTTTATGCAAAATTGAGTTTCTTATTAAGCTTTGTTTCTTTCTTATATGACTATTTTAAAGGGTAAACTACATCTATGAGCACCCAACTAAAAGTTTGATTCTATTTTGGACCACTTATTTTTTAATTTTGTCAATCAAACCACTCAACTATTTAAATGATATCAATTAAGCCACAAAATCTAACGGAAAGGGTGATGTGGCAGGTAACGGAAATTTGTATAATTATATATTTTATCTTATTTATTTACATATTATATTAATTTGATCTTAATTTTCATTTAATTTAATTATTCAATTAGATAATGATATTTGTTATCATTTGATTGGAGTATTTTACATTAATTTTATTTAATTTAATCCAGCCATTACAGGAGAGTAAGGCACGGTTGTACCACTGAGCCGAAGGCCACATTTGGCTTTAGTATTCAACATTTTGAATATGAAATAAACGTGAATTCTATATATTATTTTTGTTTATTACATTAAAATGTTTAATATATAAAATATTAAATCAAGAGGGAAATACCCTTTCTGGAATGAAAACAAAAATTTCATAAATAAAGGCCCAACACATAGTGTTTTGGTGTTGACGTTGGAGTACTAATTTCCAAGCAATTAAAACAAGCGAAATTTGAAAGTTCAGTGATAAAACTAAAAAAGTTTAAAGCTAAATAACCAAAACAAAAACACTAACAAAATTGAATGACCGAAAAGTAGTTTACCCTATTTAATCGTTACATCAATCAAAACACTTGTATATCTAAATATCAGGAATGGATCGAGGGAGCTAGAAGATATCTGGAAATTTGAAATTCTTATATATTTTAGAAAATTTAAAAAATATATTAAAAATTTATTTTTGCCATGCTTAAAATTTTGTAAATTCGTTCTCCTAAAATTTTATAAATTTTCTTCTCTAACATAAAATTCTACAATTGTCCTTGGTCAACATGATCTGTATGCTTCTCTCCTCCTATGAGCCATGGGTAATGTAGTATTTCTCTTCTGATACATTCCAAGCGAACCATATATTTACGTGCAACACATTCATGGCAAGGATTACCACTTTCAACACAATCAAAGGCAATCGTAATTTTTTTTTTTTTGGACAAAAGTGATGAGGCGAGGGTGACCGTTGTGCCTATTCCAATTTTGATAAATAGATATTTTTCAATAGCACCTTTACGGTCAGTGTAAGTATCGTACATTAAACGATGATAAAAATTGATGATGAGAAATTTTTAACTTGTTTTTCTCAAATATCATAGTAAGATTATCTGAATCACACATGTAAAAATTTAAGGGTACGTTTGGTTCTAGAGAATACATGCTATTTTTATTTTTGTTTTCTTAGAAAATAGAAAATATGAAGAAAACTTGTTTGGTTTTAAAATTTAAAAATAATTTTTAGAAAATGAAAATAAAAATGATTGAAAATTTGAAAACATAAAAGAGATGTTTTCACTATTTTCATTGAAAATGTTTAAAACAAGTAAAAAACATGAAAACAATGGTTTTTAAATTTTAACTCTATTTAACCTGGGTTCGAATCATTCTAATGTCAATTTTAGAACTTTTGTTTATTTAATCGTACTTTATTTTTTTATTATAATAATATTTTTTAATAATTACATTTTAATTTAATTATTTAATGAGTAACTATTTGTTTGTTTTTATTTTGAACAATTAGATACCAAACACATTTTTACTATTTTTATTTTTAAAAACATGTTTTCATTTTTATTAATCAAATGTGTTTTCTAATTTTTGAAAAACTAAAAATAAAAATTATTTTCTGAAAATAAAAAATAAAAATATTTTATAAAACCAAACGGGCTCTAATACCCTCAAAATGCAAAGCATGACCAAAGACAAAACTACTAAGGAAACAAAAGGAGCTCATTCCCTTAATTTTTTTGTCTAATGACAATTTTAGTTCATATTAGTTTGAATACTTGTCAAATTAAATTGCCCTTTCTAAATTTTGTATTAAAGACTTATTAGGTCCCTACTAGTTTTGAAGTTATATAAATTATCATCCCAAACATATTTACAAATTTAGTACATCAATATTGTCACATCCTAAAGATGCGAGGAACATTAATCCAACATCGAAGAGTAAAAAGTAAGTCTTGGAATATAAATGCGGTGGTGTTGCACATCCTATCAGACATATCGTTCGGAAAGAGGATAATGGTTATGACTCAAGACGAGGGTATTACAAGATTGAGTGGAAGAGAATGTCACCTTCTAAGAAAAAAAATAGAATATATATGCAATGATGCTGCACATCCTATCAAACAATGCAGTCCCTTTATATTTGAGATCATAAAAGAGGTGAAGTTCGTGTGCCCAAAAGAAATGTTAGGTTTCACCTTAGTGCATCACCACATCCATTCACCTCTAAAATACAAGCTTTCCGAATCTTCATTGACCATGTCTTCTTACATTATGATAAAAAGGTAAAATAAAATAAAGGCAACTTTAAGAAATTAATGAAGCAACTTGGTTTTTTCTACAACCAACATCTATATGGGAAAGAATGTCTATTTACAACAAGTTCATCAATAAACACCAACACCATTACTGACCAGCATTTGCCACCATTTTCACCACTTTGGCCACATCGCAATGATTTCTAGTTCTCCACATTTTCAGTTCAGTTTAAAGGAAACAGTTTCTTAATATAAACCCATGATAATATTAGGGTTTTGCATCAGAAAATCAGTTGCCTGCATTGCGTCGTATTGATATAGGTTGGACAGTATGGGCACTTGAAACTTTTTGAGCTGTTCTTTGACATCTAGTTGATAGACTGTTTGCAAAGCACATGACCACACGGCATCAGCATCAGCGGGTTATCATCGGTTGATTGTTCCTTGGATACGGGGGCAGACAAATATAGAATGAAACTGAAACTCCTTGCCCAACTCGACTGGCACAGGCAACTGCTTCATCGATTGCCATTCGTGCTTCTTCCCTGCCATAACAGTCATAAACTTGAGAAGAGGTGGCAATGCTTGGATTCCTGCTGCTATTGTGACTGACAATGGGCTCTCATATGATTGCCCCAGAAGATTGCAGAACTGCCTGGTGAGTTCCTCGGTCACTGTTTCCCAATTGGTAGGGGATAATAAATGAGTATATGGGGAATCGTGAAGTCTATCAGAATACAAGAGACACCCCATGAGTATCTGGATTTCAGCCATGTGGTTTCCAGCGAAAGAAACAAACTTGGTTCTTGCATACTTGAGTGCTTCATCTCTACTTCCCTTTTGAAGTATTTTCAAAAACTGCAAATGATGGAGCCTCAGCTGAAGATCTGAACCATTTCTTTCAGTTTATTGGAGTTTTTAGCTGCTCATTTCAGGGCAAGCTGCAGGTCCCAACTCTTCATGGCTTCGAGTATTTGATGAAGTTCCTGGAAAGTGATTTCATAGTAGCAACAACTTCTACATCCCGAGTCTCGGCTATGAAACAATCACCAACCTCGAACAGCCCTTGCCCGATAGAAATGGCTGGCAATTATTTGGTTAACTATACAGGAATCGAACTCAACATTTCGATAAGCCTTGGATATATCAGGATTAAGGACTTTCTCAAGAGCTTTTGGATACTTGCTCAATGCTATGTTTAGTTCCTTTTGGGTGCCTTCTAGCTGACTGAGTGGAGCAACTTCCTGCAACTTTTTCTTCAGTTCAGCTAGTTCGGATTTATATTCAAGGGTGCTTGACACCATCTTGATTGCCTTCTCGATTTCCTGAACAATCAGGTCTGTAACTTCATGTGTTTTAGAATAGGACACCTTTCGCTTCTTTGCAACTCGCTCAAATGAATCTTTCAGGCAATTCAACTCCATTTTTAGTTCTATTAACCGTATCAAATGTTATATTAGAATCTTGCTACAAGAGTACCTGCACACAAAAAAGCAATTAAGAAATTGTATCAGTAGAAAATCGAATTTGTCTGCGTAGGAACAAAAAAAGGATAATACAAACTCAAACCTGCAGCTAGTATATTCACAAATGCAACTCATGACAGAAAGACAAGGGCATTAACGGCATGAAGGGAAGATAAAGTACATGTTCCGGGAAACTAAGGAGAAAAAGGAAGGTGGATAATATATGAGAGGAAAGACGGTCCATAGATGCACGGTTTTTCATTTGGTTATGATCTCAAATGCACTAGAAGAAGAAGATGTATTTGGGTTAAATCATACAAGTTCTTGAAAATACATATCACAATGAATTGGCTTCAAAAACAACATCAAGCACATGCTCAATTCACATTTCTTGTTAATAGGAGTACAAAAAAGAATGATTAATAACAATAAGAATAGTATAAATACATTTGGAAGAGTTCAACTATTTAAGTCTCAGGTAGACAAATTAATATCTACTTTCAAGAAGAATGATCTACAGGTTTGCATTGAATATATCAAATAAGTTAATTTCCAGTTCTTGTCCAACGCGTTCTCCAACTTATGAACCAAAGCTTATAATAATCAAAATTATAAATCAACATAAGCAATCAATTTTAAAGAGACATTACATATAAATCATGCGATAGAGCGAAAAAAACTCTTCTAAGAAGCTAACCAGCAACAAAACTACGCAAAAAAAGAAAAAGAAAAATCAAAATTCACAAAAAAAAGGAAGAAAAGCAATCAGAATAGACAGTAGATTACTCTCAAATTACCGATAGTAAGCTTCGGCTAGTGAAGTCAGACCGGAAATATGATACATTCAACAAAATCAATAAATCAAATTCAATATTAAAATCAATCTGAAAATTACAACACGAATTCGATTCAATGCATGATTCAATGCTATAAATATAAGATATGTAAGCCGAAACGGTCTCAATCACATAAACATCGCAAATATAACTCAAAAAAGAAATCGCCTTAACTATATCAACAATTTAATCGAACGAAGAAAAAAGTAAAACACGATTGAAATGAATTCCTGTGTAAAATAAATTGAAAAAATAACTAAAGCGTCAAAGTTCTTAAACAAAGAACACCGATAAATTCAAAACTATTTCATCTAAGCATACGAAATTGAAGGAGAAAAATAAATAAGTCAAAATTTTAATTTAAGAAAAATAATTGAAATTAGAGTAATAGATTCAATTTTTTATTTTTATTTTCAAAGAAGGAGAAGAAGAAAGAAATGGAAGACCGTTCGAATTTGCGGTGGAGCGAATCAGTGAAGGGGAAAGCCTTGGTGGGAAGTAAAGCCCGTGCGAGGGAGGGAGAGTTCGGGGTAGTTAAATGACTGAAAAGGCCTGGCTCTCCTGGGTTATTCTTGCCTTGTTATCCCGGACAAATTTGATCTGAACTCGATTAACCGAACTGATTCAATTAATACGAAATTAATATAGACTCGAATATAATGATAAAAATTTGATTTAGAATTTGAAATAAATTAAATTAAACTGAAATTGACCAAAATTTTAATAGAGACCCAAACCGAAAAAACCCAAATTTAAATAATATATATACATATAGATTTTTTAAAATATAGTTTTAATTCATTATATATTTTAAAAACTAAAAAAATATACTATTATTATATACGTGAAACAATGTTATTTCAAAAAATATATATCTCCTCATAGAAAAAAAAATTATTAGTAAAAATAGATGTGAAAGGAACAAATTTTAATAATATATACCATTTATTTTGTTATTTTAAAATTTAAGTATTTTACTAATTAAGATAATATAATTAGATATACCATAAATTTTTTTAGGACTCGCTTTCAAAAGTACTTTATATAATATATATAGGTAATTAATTTTTTTATAAATTAGTATTTTTAAATAATTGTAGTTTTTGAATAGAAATGTACTTTTTGAAAAGTATTAGTTTTCAAAGAAGTTGATATTTAGGGGTTTAATTGAAACTTGAGGATTAAATTGTAAGATTTTGAAGCTCAAAGATACTTTTATTTAAAATCTAGAAGTGAAAGGGTTCAATTGTGATTTCTAAAAAAACAGAATCGGATTGTAAAGCTTTAATAATTTGAGGTCAAACGTGTAAAATTTAAAAGTTTAGTATTGGAAATTCTAAAACGTTAAGTGTTGCCTTTATATTTTAATAATTCAGATTGATTCGTGTCATATATTTGATTTTGGTGAGTGAATCTTCCAAGATTAATTTTTTATATACATAAAATTTTAATTTCGAATTCAATCTATATTTAAGCGATATCAAGCAGCTTACCGGCTCAAACAATCCGTTGATATACACATTAATATTTAACTCTAATAAAAAAACTATAATACAATTCAATTTTTTTTTGAACAAATAAACTATAATACAATTCAAACTTAAGCTAAACACTCAACCTCATTGGCAATAATCCTATCGTTTTTAACCGTGCCGGGTTTAAAACATACAACTAAACTTACCATAAATACCTTTAGATTTCACATCTGACTATTTGAGATCTCTTTGCACTTCAAAACCTTGCTTTAAACCTCAATCCCGCTCTCCGTAAGAAGAGATGTCGACTGAACCGACGACGACCGAACCTTTCAATCCCTACGTTCTCTCCCAAACCCTCTCCGCCCACAAAAACGCCATCTCCTCCATCAAATTCTCTTCCGACGGCCGCCTCCTCGCCTCCTCCTCCGCCGACAAGACCCTCCGGACCTACTCCCTCTCCCCCACCACCTCCACTCTCTCCGCCATCCATGAATTATCCGGCCACGAACAAGGCGTCTCCGACGTTTCCTTCTCCTCCGATTCCCGCTTCCTCGTCTCCGCTTCCGATGACAAAACCCTCCGTCTCTGGGACATACCCACTGGCTCCTTAATCAAAACCCTCCACGGCCACACTAACTATGTCTTTTGTGTCAACTTTAACCCCCAATCTAACATGATCGTCTCGGGTTCTTTCGATGAGACCGTGCGTCTTTGGGACGTGAAAACGGGAAAATGCTTGAAAGTTTTGCCGGCTCATTCTGATCCGGTGACGGCCGTTGATTTCAATCGAGATGGCTCTTTGATTGTTTCGAGTAGCTATGATGGGCTTTGTAGGATTTGGGATGCTGGAACTGGACATTGTATGAAGACTTTGATCGATGATGAGAATCCTCCTGTTTCTTATGTTAAGTTTTCGCCTAATGGGAAATTTATTCTTGTTGGGACTCTGGATAACACCTTGGTAAGTTCTCAAATTTGAGTCTTTTTTAAAATGTATGTTAGATTGTTAAAACATTCTGATTTTCTATGCATAGATTCATGGTTTTTTTCTATGGATAGATTGTTAAAACATTCTAATTTCCAGTTCTTGTCCAATGAGGGGATTGAAATATATCTATATCCGACACTCACACCTGCCCCGAGTCCGCTAACATAGTACTTTCTGTCACTTTCATGTTCAAATTGTGTATGTGAAGAATGGAGCAGTTCTTAATCTGTAGTTGAGTGTGTAAATTGGTATTGTTTACTTTCGATTATAACCTTAAATAATGGCAAGTTAAAATAATTGTTCTTATTTCGGTCTTGTTATCTGCGGAATCGATTAATGGCTTGTTTTTGTCTTGTATCTCTCTATTTGCAACTGAAAGGAGCTGTTCTTTATCTTTAGTTGTGTGTATAAATTTGGCCATGTTTACTTTCCATCACATCCTTAAATGTGTCAAGTTAAAAAAAATATGCTTATTTTTGGCCTTGTTAGCTATTTAATAAGATGGATGGCTTGTTTTTGTCTATTATATCACTATTTTCTAGTGAAACATTTCCTTGCTGAGAAATTGTATTAGGTTGTCTATTTGTATTTGAATAAATGGATGGTAACATGTTCCATATGCCCCCTAAGAATTGTTAATTTGTCGTACTGGACACACTTGCAATGCAGCTTCAACCTTTCCGTTTTCCCTTGCTTACAAATGGACCTCACATTTAATTTTGGCACCTTCGCATTCTGAAACGACTGGTTTAGCTGAAATATTCTGAGTTTTCTTATATCTCTCTTTATCACTTGACTTGCTTATAGCACATATTGAGTTTTTACATGCAGTTTCCTAGGCAGAAAACTATCTTGTATGGTTACCGTATCGGTTGCTTATATATATACCTATTAAGATAGATGGATTTGAATTATTTTATCTTTTTTCCGATGTTGGTGTTCTTGTTGTCAATTTTTATGATAGACTATTCAAATATTTGGTTTATTTTCTGTACCTTCTTCTTATTTTTACATAATTTTTGCAGAGGCTTTGGAACTTTGAGACTGGGAAATTTTTAAAATCTTACACTGGCCACGTGAATTCAAAGTACTGCATTGCATCTACTTTCTCTATAACAAATGGGAAGTACATTGTTAGCGGTTCTGAAGATAACTGTGTATACTTGTGGGAACTTCAATCCAGAAAGGTGGTTCAGAAGTTGGAAGGTCACACCGACACTGTTATTTCCGTTGCTTGTCACCCCACTCGAAACATGATCGCATCCGCTGCACTTGGCAATGACAAGACTGTGAGGGTCTGGACTCAGGAGAATTAATGTGCAGCTTCCAGTACTAGTTGTTTAACAGGATTCAAGTAGGACCCTGGTGAAGGTTTTGATTCAAGTGTTGGTCAACTTGGTTTTCTGGCTGAAGTGTGCATTTTTCCTCGAGTAAGTGCTAGTTTTCTAAGTTATTCGGATTCAGGTGCGAGTTTCTGAAATAAGAATCTCCTCCATGAGTATGTTCAAATATTTTGAAGTTTTGACTTAATGGGTCTTTGGACGGTCATATTCTCGTACCCATGTTTGGATACGTACCAATATCAGATACATGTACTTGAAAAATCGAAGAGTCCGAGCAACATAATTGCACCTTAATTGGTTTGGTCGTTTCTGGATCAATAGGCTAGTTGCTTCAAGTATCACTGGTTCAGACTTAAGCACAAACACGAGTTTGTTCATTATTGTTAGGTAGTAATAATATACTTTTTCTTTTTTATTTTAGGCTTAAACCAAAAAACACCCTCAAACTTTATCTTTTTTTTATTTTAGCCCTTACACTATGATTTGGGCAAAATAGGACCTTAAACTATTATTATTGGTCACTTTAAGTTCCTAAACTATGATTTGGGCAAAATAAGCCCTTAAACTATCATTTTTGGTCACTTTAGGTCCATGGTTACAAAAATATCATTTTATAGGCTTTTCTAATATATATAAATATTTATGTTCTTTTTAAATTTTAAAATATCACATATCAAAATAAGCCCTTAAACTATCATGTTTGGTCATTTTAAGTCTGATAGTTATTTAAGTCAAAAGAAAATTATTTCGACTAATAAGATGTTGACATATCACAGATTTTTTGATCAATTGATAGTTTTGGGGACTAAAAGAAGAAAAATGACATAGTTTAGGTACTTATGTTGACAAAAAATGATATTTTTGTAATCATGGACTTAAAGTGATCAAAAATAATAGTTTAAGGGTTTATTTTGCCCAAATCATAGTCTAAGGACTTAAAGTGACTAAAAATGATAGTTTAAGGGCTTATTTTGCCTAAATTATAGTTTAAGGGCTAAAAGCAGAAAAAAGTCATAGTGTGAGGGCTGTTTTTTAGTTTAAGCCTTTTTTTTAAATGATCAATTTAATTGATTGAATCGCAGATTGGTACTTTATTTAAGGAAAATACTGGTGAATGAATTTAATGCCTCTCTTCTCATACTGACGAAGCACAAGTTTAGGGTTGATTAAGGTCGATGTAGATAAATGGAATGTTTATTTAAGAGCAAGATGTTAAATTTTATTAAAAATAAAGAAAGATACATAAATACAAATTAGCATTAATCTCATATTCGTTAGATGCTATTTTTTTAAGTATTTGAATATAATATTTTAAACATATATTCATTGAGCGATTGAAAAAAAGAAAAAGAAGAAAAGACCTCGTGTGCCGCTGCTTGACTTGACTCGTAATTTTTTTGGATAAAATTGCATAATTTCTCCCTTTATTGCAAAACATAATGTTTTAATTTTGATACAATAAGTTGAAACAAGAATTTGAATGAATTTTATACTAAGTTCTTGTTAAAATCTTTTTAAAATGTTTTGCATAAACTTCAAACAAGTTAATTTTTTCAGTCCGCAGGTTTAATATTGATGCCCATTATCGAGAATCGATACTACCCGAGGAGTATTGATACTCATTGTGTTTTATAACACCCATTCTAAGATTTATTACAGGAGGTATCAATACCAAAGTCATATGGAGTATTGATACTCCATAGGGTACTAATAAACCGAGGGATCTATGGAGACTTGTAATCAAATTCTTTCCCGATATGATTATGTTTGAGATATTGTATATTTAATATTTTTTATGGACATACATTCAATAAATTTTGATATATTAATAATATGGATTATACATTTCGTCAAAATCAATAATAAGAAGTGTTGTATAGATTTTGACATATTTGTTTATTTAAGTCGTATTGTTAATGTTAGTTAACAAGTAAAAAAGAAAGAAATTCAACGAGTAGTCCAAATAAAAAAACGAAAAAAATAGCAACTTATTCCAAAAACTAACAAAGTTGTGTGTCTATATTTAGAAATTACTAGTGATTTTGGGATTATTTCTGTGTTTGGGATTATTAATGTGTTCGGAATGATGGTGTTTGGGATTATATATTAATGTTTTATGCATCTGTCCGATGGTTGTTTGGACTGATATTCAATGTCATTATCTTCATGTAATACAATTAGATTTGTTTGTGAGTTGAATTGGATTCGGATAAAGTTCATATAAAATAGGGTAAATTATAATGGAAGTCATTTAATTATTAAAAGTTACATTTGGGTCATTCAATTATTAAAAGTTAAATTCGGGTTAATCAATTATGGGTAAGGTTATATTTAGGTCACTAAATTAAACAATAACATTTAACAGCCGAGTGACCCAAATATAACCATAATATTAATTGAGTGATTCAAATACAAATTTTAATAGTTGGAAAACTCAAATACAACTTTATTCATAATTAAGTTACATTTGTTATAGTTTACCCTTAAAGAAACCAACAAAATCAACTAGTATTCACGAGAAACACATTTTGGCTTCATTTAATTCTGGGCCACCTGATGTCTTTATGATGAAGGCTGTATGATATATGCACATCAAATTATTATTACCCCACAAAATAAGTTTTTTTTTTTGAAGAAACAAAATAAGTTTTTCTAAATTCACTAATTGACTGAGTCTATCTAATATTTTTTTTCTTTTTTTAACAAAATTTGTATTTTTTTATTATTTTCCTTTGTTCACGCTTTCGGCCTTCGATTTTTTCTTGATCAAACTATAATTATTAGAAAATCTAAATACCAATTAAGCCCGGTGAAATTTTCATATATATTCACATATTATGGTCTGGGTAATAAATATTTATAAATATACTTTTTTGTATAAAATATTTTTAAAAAACTATTATAAATATTTTATATAAAATATAAATATTTTATATACTCTTTATATAAAATATTTTGTAGAGTATATTTATAAATATTAATTTAATAAATTGACATAAAAAATATTTTGTACAAAAGTTATATATAAATCTATCGGTGATGTATAAGCTCATTATTGGGGAGATCCTCCCAATCAAATTGCTTCATTTATAACGTCAGGATTCGAACATCTGATCTTACATAATAGATCTAGCGCCTCATCTCACTAGACCAACTGATTGTCAATAATGCCTTCGATTTTTTTTAAAGTGGGTTTTAAGTTATTTTATTAAAAATATATAAAATTATAAATAACAAAGAATAAATATAATAATAATTTAACATTTTTCTAAAAAATAATAAAATAATATTCGATTAATTTGTGATAATAACTCGAAAGGTTTATTACTAGTATTATTTGAAGGATTTATTATTATTATATTATTATTATTTGAACAATGTGCTGACTGAATTTTATTAGAAATTAAAATAAAAAATAATCTAAAAAGAAATGAAATTGTAGCAGAAAAAAACACAATAAATTTAAATTGAAAAAAAAACTAGAAAACGAACATCAAATCATTAAAACACCTCCAGTGGGCTGCAAATCAATGATAAAGATGAAACACCAAAGAAATTAGAAGCAGAGAAAAATATTTCTTATCTCTATCCACCTACACGCTTCAGGCTTGAAGTAAGAGTGATGTGCAAAACCATCAATCTTGGATGTTGCTTCGTAAAACAGATATGACTGCATCGGTAAACGAACCACAAAAGGGGATGAATCTACTAAAGACCACCGACAATCTGCAAATCAGAGCCAATACATCGTGAAAAATATATCCACGAACGCATATCTACCACAATGGTAGAAGAATGCGTGCCATAAGGCATAAGAAAAATGTACCACAAGGCAGAGGAAAGAGCGTGCTACAAAGTAGATAAAAATTAAAAAACACCAAAATATAAAAGAAAATAAGAACTTGGTATAAAAAATAAACGAATGGCTACCGACGGTGGCGACCAACACTAATTGACGCCACAGACGATGAATCAAGAACTAAAAAAAAATGGGTTAGAATTGAGAGAGCGACGCTTATTGCTTAGGTTTTTAAGAAATTTAGAGTCAATTTGGTAGAGAAAGGAGTCCATTTTCGTTTTCATTTTCTTAGAAAATGTGTTTGGTTGTAAAATTAGAATATGATTTTTAGAAATAAATATAAAAAAATGAAAATTTGAAAACATAAAAAAGATGTTTTCATGGAAAATATTTTGGAAAAGTGGAAAATATGAAAACAAATTTTTTTTAATTTTTAACTTTATTTTAATCTGAGTTCGAATCCTTCTAATGCCATTTTTTTCACAATTTTGGTTTATTTACTCATATTTTATTTATTTATTATTATAATAATATTTTCTAACCATATTTTATTTTTTTCATTTTTATTTTAAAAACCTAGATACCAAACACATTTTCACTATTTCCATTTTTGAAAACAAGTTTTCATCCTATTAACCAAGTATGTTTTCTAATTTTTAGAAAATTGAAAATGAAAAATATTTTATAAAAATAAAAATAAAAATATTTTATGAAACTATACGGACCCTATATTTTAAAAATAGATCAATTTAATCAATGGAATTATATTATTATTATTATTATTAGAGTCAAAACAACCTTTATCATTGTCACACTTTAAATATGAATCTTCTTTTGAAAATAACACTTTAAATATGAATTAGGCCAAAATTTTCACCGGGCTTTGTTTTTGAGCATTCAAAAATAAAAATTTGAGTAAGTATATTTAGTCAGTTGACAAAACTGTTTATTTTTGTTCTCTTATATTTTCTTAGGTTATGAGCTCAAAACAAAAAAAAAAGCAATTGATTGGTGAACAAAACAAAAAAATAACATTAATGACTAAAATAAAAAATAATGTTAATAACAGTTTTATTAAAAATAATAATTTAATAACTAAAATTAAAAAACAAAAATAATTTATTGGTTACCCTAATTTATACTCCTTCAATGAAAGTGTAAAAACCTTATTGTATAACTTGATCCTAAATAATAATAATAATAATAATAATAATAATAATAATAATATCGTCTCTTTATGGATAATAGCGTCACGTGAGAAAGTGATTCCTTCCCCCACGTGTCCTTGAAAGCGATTCCTTGTAGTACGAAATTTGTATTTCCAATTGTCGTAAATACCCCTCACCAATTTACCGTGCTTGTTCTTTACTGCCCCGTTTAATATTACTTTTAAAATGTGTTTTGGGACAAAAACACTTATGAATGTAAATATAATGTTAAATAGTTAATTTTTTTTAAAAAAAATGTGTTTGATAATTATTTTTTAATTAAAATTTTTAGTTTTTGTGGTTAAAAAAGTACTTTTAGAAATTAAATTATAATTTTAACATTTATTTGTTATTGTGTTTATTTATACTATTTAAACTTATATTTTTTAAGAAAACATAATTATATAATTAATAAATTATTTTTAATTTAAAAATTATATATATGTATATATATTCATATCAAGTTTTTTAAATAAAATATTTAAAATTTGTTATATTTTTATAGAACACGTACAATTGTTAAAAAATATGTATTTATTAATAAAAATATATTTTTTATATTTTCATAATAATTTAAGTTAATATATTTTATATATTATAATATTAAAGAATTAATCTAGCATTTAAATATATATATATATATATAACTTATAATTTTATGTCTAAAATAATCATTTATCTCCTCAAAATTACTTTTTTAACATCAAACCTAAAAATAAAAAAATATTTATAAAAAGTACTTTTTCACCGCACTTTTTAAAAATAATGCTAAATTGGCCCTCGTTCGGAACTAACTGAAAATGCTAAAATATTTATTAATTCTAAAAATTTGTTTTAATTAACAATTCTATTTAGTGTATGAATGTCAGAGTTGTGTGATCTAAATTTTACTCTGGTTCTCTACTGGCGTCCTGAACTAATTGATGTTCTCCGTTGGTCAATATCGTCCGCTTATATCCTTTCTATTGGTATTTATTGTCACAATTCTCCGTTGAATTTATCCGATGATATTTTACGCTGATATCTTCCGTAATATAAAGGAGTTTAAGTTTGAGCGAAAATCTATTTTTAAATTTGCGTGTTTGATGAAAATTAGAAAATCTTATTGCAATCTAATTCCACAATAAGTTAAAATGAACATTAACAAAAAGAAAAATAGTTAGAAATGGGTGTGCAAAACTCGACTCGACATTTTCACTCAACTTGTAATTTCTTAAATTCGAATCGATTTTTTTTTAAATAAAGTTTGAGTTATAAAATAGAAATTCGAATAACTCAAAATTTTTAGCAATTAATTCATTCGTTTTCAAGTTCGAGTCGAGTCTATCAATTCTATTTGATATATTATGTATATCACATGTGAAAATGTGAAGAAATATATATGTATACCATGTATGAATATTGAAAGCCGTTAAAATTAAAATCAATATGTATTATAACATTATAAATAATTAGAATTAAATTTGTACAGAAACTCGAAAACTCGACCCGATTCAAAAAATTTCAAATAAAATTTGAATCGTAAAATAGAAGTTGTAAACTCGAATAACTCAAAATATCAATATGTATTATAACATTATAAATAATTAGAATTAAATTTGTACAGAAACTCAAAAACTCGACTCGATTCAAAAAATTTTAAATAAAATTTAAATCGTAAAATAGAAGTTATAAACTCAAATAGCTCAAAACTTTTGACTTAACTTGACTCGACCGAATGCCCAACCCTAGAAATAATACTCATATAAGTGAAAGAAACATTCAACGATTTTTTGAACTAGACTACAATATTATTGGAATTTGATTCCACAATAAGTTCAATCACCTTAATCCACTTGGATTAAGAGAAAACTTTAAGTGCCTCCAAAATAACCAAAAACTTCATAAGAGTGCCATCAGTAACTCCAATCAATTTAAAAAACTGAATAAGTGTATTTCCATTATGATCTCCCACGATATGCAAAAGAAGATTAAAAACATGTATGGAGAAATATCTTTAAACATTCCGATAAAAAAGCGAACCTCTATTCCAACCATGGATTTACACACTCCATGCACCTCTCGTAACCCAACTAACGATCACCCAAAAGGGTACCATTTCAAATGACCTTAGAGGCAAACCTAACACAAATTCATGATAAATCTTTTCCCTTCTCATTCCAAAATCTTCTGCAGTTGCAACATTTCAGAAGAAAAATTGATGCTTAGCCTTAGCACGCTGACAACCCATACACTTAACCACAGATTCCGCAACACCTCTCTTTTAAAACATTCCATAAATACTTTTCTTTCAACCATCAAATCATCTCTATACCACTCGGATGCAAGACATCGGAATTAGAATGGACTTCAGTCTGAATAGTATGCCCCAACCCAACATCTTTCGGCACAACCATCTAACCCTTGAGCTTAAACACCACCATCACTTCCAGGAAATCCGACGATCTCTTCTTCACTTCCAAATTCTTAACATGCAACACCCACGCATTAACAAAGGTTACTCCACCTTACCCAACATCTGCTTCTCCAACCAATGTTGTTTCCCACTAACAATCATCACCTCTTTGACCATTCAGCTCAAAAAACTTCTTGCTACCCCACTCCTTACATAACAACGACCATCTCGAGCCCTTAAACGCTTAGCAACTCCATTCACCCATCACCTAAAACCACTATCATACAATCCAAACTACGGCTCTTTAACACATTCTTCACCTTTTAATTCCATAATGCACAACCACCAAACCACTAAGAACTTGAAGACCCTTATACAAACTAACCTCCCAATGAACCAACTTACACCATCACCACACTAATTCCCAGGAACTTATCTGTAAGTGTGAATTTATGTATAAATGATTACTTACATGCTCCCAATGATGCCTATGCATATGAGTGCAAGACCACTGATGTCATGCCACATGCATGTATGGACTAACATATTTAAGTATATACATATAAGTGCTTATGCAGTATGCATGATCAATCATCCACACTTACTGATAACATTTCCAGAACTGGCATTCCTACCCACTTGTCTACTTCAAATCTAACTACCTGAGAATATCCACCCACCTAGCTTTGAAGGTTTAACAACCAACCTTCGATCATCAAGCAAAAGCCTTCATGATTCCTCTCAACAAGAGTGTACCATCACGTTATCTACCCACTCAACTAAGTATTCCCATAATATTTATCTCGCTACAACCCCGAAGGTTTACAAAAACATTCGATAACCTATCAACACTTTACAATATTTACTAACCACTTACTACTACTTATGATTACACGAAAATTTCAAAACCAGAACTCCCTAAGCATTATTCTTCCTACCATCCTCATTTAAAGACACAACCCAATGTATACATTTCTCGGCGTACGTCAACAATTTACAACCAAACCTCGTTAACCATATGATAGCATAACTTACTACCAAACTAACCTCACAACTACTAACAACTTCACAGATTCCTCTAGCATCACATTACCAGAAACCTTGGATTTCACTAATCCCCAACGAACCCAGTAACTCACTTTAAACCACTTTAGAGCCACCTATTTCATACAAACAACCACAGGCATAAAAACCTCAATATTTCCAACTTAATCCCCCTACACAAGGCAGATCTCATGCAATCAAAAACCATAAGGCGTCACAACTAAAATAACTACAAACAAGCCATTCGACCCTTTCCCAAACTGAACTATCAAAATTAAGATTCCCCCTTGCAACATGTCTTCCAAGGCGGATAATACTTTAACACCTCATGTCAAATCTTACTCTACTCTTACCTTACGGGGTAACGTGCCAACATTATCACCAACGACTCAACGGCACACCTTTAGCATGGTTTAACATTTATCCCTTGACCATAATATCAACTGCAATCTCGCACTCAACCACAAGCCTCATCACTCATTGTTCGGTTCAGTTTTTGAGCTCGCAACGTCTTTATACCCAAACAACCAATCCTACACAACACCTACTACCCATAAAGTGACAACTTCAATAAATTCTCGGCAACCCTATGGTCCTAACCATCAAGGAACATCTATGGTACAACTTTTGTAACACTTTCATCTCATCTAAAACTAATTACTCAAACACTATATTAAGGATTTCAACATACATATCAAACAACTTTACATGCTCATCCAAGATGTAAAAATACATAGAAACAGAATCTACCTGGGAAAACAACAACAAGGATTCTAAAGTGAAAATACCTGCAATCACATTGATGTCATTACATCCCTCGTGATGTGTACACACCCTCACAAAACCTCTATTCCCAGACTGGTCAATAACGCCAGGCATCTCAGTCTTCTGACCTTTATCATCATGCTGATAATAACCCCAATCGTGCCAGCAGCCTCTCAGTGATGCCACAGCAGGTGCAAAAGCATGCGTACCTCTAGCTAACAATGGAAATCATGCCTCAGGTGATCTCTTGAACTACATCTCCAACAAGTATAAACGGCCACAGGCACAGACGTCCGTCCACCCTCACCCACTTTAAGCAGTCACGCCTCATATGACATCGCAACCTATAACTATAACACGTCTTCGACATTTTCCAACACACTCTTGGATGACTTTTTCCACAATACGTACACCCTAGTGTCTTAATAGTAGAAATCTAATCAAACTATCCTATTTTGGCACTGTCCCCAATTCGTCCAACATTGGGTTGATGTCTCATGTCACGACGCCTCTTCCATCTACCATTCTCAACATCGATCATAATAACCCCTTTTTGAGAACCAAAGCTTCTAACACGATCAGATATTCCCCGACTCTGCTCTAAACTCATAATTCTCACTTTCGCCATCACGGGTGCCAACTCTCTGAACTCAACACCTCTAACCTCTCTTGGCCCTCCACCGGGGGTCCTAAATACACAACTTCATCAGGTGCAGATATAGGCATTGCATCCCAGCCACTGTTGCTCGAAAACTTTGACTTTCGCCCGCTCTACCGGTGTCAAATCACCATACCCTGACCCAACTGATACGGGTAATACACGCTTCACTCCCGCTAGTAGATTCGACGAAAGTGGCGGCAACACCTTATGAAGCTCAACACTATCCTCGACCCTATGCTCCTCGACGGTGGTCATACTCGACCCTAACTCTCTCTTCGGTGGCATCGTATAAAAACATATCTAAGGTATGATAAATACTCCAAAATAAAGACAATTAGGCCAGCTTCAAGCAAGGATCCAAGACTTTTATTTTTAATCCAAAAATTATTTTATAACTGTAGTAATAAGGCAATATCCCCAATTACACCCCAACATGACATATATCAAACACCATATATATAAACAGTCATCGTGCATAGCAAACAACACTGAACAATTATTAACATAATACCACTTCATAAACACACAAAACAATACACCAACGCCATCCCACTTTTCGTAACTTGTCTCTAATACCACCAAATGTAACCTCTTTAGCCCGTCCTAGCCGAAACCGAACTAAAAAGATCATATTAGGTTTGCCGAAGCAAATTCAGACTAATAACCTAAACCGATCAATTTTTTCTTTTATCTTGTCTAAGTACATCTATTATTCCCTATGGTGAACGTGCTTCAACAAAGACGTCAATTAAAATTAGATTTTAAAACGGGATTTGATTGCTTAAAGATACACATTAGGGACCAACATATAATTTTCACAAATTAAAATGTCATAATTAAAAATAAGTTTACCAAGCTTTCATTAATCCAATTTCGAGCCTACATGTTTAATTTCAGCCCAAAACAATCATTCAAACTCATTCAATTGCATACTTATCATTTAGAGACTAAACTGCAAGATTTACAAACTTCAGCAAACTGATATACACAAAATCAATAGGCGTACCAATACCGGCAAGCCCGTATCGATACGGATTGACAAACTTATCAGCTGACTGTACCAATACACGTACATTTGTATTGATATAGTTTGTTGACCAACCCGTACCGATACGACCTTGACCTCGTACCAACCCCTTTGTGATATCTCAAAAACTTAGAATTCTAGTGACCAAAATATGTACTGGTACGGTACCCTATGTATCGATACGACTCTTTAAAATTGAAGAGATCGCACCGGTACTCAAACTCGTGTACCAACACCAGTAAAAATTTTCCTCAAGGTGTACCGATTCGGTGGCTAGGCATACCGATGCCCTTTGTTAATTTTCGAAAGATTGGGCCTTTTCAGGCCCTGCGTATAGATCCTTGGGTACCCGTACCGGTACGCAGAGGCCTGTAATGACCTCTAGGGCTAACGTATGATACTTTGCCTCACTCTAATCAACTTTAAAAATCTCTTAAACATCATATAACATCAAAAACATGCTTGACAATAATATACCAACATTTTAAGCAACCCTCACAAGTCTAACATAATCAATTACAAAATCTATAGGCATGCTTCCTAGTCAACATCAAAAACATAAATCCATCCACAACTCAAACACATTAAACCTCTTATAAGTCCAAACCAACATATAAAACTTGTACAAACATGGAGTCAATCAAGCAACCCTCCCAAAACACTAAATGACCATATTGCCTTTACTACTACAAATCTTTATCGAAGTCATATTTTTGTAAATACAAGTCCTTGGATTTCTCTTCATTTGCTCGCTCAAACTTTACTTCTCTACATTGATGGAAAAAGAGAGCGTAAGCACACTAGGCTTAGTGAATAGTGCTCTAGAACAAAACACCATCAATGCATTTAAAACCATTTAACAATCATTTTGAAAAACCACTTTATAAACATCATTTCAACTTTATGCCTTATCAAAACCATGTACTTAACATTTCCAAAACAACTTATTAAACTATATGCAACATGTATCACAGATTCAACAGTAAAGTTTCATTTGCTACCCACAATTTAAGCTTTTCCATGCATACTACCAATACAAGGCTTAAAAAGTAAAATATGTTTAAACCACATTAAGCAACATAATCCATCACATGATACATCATCAATTATATTGGCTTACAAGTGATCATTAACCAAATTCTACTTTTCAAAACATAACACCGGATACACGGATTCAACAAGTGTTCACCCAACACTTAATATACAATCTATCGGGATCTCAAGGTCCACACACGAAAGTTTTCGGTACTCATAAACCCCTCTAACATTGTGACACCCATGGTGGAGTCTTTGGTACACACAAACCCCTTAACACCACTCACCGGCTAGATGTATAGCCCACTAACGGGAGTATTCGGTACAAAGATTAAAACCCCTCAACCGTTATGGTACTTGGATGGAGTTTTTGGTACTCCAAATCTAAACCCCTCAACATCCAATGTGACTTTTTATAGTGCACTACCAATCCTATGGCCAGCCAATTATATTCAATGATAATCCCAAAACTTTTTTATACCTTCTCTTGTCAATATAATTCGTTTCATTCACAATAACTCACTATTTTTATATGTATCAATTACATCCATTTATCCAATGCATCCACCATGCATTAATCAATATTCAAAACATTATCAAAATATGTGTCACACCTCAGAAACTGACCTAGTTAAAAGTAGGTTCCGGTGATCGAAAATTTTGAATCCGATGTGTTAAATGTTATAACAATTGACCTTTGTACCTCTCTTGTTTAAGGAAGTTACATTTTGGTCCTACTTGATTGGATGAACTTCCTTGCATGAAATTTAAGCCAAAAATACAAATTCTGAGCTAGGCGTATCGGTACGGTCATGCTAGTATCGATACGGTCCAACTGTCAATAACTAACTTACCTATTTTAGTATGAGCATATCGGTACGTCCACGAGCGTATCAGTATGGATCTCCTATTTCAAATATGCGTATTAATATGGTCATAAGCGTATCGATATTGATCCCTTTTTTGAATCTATTCGAAGTCAAATTGAAAGAGAAATAAGCAAGGTGCTTACTCACCTCTTAGCTTACCTCCCCACGTGATTTGCTTCAGAAAAGGAATGGTATGCAGCCATCATTTGCCTTGGAATGTCAAAGGGATGCGAAATGATGGAAATAATTAAATAAGCTTACCTTTACGTAGAGGAAAGTATTCTATTGGATCCTTGGGAGGTGAAAAGTAATTTCCCCAAACAAAAGATAAAAATCAATATAAGCTTTCATTCATTTCAATTGTAAACCTCCCGGCAAATTAAAATTCATCATTTGTTCTTCACTAAAGCAAGCACCACCATCTTCATCTTCAAGCTCAAGCTAAGCAAGCACCTCAGTGTAATCTTCGATATTCGTTCAAGTTTGATATATCGTTTAAAAGCTCATGATTCGGTGAGTAAAACCCCTATATCAGTTTAGTGATTTCATCTTTTGATAAGGTTTAATTTTAAGATTAGGGTTCTAATGTTCAAATAGAAGCCCATGGATTAAAGAGTTAATTTTGTCAATCCGATGATGTTTATAAGTTTCTGTAAACTTGAAATACAATTCTGAATCCTCAAATTCAATTCTAATACAATACCTAACCTTGTGCTAGCTCAAGTGGTGGAGAAGGACCCTCTTCATCTCCAATGAAAGCTTGGCAACAAGGAGTTGTAATCCGAGAGCTTTGTAATCAAGGTGGATGTAGTTGTGTCAAGGGATAGGCAAGGAGCCATCCCATTACATTTGTATTGTGTTTCCATTGCAATTGTCAAAAGGCTCAAGTAGAGCAATGCTTGTGTGGATGCCAAGGTGAGCATGGTAAGCCTTGATAGGGTTGATATTCTGTAAGTTATTATGTGATAATCGAAACATGTTACACGTGAAATTGATATGAGTAAGATATGATATGATATGATATGATATGTAAATTGACACAAACACGTTATGATATGATACGTAATGATATGATATGTTATTTGGAGCCAAGGCTCAATATGCAATCCGATCCGATATGATATGGCCTAAGGGCACAAAGGTAAGCTATATGATGAAATATGTGTAACCCTGGACATTTGTGAGTTTTGGATACAATTGGCATACCATAGGGTTAATTGAGCTCGTATAAGTAAGGGTGGACTACGGATCGAGGCTACGACCTATATGTAGGGGTTAAAAGGATAGATATGTAAGGGACTATCCGGAGCTACGGCTCAAGGGCTATGACCTATTTTCGATCTATGTATGGTGTAAAGGGGAATCCGCGTATCCATTTGTTACTATGTCCAAGGGATTGATATGTGTTACACTTTGCTACGATTATGTAAAATTATGATAAATGACTTAAGCATGAGACTTATATGGTTGCTAGTGTAATTATGAAATTTAAGTATGGTGTATGTTGTTCATGATCATAACATGCTAAACATGTCATTTAATTGCTTTACGTTTGTTATGACTACCTCACTAGGCTATATAAGCCTAACATATGCGTGTCTCGTGCATTTTCAGGACCTTGAGATTCTTCGAGTTCGATCGTGTAATTGTCGGTTGCAAGTCACTTCTACAAGCTATATGTATATATGGTTATGTTTTCCGAACTCCTAGTAAGGTGGCATAAGGCTTAATGTGTTGTAAAGACGTATTTTGATGTGGTTTTGTAATCCCAATAGTAACTAGGTGTGAAATGGTCTAAATGGTACATTTGAAAAATGAGTAGAATGGTTAAAATGAGCCTAAAAGCCCTATTTGGTAAATTTTTAGCAAAGGAATCTAGAACGCTACAAAATTTGTCATACGATTAGAAATATTGGTTTATGGGTTGCTGGTAAAGTTTGATAAAATTTGACTAAGGTTTGGTCGGGTAATTCGAATAAAAACCATAGCGTACCGATACAGGTGATGACGTATCGGTATGGCAGTCATAAATTGGCTTATCAGAATAAGGCGTATCGATACGAGTATGGCATATCAGTATGAAAATTGATCACTGAAATCTAGTTTGAAAAAAGGGTATCGGTACGGTCTTAGGGCGTACCGACACGGAGTTAACGTAGTCAACGCGTATCGATACTGGATTAGCTGTATCGGTACGGGCTTGACATTCTGGAATTTGGAAATTGAAATTAGGCTTAGCGTACCGATAATGTCATTATGGGTATCGGTACGATGTTAGTTAATTCTGTTAAAAAGAGTTTTGGGCAGATTACAAATTGGTCACTAATTATTATCCGGCTTAATTAGTTTAATAAACGATATCTGTTAGTAACGAAACTTCACAGATTATTAATTGGTAAGTTTAATTAGAAGTTGGTAATAAAGAAATTGAATTAGGATCGCCAATTCGCAAAATTTACAATTTAGTCATTTTGTCTAAAAAGTTTAAAATTGACCCCAATTCTGACTAGACTAGTAACGAATAGGTTCGATAAGTCTTAAATAGGATAGTTAAGATATTATGATTAAGTTCCCAGCTCTAATTCCGTCTCTGAACTCCGATTATATTTTTCGATAACGCTTGCCGACCCGGCTCTCTGCCAGACTAGGAAATGGGTGTTACAACATGCTTTACCTTCAAATGCAACATCATCATCATCATTATGTAATCATAATCCAGTATTAAAACATGCTCAAATCATGCATATACAGTGAGTAATCAAGTTATCAAAACAAGTGCATAAAACCAATTTGCCAAACCGAAATCGAGAGAGAAAACATCCTTTACTTACTTCTGAGCTTAGACCAACATTTCAAGCTCGATCTAAACTCCCAAATACATTTTACAAACCTTTGAAAAGCTGCAAAACACGTTTTCACTCATCGACATGCAAAGCCTCACTTGTCGATACAATAAACACGCCTCCAAAACTTTCAAAACGTCCGTTCAAGCTTGAGGACCAACCATTCCTGGAAGGTTTCAATGTATCACAATGCATTCAACAACCCAGCAACAACAAATTGCAACAATCCTTATCAATTTCTCAAACAATTACCCTTTCATACTAGCCGAAAACATCACCAAACAACTTACAAACTTTACCCAGCCACAACCTAAGGATTTCATCCATCAACTAACACCAATTAACATCCAAAAACACATTAACATCATCCTTATACCTCCAGCATTTATAAAACCTCCACAACACCTCAAGAACTCACAACTAACAACCTAGAAAATTAGATATTCACATAGTTTTGGGATTCCAATGTTAAAGCCCACTTATTAACATTATTTAACATCAAAATCATGATTAGAATTAATCAAGAACTCGGCAAAACATAGACTATACGAAAATCCATCAATTAAACCAATTAAACATCAATTTAACAAATCTTACATAATTAAATCATCAAATCAAGTTAGAAAACCTATGTAAAGGATCAATAACTTGGGAATTTCAATAAAGAACCTTGTATTAGAGGAGAATGATGAACCTCACCTCTAATTGACTTTCCCCTTAATTGAATGAATTTGCACAAGAAAACAATGAGAAAACAATAAAATTTGATAGGAAAATCATTATAAAACAACTTGAAAATAAAATATTAATTAAAATAAGATATTACCTGAAGATTTTGAAGAAAGAAAAAGGGTTTGGCTAGAGATAATTTGAGAGAAAATCTTTTGGAGAAAAGTTAGTTGCGTCAAATTTATTTTAAACTTTAATTATCCAATTAATTCTCCAAGCCTATTTATTACATTTTAAAATCATTTAAAATAGCCAAATTAAGAGAGAGAGAAAATCTGATATTAGACTTTGGGTAAATAGCTCCTTAAAGATTCAAAGTTTTGGCCCTTTACATTTTAGACACTAGAAAAATAGATTTTACAAACTTTACATTTTGGTCACCACCACAAAATGTCTTACCTCCAAACCTCATTTTCCAAAATTGATTTCATCATATATATTAAATAAAGATTTTAAAACATTTTTCCATATTTTTAACTCTAAAAATATTTGTTATGAATTAATCTTGAAACCGACTCGAATCCTCTAATCCGGTTTTTCGAACCGTCTATATGACCTAATTAACATTTAGGCCCAAAATCGAGGCGTTACATCCTTAGAAACCACAAGGGGATGTGTTGATTAAATTTTCCAAATTAATTGGTATTTGTGATCCAGCTTATGCGGAATTAATTGCCATCAAGAAATCCCTTTCATTGTTTGTTAATTCTAGATGGAGTAAAAAGTGTAAAATTGTGGTGGAATCAGACTGCAACAACGTGATGTCTTGATTGTGCAATCCGATATTTGCTCCGATTGTTTTTAAAGGGATTGTGGACTCATGTTTAAGCATGTGCTCTAATATTAATTGGAGCATTCATGTTGATATATTATGCAACAAAGATGTGGATTGTCTAGTAAAAGCGGGCATTAATCGTCAAACAGATTGTATAATCATGACGTAATGATTCGTGGCAGAGTCACCCTACGATCGATTGATGGCTTAGATCCTTTATGCTGCATTCATGTGGAGATATGTACACTGTTGGAGGGGTTCATGTTCGAGGGCTAACGTGGAATCAGAAGCTGTGAGTGATGGATCCTTATCGGTGTATATGCTATGTACTGGTATTAGTTTATTTTGTTAGGTTCCTAAGAGTTGGGTTCTAGTCTAACAGGTATTGTAGTGTAGCTTTATCTCGAGTATTGATAGGAACATTCATTTTCTTTCATTTAGGTTTATGAATATTTTTTAAGGAAGCTTTTATCTTTATCTCCCATTAATGTTATCTGATGTAGTTTACCATAATAATAATAATAATAATAATAATAATAATAATAATCAACTTGAAAAAGGATAAAAAAATAGATTATAAAATTCTGAAGTCTCCCTCCTCAAGTAAGGAGAATTTTGTAACTTTGACCTTGCTTGAAGAAAACAATTAACCGAATATAAATAATTATGTACCGAGTACTAGTACTAAATACTAATACGGGCATGGCTGAGATGTGGCACTGTGTTTGGTTGTTGGAACTGTAGTTTTTGTCTGTTCTGTCCATTCCCTCTCAGTTTCACACACATAAAAAATCAATCTCTAAATCTGACTAAAAATCAGCTATGAAGAGTGAAAAAAAAAACAACCCCAAAACACACAGACATGAAGATCGCCTTTTAAATATGTTGCTCTCTTTATCTGTTTTCAAACACTCCTCCAAAGCTTCAACTTTCAACTCTTCCTTGTCATCATCATCAACTCATGCTTTTTAGAGCCTGTTTTGATTGGTTCCTTCTCCAAAATGGATTTTGGGGTTCCGGGTTCGGATGGTGTAATGGGTCCTGAAAATGAAGCTCCATCTCAAGTCAGCTGAAGATCACTGGAAAATGTTCAAATTTGCAAAGAACTGATGAGATCTAATTCTTTGGTGTCGCATTGCTCTGGTAGCCAGCAAGAGCATATGCTGAGCTTCTCTTCACTCAAATCTGAAGCTCCTTTCATCAACAAAGATGGTGACTTTTTGGAGATGAGTACACAAAACAATGACTTTTCTTATTTTCAGCATATACCCTCAGGATATGCTAGAAATGCAGGTAACTTGTTTGATGGATTGTGTCAAGAAAGATTTTTTCTTTGGGATGTTTGTTTTGGTTTCTGGCTTTTTCTAAGATGGGGTTTTGGGGTATGAGATTTAGCCAACACTCTTTGTGCTCAAAAGGGTATTTTTTATTAGAAATTTCAAGTATTTTCACCATTGGCTTTGTTGGAGAAAATCCCAACATTTCTTGCTACAAGACTATGTTTGGTCCTTTTTTCTTGTCTTTTAAGGTTTATGGCTCAATGTTGTGTTTCAGGTTATGGTTCTGGAAGCTTGAATGCAAGCATGCATGATGCTTTTAATGGTTTCAGAGGGCCATTAACTCCATCTCAGTTGACTGAGTTACAACACCAGGCATTGATCTACAAATACATCACTTCTAATGTGGCTGTGCCTTCCAATTTGATCATCCCTCTCAAGAAATCCCTTTATCCTTATGGCTTCACCAGCTCATCTGCTGGATCTTTGCTCCCCAATTCATGTAAGCTTCTTTGGAAAAATATATATATATATATATATTTGGATTTTGAAATGTGTTGAAAATGTACAAAATGTTGCCTGTTAGCTGGGGTAAAGTTTTAGAATTCCACTCCACTCTTTGTTATTTTAAAGTATCCACCCGAGTCCGAATAATCCGAGTTATATAGGAATTGATATCCTGAATTACTTTGCTGTTTGTAACAGGGAATTTTGGATTTTGCAGTGATTTCAAAGTTTCCTGTTTATCTTTTTATTTCAAAAGTAAATTTAGCTAAAAAGTAACAGTAGGGTTGATGTTGAATCCTTTTCTTTTTCTTCCCTTGTGTGTGTGTCCTTGTCTTTATTATTGATCAATGGGTGGTTTTCTGGTTTGTATATATAAAAAAATTACATGTAGTGGGATGGGGCTCTTTCCATCTGGGGTGCTCGGGCAGCGCTGACCCTGAGCCGGGGAGGTGTCGTCGAACCGATGGAAAGAAATGGCGGTGCTCTCGGGACGCTGTTGCCGACCAAAAGTATTGTGAAAGGCACATAAATAGGGGCCGCCATCGTTCAAGAAAGCCTGTGGAAGGCCAGACTGGCCATGCCGCCTCTGGGACTGCTAATCTGAAGGTGGTGCCGATGTCTTCCCCTATGTCAGCATCGGTGATAACCGGCGGCAGTTCATCCAGCAGCCTCATGGTCGCACAGCAGCACCGGTTTAAGAACTTGCAATCTGGTGCTACTGATCATTTGCCGAACTCTCTTGTCAACAGGTAAAAAATATCGTTCATGAATTCGAGATTGCTTTAGTTGCTTGCATTCATATTATTCCATTAGCGCATTACCGGACGGTATATATTTGAGCAGTTTGAGTAGGGATACTTTCTGCTCTTTTCTTTTCTCTTTAAAGTAGACCCCACTGTTTCATCTTTATTTTCGTGACTTTGACAACACCTTGTAATTGGGACTTAGAATTCTCTTTCTTGGAACATTTTAATGATTTCTTCTACGTTCCATCGATACAGAATTTTGATTAGTTGGATACATTACTGATTAAAATCAAAATTATTGATCTTTAACCACGTTTGTTGTGGTTAGGTTTCCCTTATTTCGACCATGTCTTTTAAGTTTTCCTAAACAAAAATGATTTGTGTGGCAGGATACAAGATCCACGGGCGTTGCCTGTAATGTCTTCCACCACCAACCTGAAATCTGATAACTCCACATTGTCCATTACGAAACAGGGTGTTCCATTTGCAGAATCCTCTCAATTAGATTTCAGACATGTCACCTTTGATTCTCTCGTCAATCTCTCGCACGGAAGCTCGAACATGGATTCTAAAGAGTATGGTCATCTGCTGGACTTAACCACTTCTCAAGAAACCCAAGACCAAAATCCGCTTGGCCGGTTCATCGATGACTGGACCAAGGACGAATCTATCAGTTCTGTTATTACTTGGCCAGGGGAGTTAAGAACGGACTGGAACCAACTCTCTATGTCTATTCCTGTGACATCTTCGGAGTTCTCATCATCCTCGTGCTCATATGCACAAGAGAAGCTTGCCCTTTCTCCCCTTAGGTTATCTCGGGAGTTCGATCCGCTCCAAATGGGTGATGTTAGTGACCCGAACCAAAATCAAGCTCATAGGTTACCGATATCTTGGGGAAGTTCAATGGGAGGTCCTTTAGGAGAGGTCCTAACGAACACCGCAAGCAATGCAGGTAGCTGCAAGAACTCATTGCCACTTAACCTCTTATCCAAAGGTTGGTCCAGCAGCCCACATTCACAATCTCCTTTCCCAACAGGCGTGCCACAGATGGCATCTTTCGGATCACTTGCAAATAGCAGTTCTGGAAGCAGTCCGATATCTGAGAATAAGAAGCTCCATGATGGTTCGAGCCTTTGCGACGATGTGCTCGGCTCGACTCTTGTAAGTTCTGCCTTGATTCCTTCAGTGATCCGGAACTAATAATTTCAGCGAGAAAAGGACTGAAACTTCGGAAGAAAACTAGCCCAGAAAGCAGTTTTAATCCGAACGATCTTTGAAGAAACTTGTGTTTAATTATTTTTCTTTCAATCTTTGTTCAACTTTTAACTTGATTGTTGTTTAATTTTACAAAGTGGAAAATGTTGAACATTCCCTGGCTCATTTGGATTTCTGGGTGTATGAGTATATCTATAGTTTGAGAATTTAAGTAATTTATGATCTGATTAATTGCCTCTTTTGCTAATGATCTTTGGCCAAAATATTTATAAAAAGATTACAGTTCGGATCGGTTTTCGATTTTTCTGAGTCAATGATAGAGGGAAGACTTGCATGATTATAATATGTATAAATAACTTCCAAAATACACATTGATGATTGACAATGTTGGGGCCATTTTTGCGTTGTTTCCATCTTTTCCAGCTGGGTTAGATTGTTAAAATGATTGAGATTTCAGCAATGGAGTTTCCTTGACTCCAGGCAGGAGGCACAATTGTTGCCTGCCCACCCGGCACTCCCCCACTCGGATCAATTCAAATATATGGGACCATCTCTTCTCTTTTTCTGTTCCGGAACACTATATATTCGTTCATTTAATGTTCGTGAATATCTTAGTTTAACATTTGCAAATAATATTTGTTTATATGTTCGCCAAAATAATGAAATTACACCATTAGTCTTTAAACTCCTTAGACTTCGTAGTTTGAACTCCTAAGTTCACTTTGTGTTCAATTTACTCCTTGCCTTCAATAATATTTAAAATGTAAAAATAATAAAAGGAAAAGAAGAATAAAAAAATGAGCCAATAAACGAGTTTGCAAACAAGCTTGTTCGTGAACATAAACGAATCAAACACACATTTATTTATGTTCGTTCATTTATTAAGCGAACACAAAAATTTTGTTCATACTTGTTTATTTAGCTTAATAAACGAATGTTATACGAACAGTTTATTGAACGCTCTATTCATTTATACCCCTAAACAAGATTCAAATTGAAAACTCTTTAGTACTCGACCTAACAATTATCGATACATGAGACTAGACCGAGAGGTTAAGTCAAATAACTATTCAAATTCTAATTTGATTTTTTTTCCAATCATGCATGATGGACTGGGAACATCCTTGAAAGGAACATTTTGGTGTTTGGGGTCCAGTAGCTGTGGGGAATGAAAGTCTCTGGAGCAATATATTTTGACATGATTGAATCTTTAAAAAGAAGGAATCCGACAATAGTAAGAACAAGAGTTGGTGCTATTATGTGCTGTACCTTACCCTACATTAGCTAAGAAAATAGTCAATTTTGTCGAATGGTCTTGTTTGGTACCAAGGAAAATTTGTAAAATGCGCCCTCGACACCCGAAGAATTAACCAATTGGTGGGAATGTTTGGTTTTTGGCTGCAGATAAAATGCCCTGCAAGATTTGAGGATCATAAAGTGAAACCAGCTTAGTAGAAAATTGGACCGGACACTATAATACGAGGTTATGATTGCTATTTTATGTGTCAGCAATTACGATAAATGAAGTGGAAACTGTTTTGTTTGAATTCTGTAGGTGTAATAACTGACCGGACACTTAATATGATTTAAGTTTTAAGGAGATTTCATCGACTCAAATTCTACGGTTAAAATTTATCTCCGACCAACTTAAATATAAAAAAATTCTTTATTTCTATTTAATAAAATAATAAGTTAATTAAATATATATATATTAACATTATAATAATTGTCGCTAAATAAATAGATGAGAATTAGAACATAGAGCTAATTGAGAGAAATATAAAAAGAGAAATTATAGTAATTATTTCTAAATCAGTCCAATTAAACGACAAACAGGCCGAAAAGCCCAAAACTTTCCCAAACTCAGAAAATTCACATGTAAATTACAGTTTTAACCTACCCAAAGAGAATAATTTTTTTAACAAAGCGTCGCCCTCTAAAGTCTAAATCGGTTCGCTACAATTTCTAGTTCTTCACAAATAACACAAAAGTAACAAAACCTTAAACCCTAAACTCTACTCTTTTTCAGTCTACCAACGGCGGAGGTAAAATTGTTTGTGAGTCGAGACTTGACCCGAATCAAAAGAATAGGTACCCACTCTCACATTCGGGGCCTTGGTCTCGACTCTTCTCTGGAGCCCCGCGACATTTTCGAAGGTATGGTGGGCCAAACCCAAGCTCGTAAAGCCGCAGGTGTCATTCTCCAAATGATCAAAGATGATAAAATTGTCGGTCGAGCTATTTTATTAGCCGGACAACTGGGAACCGGCAAGACTGCCATCGCTACGGGCATGGCCAAATCCTTAGGCCTTGAAACCCCATTTTCCATGCTTTCCGGCAGCGAAATCTTCTCCTTGGAAATGTCGAAAACCGAAGCGTTAATGAAAGCTTTTTAGAAGTCCATTGGAGTAAGAATCAAGGAAGAAACCGAAGTAATTGAAGGTAAAGTCGTTGAGATCCAAATTGACCGCCCCACAGTTTTCGGGGCGGCTTCGAAAACGGGAAAATTAACTCTCAAAATGACAAAATGGAGTCCGTTTATGACCTCGGTGCGAAGATGATCGAGGCATTGGGGAAACAAAACGTGCAGAGTGGGGAAGTGATAGCCATCGACAAAGCTTGGGGCAAAATAACTAAGCTTGGGAGGTCATTTTCGAGGTCAAGAGATTATGATGCAATGGGACCACAGACTAAGTTTAAGGGACAACAACACTCAAGTCAAAGCATGTAAAAGATTCTTACCATAGGCTTGCAAATGTATCACATTTCCACCATTGTTTGGATCGATTTGCAAATAACCTAAGAGTTTTTTAGCGGGTGTCGAATCCGTCAAAAATATATACCTACTTGTTCTTAAGGATTTGTAGTAGTGGCAAGTAGGGTCGTACCCACAGGGAGTGGTCAAAAGGTATAAGTTTGCTAACTAATACTAGTGTGGATGAAAAGTAAAAAAGGGTTTATTTTGTTGTATAGTTTGTGAAGAGATCAAGAGAAATAATTAAAAGGGTTTGTGCGAATGGTTTGGTGATGTCTAGCCAAGTCGTTCGCAGTGCTTCAATTCGAGTATTAGATCAAAGAATTCGAAAGATAATCTGCATAATTACTCAAGTAGCTTGGTTCTTAAGTTAGATGATAATCCATAAATGTAATCACTCATTTTTATCCGTTGTATAAATATTGTATTAATGTATGTTAGTTTAATAATTAACGTATTATTATTGCATGTATACATATCATATTATGTGTCTGTTATATATGTGTGATTAATGTGTGACATATACGACTGCATGCATGTTATACGTACTATAGGTGTATATGTTAATATTTATAGTCTATAGATGTCATATGTGTGTTTATATTTTATGTGTGCATTGTGTATGTGTGGGTATTCATGGTAATTATACGTATAGCTATATGCATATGTGACGGTATGTCATATTAATTAAGGATGTATTGCGTATTAATGTTTGCATGTTACGTATATGTGTACTCGTATGTCGTACGTACATCGTATGTATATGCCTGTATTATTATTATTAATAATATTATTAGTAGGGTTGGGCTAAATTAAATACAAATAAATGGATATATTAGAACTCTGACAAATTAAATGTCCAAGTCCTATATTACAAATCAAAACCCAAAATTAAAATTACAGAGCCCATTTTTGGCCCGAATCAGATTAAGTTAACCCTAATCATCATTTTTCCTTGCGCAGCCCAATCTGAGCCGTTGGATCAGATTTTGATCCAACGACCCTGATCGAAAAAGGAGAACCTTCCAGAGGGCGCGTGCGACTCACTCACAGGGCTGCTGGACTTCCATACGCGCGTGGCTTGCACATGCTGACTCCTCAGATATCAAGATGTCACGTGGCTTCATCTCAGGCATTCCCACCAATTTCCAGATTACATCAGAACTGTCCATTTCTCATGCAAATCCAACCGTTGGATCAAATCTGATTCAATGGCCCTGGGAGCTTCTGGCAGAGCGGTCACCACCGCACCATCCCACCATGCCGGTAGTACCAACCACCGCGCTCAGAAATCACCGAAGATAAGGAAAATCAGATTTTTCGTCAGTATCAAATCAACCCAAAATATGTATTTGACAGATTTTCTACCAAACCAAAAAAATGGGATATATGTATGAAACAATTAATTTGTAAAGAAGGGGTGTTCAGTTGTAATCAGTTTCCCAAAAAAATACAAAAAAAGAGTTTAACCCTCTTGTTCTTTTTCGAACATACAAAGGTATCCATCCACCTCGAGTGTTGCATGCATGCATGTGTTCTAAAGATAACAAAAGAAAAGGAGTGAGTGTTTTTACCTCCGGTCGTCAGTTCCCCTACCGGCAACAAGCCTAAATATGGTGAGCCGGCTAAAAGGGGGAGACGTTCTTTCAGTTTCGTTTTAAAAAAATACAGTTTTTGCTCCGTATTTTCTTATATCTAGGCAAAAGGGGAAGTCTTTGTGTAGATCTAAATTCAGATTCAGGTTTGGGTTGAAGCGAGGTTTATTTTGGTGGGTTTTTTTAGGTTCGTCGGTGCCGACTAGCTGCAGTCGGCGGCGAATGGTCGCCAGTTTCTGGGTTCGTTGAGGGTTTGAAGTTGGTTTTTGAGAGAAAATGGGAGAGTAAGGGGGATATTATCCTAAGGCTCAGAAAAAATGAGGGAAAAAAGAGAGGGGAGGCCGGTTGGGGTATTTATAGGCGAGCTTTTAAAAAATGGCCTAATTACTCATTAAACCATCAGGCGTTTTGGTATTTTTCAAAACGAGTCTGCCCCTTGATATAATCACAACTCCAGTCCTCTCTAGTTTTCCAAAATTTCAATTGGACCCCAAATTAATCCGAAATCAGTTTTAAAAAGGGTAAAATGCGTGCTTAGTTCCTCCGCGTTTTTGATTTTTTCAGTCTGAGTTTGTCGCATGGGTTAATCGCATTTTTAGTCCTCCCAAGTTTTGTCCAGTTCTCAATTGTGTCCCTAAGTGTGCATTTTGTTCATTTAATTTTAGCTTTCTGCTTCATTTTTCGTTCATTTCAGTCCTTGGTAAATTTGTGAATATTTATGTTATGTTGTTTATGTTATGTGTTTTTTAGTATATATAATTTGCCCATTATTTACTTGTGATTTTTCTATCATGTTTTCCTTTGTTTTTAGGTATGCTATGTCTTGTTTTATTTTTTACTTCATTTGTTTGTATTTGCATGCATATCTTTTATATGTAAGGTTTGGTTTATTTCGAATATCATGTTATATGTAGTACGTTAGCATCTTTGTGTATACTAACATAAATTTCTGTATCCCCTTTTTAGGTTACATGTTAGTGCGTTTTTTTTGTCACGTGCCATGCCATGTTTTATTTATTTATTTGTGCATGCAAATTATGTCGTATGTTATGTGCTAGGTATTAGTTTCTTTGTTAGTACGTCGTTTTGATTGTGAAATTAACATCATAATACATTCATGTCATGCATATGTTACATTGTATGTATTCTTGAAGTATGGGTTCTTTATTTACTACATGTTTTTATTCATGCCTCGTTGTTTATCATATTTGTTTAATTTTGTGATATCCATATTTTTTATTATTTATTTTGTCCTTTACCATATGAATGCAAATGTATATTCCGAATTATTTCTCTAAGATTGCATATCGAGATATATAAATTGTCAATGTGGTGCCCTTTTATCGAGTGTAAACGGGGCTAGTATCAGGCGTAATGATAGTGGTTGGATGTTTACTCTCAGATAATGGGGCCTTTAAAATCTACTCGCACTTATAACCAAATTTTAATTTAATCGTCACTTTAATCCGGAAAATCTAATATTAATAAAACGATAATTATTAAAGTACCAATTTTGGGCGGTGTGGGTGCTAATCCTTCCTCATCCGTAACCGACTCCCGAACCCAAAGTTTTTGAATCTCTGGTTTTATGGTGTCCGGCCTACCTAAGTGGCCGGTGGCGACTCCATTTTCTTAAATAAAATACGGTATTTTTGAAACCCCACAGAATAAATATTTTAATACCCGAAAAACCACCAACACTTTGAAAACTTGCTTTTTTAGCGAGCGGGACATCGCTACAATAAATAACCTAAGAGTTCTCTTCTTTTAATTAGCTAACAACCTAATAGTCCATAAGTTATTAACACTTATTATCAAGGTTAAATCCTTAGATAGTCCACTTTAGATAAAACCTATCAAATAGCATTAAGTGATTAAGAGACCAAAGCACATATATACAAAAAGCGATAATCCACACAAGTTAAATATACGATTTCGTACGTTCAAAAACCATAGTCTAGGTTTTCTTACCGCTTGTATCAATAATTCATGCTCGGTTAATTGTGCATGTATAATCCAACACACACAATTGAATGAGCTCAGAAGATATAAAAATACTTTGAATTACGAAGAATATTTAAGAACAATAATTCTTACTAATAAATGTATTGAAAACCTAAAAACAAACTTGACTAGAATTAAGGGTTTAGCTACTCATAGAGTAGATGAAAGCAAGAAGGGTTTTCTAGGATAAATCTGTATTCTCAGGTTTAAGGTGGATTTCTCTCTTCCTCTATGATCCTATTTATAGATGAAGAATTATACATCAAATAAGGAAAGGAGTTACAATAAAGTACAATCATTAATCCTACATTAAATGCTATTTAATATAAAGTGAAAGTCTAATTAATGTAGAATTTCTTCTCTTCTAAGCAACCACGTCAGCATAGGATTTGTGCGTGTTTTGTCTCCAACGTCCGCGTGACTTACGTGTCAGCGTTTCAGGGCTCGTTCACACGGCTCTCGTTCGCGCGCTGAGGCTCGCGGCTGGTTTCATCATTGCATTCTGGTCTGCATACATCAACGTCCGTATGACTTTCTACTTGCGTTCGCCTACTCAGCCTTCAGCGTTCACAAGGTTCCATTGTTCACAGCCAACGTTCGCGTCCTATTGTATATCAATCGTTCGCATGTAGTGGTCCGTAATTCTGCTTCCATGTCAGTTTGCATGGTCTGCCTTGGTTCGTTCGCACTCGAATGTTCGTAGTCCTTGTTCGCAGATCAATCTCCAAAGTGTAAAAACTTTGCTAATTTACTCTTGTTGTACATAAAATATTATTTAGCCGTTAAAACACCCTGAAAACCAAATAAGAACAAAAACAAAGACTTGTAGATAGATTAGTGTGCTAAAACATAGAGAATTATATAAGAAACTTATTATCAGCTAATTCAACTCATCATGCACGGGTTAAATATGTTGAGATCGATCTACATTTTATTCGGAAGAAGGCTTTAGCAGGACAACTTGGGGAGAATTTTCTTCCTTCTTCATAGCAAATAGTTGATATACTTGCTAAGCCTATTTCTCCTTTTATATTTCCTCATATGCGAAATAGACTTGGGGTTTTGTCTTACCAGGAACTTCAAAGGGAAGAGAAAACTAGGACAATGATAGAGTAATATATTATTCTACAATATTGGACTAAGAATATTCTGGGATATGTTGGGCTAGCCAGCTGTTGACAGCCTATAATAGTCAGTTATATAGTTAAGAGGGTTTTTAGTTTGTTACGGATGCGTATTGGGTCATTATATAAGCTCAAGGTTCTTGTTTTGTATCTTAAGCCTTTTATGTTAACAAAAAAAAAATCAGATATTTTCCTTTTTCTTTTCTACTTTCCCCAAATTATTTCAAGTTCGTAGATTGTCCTTCTTTCAGCTTATTTTTTTTTGTTATTCCTTTTCGTTTCTAATTCAAGTTTGTATCATATCGTGTGAAATTTGTATATATTTTTAAAAAAATTATTTTTATATGTTTTGTGAATTTTTAGGAGTTTTAATTTTTTTTAAGTAGAATAAAAAAATTGAAAATCTCAACACTATGACATGTCCGTACTGTACCAATTGATTCAAAAAACTGTTAGATTTAACAATTAATGTTAGTTAAATAGCTTAATCGATTCAATTTGTTGGTTTAAATGTTTAATTATGTGCAAAAAATAGAGAATTAATTGTTTTTCTTCAAAGTTCAATGACTTTTTACACCCTTAAACCTTTTTTAAACTTAGCCTTTAAATATTTTTATTCTCTATTATTTAAATTTGACATTTTTTATTTTTAGTATTTTAATTATGTGTTATTTTGAGATTATATCATAGGATACATTTTTAGAATATTATTACCACGTCATCAAAAGAATTGAAAATGGATTTTATTATTATTCAAACAATATAATTTTTAATTATTTAACAAAATAATAAAAAATTGTTTGTAGAAATGACACCCATTTTTCGATAAAATGTGTCTAATTAATCGTTTTTTAAAGATATTATTGATTAAACGTGTCTTTATTTTATGTGACACACCTATTCAAAAAAAATATTTTGTATAAAGGAAAACTGTCCGAAAGATTTTTTTTATAACATGTCCAAAAGATTTTAATTCTCACATACGCTTTTTTATAAAAACATTTATTTATTTATTTTTTTGAAAAGTCGCGTTTTATGATCGATGCCTCTCGCTTCATTCTCACATAAAAACAAAACAAAAAAAGTCTATTTTTTATTCCGTGATACGTTTCAATTAAGATGATTATTGTTTAATATATGATTTTTATTAATTAAAAAATAAAAAAATAACTCATCAAAATTACACAAAAAGATCACAAAAAACCTTGTTAACAAAAATCATAAATTTATTTTTTTAAAAATAATACTAAATTTAATAAAATAATAATATCTTACGCTACACATTTAATCCATTTTTAATTTTAAATATTATTTTTAAAATAATTAAAAAATATTGGCTTAAGTGTTATTTTTATCTTTGTAGTAGTCACAGTTTATCGATTTCGCTCGTATAGTATTTTTGCATTAATTTGACTCTTGAAATAGTCGAATTGTATCACCGTTTGCCCCTTGATTGATATTTTAACCTTAAAATCTCAAACACTAAATCTTAATCGGAAATTTTATCAATCTAAAGTGATTATGAAACATAAAAATATTCTTAAACCATAAATGATGATGCAATTTGACTACTTCAAGGGTCAAATTAATGCGAAAATACTATAGATAAAATCGATAAATTTGAGAAATTATATCATAGGTCCGGTTCATTACGTCATTCATGGTCCAACCAATAAAAAATATCAATTTTATTAATTTTTTTCATATCATATTTTTACTAAGTAAATCTATAATTAGTAAAAAGTATCTTTTAATTTAATTTACAGTAAATCTGAGTGAATATTTATTTGATAAAAAAATGATATAAAAATTTAATAAAATAAATATTTTTTAATGGTTAGACCATAAATCACTAAAATTGTATTATCCGCTGGAAGCCACCATGTTCAGCACTTTTCCAGTGTTTTTAGCCGTCTGTTCAACAACACCAGTCCCTTTTGATCGCCCTCTTCGCCTATCGCCGCCGCCACGTGTCACACCACCATTTTGTAGAACAAAAACTTCAGTGCCGCCGAAGATGGCCGCTTCTACTTCAACGGCTCCCGTCCCTCTCTTCTCCACAGCTCGAACCGAACTCGTTTCGACTCGCTGCAGCTTCCAGACCGGACTCGTAAGTACGAGAACCCGATTGAAGTTCCGGACTCTGTCTCTTAAACCCGAACCCGGATCCAAGCGAGGTGATTCAGTTAAGCGCAATGTGGTTAACGAGGAAGATATCGTGGAGGAGACTAAAAAATCCGTTGACGACAAGCAGTTCGTACGGTGGTTCCCGGAGGCTTGGCCTTACCTCTGGGCCCACAGTGGCGGCACTTTCGTTGTTCTTATTTCCAGCGAAATCGTTGTTTCCCCCTATTTGGACGCCATTTTAAAGGCAAGAACAAATATTAAATACTTCATCTTTTCTTTTTCTATGATCAAGCTTTTTAACCTTTTTCCTTTTAATTTGCAGGATATCACGTTTCTGCATCACTTAGGGATCAGATTTGTTATTGTTCCGGGAACTCACGTGCAAATCGACAATCTTTTGGTCGAAAGAGGTCGGGTTCTGATTGTTTCACTTTGTTTCTCGTGGAAATGATTGTTGAAATAAGTTTGTTTCTTGAAAGTTTTATAGTATAGTTTATTATTATTTGTCTTTATTATTATTATCTAAGGCTAAGCAACTTTCGGCCAAAATTTGAACCTTCATTTTTGTGTAATTATGATTGGACATGTTTTAGTTGGATGATTCAGTCTTCATCTAACTATTATTGAATTTTTGTTGAAACTTTTATCTTATGTCTTAGTGTTATTTCTCTTCATCATTATAACCTAAGCAGTTTGAAAGCTTTGGCCAAAACTTGAATCTTCATGTTTGTCTAATTATGATAGAACTTGTTTTAGTTGAATAATTCAGTCATCATCTTACTTTTAACTATGATTGAGCTTTTTTTCAAAACTTCATCATGTATTTTAATATTGTATATCTTTATTTTTATAATCTAAGCAATTTGGAAGCTTTGTCCAAAATTTGAACCTTCATTTCATTCTAACTTTGATTGAACATGTTTTAGTTGTATAGTTCAGTCTTTATCTTTAACTGTGATTGAACTTTCTGCTTACGTTGGATAGATTTGTAGTGACTTAAAATAAGCTACGACATTTGCAGGACATGAACCAAAGTATAATGATAGATATAGAATAACAGACTCTGAATCACTAGCTGCTGCAACAGAAGCGGCTGGTGGGATACGTGTAATGATGGAAGCAAAACTTTCTCCTGGACCCTCCATATCTAATATTGGTCGACATGGTGATAGTAGTCGTTTGCATGAAGCTGGTGTTAGTGTTGGTAGCGGAAACTTCCTTGCAGCCAAGGTTAGAATGTTTAACTTTGAGAATAGAATACTTGGTTTTGGCTTATGCTTTTTATGTGCTCTGATATTATTCTCTGAGACTGGCTATACCGAGTAGGGATATATTATCTTTTACATTTATGTGTATGTACATGTAGCTACCTTATTCGGACTAAGGTGTATGTGTTGGACATGGGTATGTGTCCAACACTAGTTTGTTAAAAAAATTTCTTCATATTTTAATGTATTTGAAGGGTTCTTAGAGGATCATGCCCCATGCTCTATACCTATATCCAAGTATACGCTATACATTGGAAAGGGGTGTGGGACACGGATGCATATGGAAAAATGAAGAGTTGGAGTAATATAACATATAGAGAGATGGGTGGTACTTTTTATGTTTTTTCCTCTCTGAATCTTGTTAAACCCTTTTGCAGAGAAGAGGAGTTGTTGAAGGTGTTGATTATGGAGCAACAGGTGAAGTAAAGAAAATAGATGTTGCTCGCATGCGTGAGAGGCTTGATGGTGGTTGTATAGTAATATTAAGCAACTTGGGTTATTCTAGCTCTGGAGAAGTGTTAAATTGCAAGTATGCAGTGTAACTTTTGATGGCATTTGGTTGCAGTAGGCTTTTATCTGTTATGTGATGAAGCGAAAAACTCCTATTTTCACTTTGAAGTAGTCTTTTTTTATGGTTCCTGGGAAATTATATTCTGCATTTTTTTTAAGTAGATCTTATTTATTAGGCTGGCAATCAGAGTGAGAAACCAATCTTTTTTCCGCTTTTACTTTTTCTATCTTCGTTTAATTTTATCCAAGTTGGTTTTCTCATATACGGAGGGATCATTTAGTTTGGTGTCTCAGTAAGCAACTTTGTAGGGTTAGCAGGATGTCAATGCATAAGGATTGAAAAAAGAAAAAAAAAATAACTCCAGAAAATCTCTTGTGGGTTGAATACACCTTCTCAACCTGAGCTGTCCTTGTATTCTTTGCATATGTTCTCTAAGCTAGTTCTGCTTCAACTAAAACATATGTTTGCATATGCTCTCTCTCTCTCTCTCTTATAACTTCCCAGTGATCAAAAACCTTTTTTAATGCTTGTCTAAATTTCAGCACATATGAAGTTGCTATAGCTTGTGCAATAGCTATTGGAGCAGATACGCTTATTTGCATCATAGATGGTCCGATCTTGGATGAGAATGGATGCCTTATTAAATACTTGCCTCTAGAAGAAGCAGATAACTTAATCCGTCAGAGAGCCCAGCAAAGCGAAATAGCAGCTAAATATGTGAAAGCTTTTGCTGAAGAAGATCTGACTTGCCTTGGACATAATGATTCTATTGCAGCTGTCCACTCTTTGCAGAATGGGCAGGCTCTTAATGGTGCTCGTAATCCACTCTTTGCAGTGAACTTGTCGGTTAACCTTATGCGAAAGTAGGCATTGTCTGTCAGGTATTTTGTACCAAATGTAGTTAATTCCCTATGTATCTGCATTGATTAGTGAGTTCTCAACATTTGCTTTTCTGATAGCTAGCTTGGATGATTTATCGGGTTCTTCCATGGATGCAGGGTTACACCTAAAATGAATGTTATATGCAACTAAGTGTTTAGTAAAGTTATAATTACATTTTATTCGAATTCACTGATGCATCATTAGAGGGCCTCCTAGTATTACCAATATTTTTTTTTTGAAAACTGGGTCGTGCATTAAGAACTTCACATATCAGTGTCATAACGTTTGACAACTGGAGGGATATTTGTTCTGTTATCCTTTTTCCAAGGACTAGGGATCCAGAGTAACATCATGTGGCTGGCATTAGTTAGTTTATGAAATGCTGTTGCAAGATCTAGTAAGCCATTATGCTGTCTTGTGTTCAATTTGCTGACTTTAACTCTGCTTGTTATTTAGTGATCTATACGAAGGGGCTAGGATGGCTAAGGTAACAGATCTAGCTGGAATCAGGCAAATCATATAACCTTTAGAAGAGTCTGGCAATTTGGTTCGCAGGAGTGATGATGAGGTCTGTAATGCTCTCTTTTTTTCCAGACTATCTCCTTTATTTATGCTTAATGATGTGGTTGATGCAATAAGATTAAAAGTTTGGCCCTATTTTGCGTGCTTTGTTTCTTCTACTGGTTCTTGGTTGTTTAGTGAACAGGTCAGATTCATTAAAATTATCCTTTGCTTCAAATCTTACCGAATGTACAAAATGGGAGGGGGAAAAGCCTCTCTTTTTTTGAGCCGGAGGCATGATGCCAATATCCGAGAATTAAATTCTTGCATGGCTTTTTTTTTGTCTTCAGCTGCTTAAGGCCATAGATTCATTTGTCGTCATGGGAAGAAAAGGTCAAATCGTTGCTTGTGCTGCTTTTTTTCCTTTCTTCAAGGAAAAGTGTGGAGAAGTATCGCAGTTTCTCCTGAATGCCGAGGACAAGGACGGGGAGATAAATTGCTTGGTATGATATTGAATTCTCTAATCATAGAGTGATGCCGGTTTTCCATCAGATTATGAATTTTGTTTTAAGTAGCATCTCTTTAATGTGATATAAATACTGGATTTTTTTTGTAGTTGACCAACCAATATCATTCCAAATAAAAGTTCTCACTTCTTGATGTCAATCAAATTGATGCAGATTACATCGAAAAGAAGGCATCCTCCATCGGATTGGATATACTTTTCCTTCTGACAACTCGGACTGCAGATTGGTTTGTATTTTTCTCCCACTACTTATAAACTATGCCAGCACTTCTCAGTAGGAGGTGAAATACTCATGGTTTTAAGCTTTAACAGGTTTGTAAGGCGTGGGTTTACGGAATGTACCATCGACGTGATACCGGAGGAAAGGAGGAAAAGGATTAATCTATCTCGTAAATCCAAGTATTACATTAAGAAATTGGTATCGGACGGAAGTGGAATATCTGCCGATAGAGCATTTAAATGAGCCAGGGGAGAGCGAGTGCGTGCTAACCAGGGCTGAACCTGGTCAGTCTGGGTGGCTACAGAAACTATATGCTGTAAATTACATACCGGATAGGTTTTTGTTTCGAAATCTAGATGATTATGGTAAAGCCTTAAAGCTATAGCTTTGGAAGCTTTGTAGGCATTTTCTTGTATTAGTTTATAGAAATTTGCTATTAATATATGCTTTAGAAGCTGATTCTCATTTCTACTTGCACTCAAATCCGAGTCATGCTACAAAAATTACAAGTACTAACAGATCCAAATAAAAGTTCTTCAATCCTGTCCCTAACCTAATCCAATCAAATTCGATACACCTTAAACTAAAAAAATCTCAATTAACCGAAACACCCCCATCTTCTATAAATGGATTTCAGTAGGATTTTACACTTTCAAATTCTAACAGTGTGTTTGGTTAGGGAATGATTTTTTGGGTAAACTATCACATTTTTTCTTTCTTGGTCACTCAATTAATTTTTTTGTCAAAACCGTCACTAACGTTCCGTTTAGTTATCATTTTAGTCACTAATCGTTAAAAAATTAACGGAGATGGTGAAGTGTCATGGGATAATAACACTTTTAGTCCTAAAATTTGTATATTATATTAATTAAGTCCTAATTCAAAATAACTCATCAAATATGGGTCAAACCCCAAAATTTTTATTTTCTATCTTCCTCTACAACAACACTTCTCTTTTTTTTTCCTTTTCTATTTTCGTTAACTGAAGAAACGGTGTCGATTTGACCGATCATTTATAGAGTTTGGTGATATTAGACTGCTCTCTTGATTGTTCATATATTAGCAAGTAGAATAATCGAATTGTGAAATGGGTTTCTCTAGTTCGTACATTTTTTTTTTTATGTTTTGAGTTTGATCTTGTTGTAGTTCAGATACTTTCAGTGCAAACACATTATATCTATACACTAAGAAGTCTAAGGAAGAAAAACATTTATTTTTGTTCTTTGAGGGTATATGTTTTGAGACTATCTCTTTCTATTTATCTGTAGCTTTTGCTTTGATTGGCCATTGCATTTTTAGATTTCGATAAACACAACTTCACCATTCTTTAGTGTAATTCTAGCATTATATTAATCCTTTTCTAATTTTCCCTCTATTTATCTTTTTCAAAATTTTTCTATTCTTTTGGCTTCTCAGGTCGCCCTGGTTTGATCATCTCTAAAATGTTACGGGTGATGCAATGAAACTTTCTGATAATACAAGGTACTTTGTATATGCATCATTTTCAGGCTTTTTAGTTTCTGATCCTGGTTGTTTTCCATGTTTATGTGTTTTTTGCAGTATTAAATTTTTATTTATTTATAAATTTTTTAATGATTTTTTTGGCTTTCTGGAATGAAGCCTCTTCTGTTTACAATGGACTAGAAGATTCATCTTTTTATTTTATTTTTTCTTTTAACTAAGTTTTGAAACATCATTGTATTATTTGGGTGTGTCGGAAATGAAACGTTAATGGAAATGGGAAAGAAAAAAAGAAAGAGAAGTATTGTTGCAGAGGTAGAAGAAAGAAAATAGAAAATTTAGGGTTTGACCCATATATTTGATGAGTTATTTTGAATTGGGACCTAATTAATAGATTGTACAATTTTAGGACTAAAAGTGTTATTATCCCATGACACTTTACCATCTTCGTTAATTTTTTTAACGACCGGTGACCAAAATGATAACGAAATTTAGTGACGGTTTTGACAAAAAAATTAATTGGATGACCAAAACAAGAAAAATGTGATAGTTGGGTGACCACTCGTGTAGCTTACCCTAATTTTTATTAGAATCACACATCCACGTCTGATTTGGGAATATTTTCTTCAAGGAGTAATATTGTATTCTCAACTGTAACACTTATTTTATTAAATGGTGGAAATGTGATTTCTTTCGATTTCTTAGGTATTTGTCAATTTTCACCCTTTTGGAGCATATTGACCATAAGTTAATAAATTTTTTTCGTACAGATCTTTTGTTGAAATTTTAATTAGATAATTAAATATATATGGTGTAAATTAATTAAATATTTATAATTTAATATTAATTTAATATTTAATATATTTTTATTAATATTATATTTATGATGTTTATAATTATATGTTGAAATTGTATATTGCTTGAGAATTAATAAGTTAAGAGATGATGTTTTTAATTTTTTTGCAAATTTTTAATTCTAGTCCTAATCTTACCTAGAGAGGAGGGGAAGGGGACTCAAGGGGAAAGGAAATTGGTGTTTTTAGTAGGTCTAGAACTCATGACTTGAGAAATGAGGGAACAAAGAAGAACAGTTTGACCAACCGGTCAAATGTTTACCATCTTATAAAATATTTTAATAGGTAAACTTATGATCTAAAATTCGTATTACTACTTTAAAACTTTTAGATTTATTTTAGGGAAAACTACATATTTAGTACCCCAAATATACATGTGTTATTCTTTTGGTACCCCAACTATTATTTTTGGCAAAATAGTACCTAACGTTGCGTATTTGTTCTGTTTTGGTACCTCGGCCGTTAAAAACTAACGGAGATGATGATGTGGCTTGGTATAATCACAATTTTAGTCTAAAACACTTGTATATGTTATCAATTTAGTCCAAAATTCATCAATTTAAAACATCATCTTAATTTTGATACAATTTTGTCTCATCCTTTTCCACCCCTCGTATTCTTGCCAGTATCTCGATCGTGGAGTTTGGGTTCTCCAATGGACCCCGCATTAGCCCTCATTGATTCCCAAATTCTAAAATTTTGATTGTCCCTAACATGTTTTTTAAACTCCAAAACCCAAAAAGACGTTCGACTGAAAGAAGAAAAATGAGAAATTTACAATTTTAATCTAAAAATTAAAATAATGTTTAAATTGGTAGAATTTTAGACTAAATTAATAGATTGTATAAGTTGTTGGACTAAAACTATTATTAACCCAAGTCACGTCACCATTTTCGTTAATTTTAAACGACAGAGGTATCAAAACAGAACAAAAGCGTAACTTTAAGTACCATTTTACCAAAAATAATAGTTGGGTACCAAAATATTAATGCGTACATAGTTAAAATACTAAATATTTAGTTTTTTTTACTTTATTATTTATTTTAATTTATTTGACAATATGTCACAAGTTTAAAAATTATAAAATATAATTTTTTAAAAATAATAATAATTATATTAATAATATAATAAATTTTTAGTTTTTATAATTTTTAAATAATGTAACAAAAATAATTCTGTAATTTTTTGTGCACATATTTTTAATTTAATATTAAAATTTTAACATATTAAAAATAAAATATAACACGTGAATATTTGATAAATTTTATTTTTAGATGATTTTATATTTTTTCGACGGAACACAATAATGTTTTATTATTACCCAATAATTCTAACAAGCTAATGTAATGTTACTTTCACCGAGATCAAAACAATCTCGGAAACTTTTTTTTTCCTCACTTCATCAAAACAACAATGATCCTACAACCTTATTCAGCGGAAAAGAGAATCATTCTAGTACCGCAGTAGCACCCAATTCTTGGAGTTTCTTAATAATGCCTTCAGCATCCTCTTTCGCGACTCCCTTTTTAACCACAACCGGAACTTTCTCCACCAGGTCTTTAGCTTCTTTTAATCCCAAATCAGTAAACGACCTCACTTCTTTAATTATCTTTATCTTCGCCGTAGCGTCGAATTTCTCTAGCTTTATATCAAACGCCGTCTTCTCCGCGGCTTTCGTTTCCGCTGCTCCCGATCCGGCCCCTGATGCCGAAGCGGCGGGGGAGGTGACGCCGGAGACGGAAGGGCCGTAGCGGTTGAGGCCGAGTTTGAGACGGAAGAGGATGGAATAATCATAGCGTTCGAGCTTTGTAAGATCTAAGAGCTCGTCGGCGATGCGCTCGAGTTTCTGGGTTCGGTTCTCGGCGGTGGAAAAGAAGCGGGAAAGGGGTGGCTTGGGTGAGGAAGAAATGAGGTGCTTGAGGAGGGATTTGGTGGGGATCTTTGTGATGGTGGAAGCCATTGTTGCAGCAATAAAGAGCGGAGGTTTCACCGTTAGGTCTGGTGTTTTTTAATTTAGAGGGTTTTCATTTTTCAAAGGAGACGGGGATTCTTTCGGAATTTCACACATTACATGGAGAGGAATAGTTCATAATATGTTTTAGGGTAAAGTACACAAATGGTCACTAAACTATACCCAAAAAAATAAAATGACAATCAAACTTTCAAAAATTACATAATTACAATTAACCTTTATGTTTTGTTACAAAATGGTAACTACGATTGTAATATCCCAAATTTTTTGTTAGTGACCAAGATGTAAATTTTAAAAGTTTAGGGGTTCAAGTGTAAACTTTGAAAAAGTTTAGGGATCAAAGTATAATTTTCAAAAGTTGTGTATTTAATCCCGTAAATGAAAAGTTTACCCCCAAGAATGGCGTTTTCGTGTTACCCGAATTTTTTGTATGGAGTTTGTATTAACGGCTATAAAGCGATAAAATTTAGAAAAATATTCGGATAATCAGATCGAATCGAATATCCAGGATATTTTGAAGGATGATAAGCCAAGGTTGATTATGTCATTTTACATGTCTAAGATATTTTCTTTGTGTTGGAAGAATATGAACCCTTGGATTTAAGTTAATTTTCCATGCTAAATGTGAGCCGTTGAATGAAATATGGCAAGATCGTAATTTTGGAAAATCACAAGGGCAAAGTTGGTAAACTACTAACTCAAGATTTAAATTTAGGTCATTGCATGATGATGTGAGGTACATTATGGAAATATAAAATTTTCGAAATAGATCTGATAGCTCGATAAAGGTAAAAGCGTAGTAGAAGTATTTTGTGAATATTAAGAAATCAGATTGAATTGAAATTTCAGAGGCTGTTCCATAAGCCATGGAAAATTATGGAATAGTGGCCGGTTGAGAAGGAACTAATTTAGTTAGATTATAATGGAATGACAATTTTGAAACAAACTAGTAAATAAAGACTAGTTGGAGGGCAAATTGGTCATTTGGTAAGGATGACAATTTTGAAATATTTGAAGTTACAAGGGCTATTTTTGGAAGAAGAAAATTAAAGATTAAATCTTGGCCCTTGATTGATGATAAAATCAATCTCAACCGTTGGATAAAATGGCACTTTTGTAATTTTCCTATTTGAATGAATTTAAAATTCATTTGTAGAATACAAGTGGCATATTTGTGGAAATTTTAAATTAAAGGCCAAAAGATGAAGTCTTCTTCATCTTTCTCATTTTCGAAAATTAAAGAAAAAAGGGGAGAAAATTTTCCAAGCTCGATTCAAGCTCCGAAACTCGATTTTCAAGTAATCTTTCGAACTGCAAAGTTGTTCTACTCTTCAAGCTCTATCTTTTGATGTACTTAATTCATGGAATACATGCTTGATTGATGAGAATTTTACATGAGAAGGAAATTAGGGTTTATGAACAAATTGAGGCTTTTGAGATTTTATGATTCCATGGTTGAATTTAAGTTGGAATCGAGCTTATATGATGTTAAATCATGTTTTTGGGTTAGGATTTAAACCCTACATATTTTGGTTTGTATTGAGAAGGTTAGGGTTTATGGATTTAAGTCTAACTTAGGGTTTGTGATGTTGGATTAATGATATAGTAAGCTTGATTTGTTGTTTGGAAGCAAAACCCTAAGTTAAAACTTATAGGGACCAATTCGGCAAGTTTCAAAGTTAAGGGACCGAATTTGAATTTTATGAAATTGGAGTGTATTTATGTGATTTATGTGTTGGAGATGTGAAATTGATGTTAGAATGCTAAACCGATGTAGAATTGAATTAGGGACCATTTTGAAAAATTGTCAAAATCAAGTAACCAAATAGGAAATGAATTCTTGGATGGGGATTAAATCTAATTTTTAGTTAAAATAATTGAATTAAGGTAGTAGTGTTGATTTGAAGACTAAATTGCAAAGTTAAGAAGTTTGAATCCTTATCTTTGCATTTTAGTGACTATTTTGGGCAAAGAAAGAAAATTAGAGGAAATTATTTTTGAATAATTATCTGATGAAAAAGATGATGAATTAGTGGTTTGAAGCAAGTGATGGGACTAAATTGACAAGTAAAAAAATAAGAAGTTAGTATAAATTAGAAGTTTATTATGGAGAGCTATGTAGAAGATTGAATTTTGGCAGTGACTTCGAAAATTCACCATAAATTCTACAAAAATGGTTAGATGATGAATTTTATACCGTTGTAAAGATGTGTTCGTCTAGTTTCGTTCCGAGTTAAAAGATATAAATTTTTAATCGAATGAAGGTCAAAAAATTTACATAATAGTTTCTGTCAAAATAGCACTGTGACGGGAGTTTGAGGAATTTTCATAATTTTTGTAGATTTTATTAATTTATGTGGCATATACCGTTAGAACCGTTATCAAATCTAGTTTTTCCAGTAGAAAGAAAATTAAGATCCAGTATGTATTCTGTCCAGTATAAGCAAATCTTTGAAGGTAGCGCAAGCTGTTAGAAAATGGAATTTGAAACATTTTGTATTTAAATGTGAGTTAGCAAGTTCGGAAGAATTAAGGGAAGTTCAAATGGGTCACTAAGGACCATAATGAGCTTTTGAATAGTACAAGGAAGAAAGGAAAATTATTTGAAAATTTTATATTGGAATGATTATATTAGACAACGTGTTTAAGGTATTGTTAGATTTGAATCTAAGAAATATTTTATCTTATTCATGTGATTAATGAAGTCAAGGCCGAATCAAAGAAGGTTCGAGGTTCTATAAAGGGAAGGATCGAGTAGAATTTAGTGAGGCATGGTAACAAATGACCCAGGTGAGTGCATACATGTTTTTAAATGTATGTTTATTAACATACTAAAGGGAGACTTGCGATAAGTCACCCAAAAAGGTAAAGAATTTTATAAACAACATGATATGTTTTGGCATAGTACTTTATTTTACTGATTTAAAGATTGTGGCATATTTTATGACCACATATGGTTTATAGCATGATATATATATATATATATATATATATATATATGAAAAAGTTATTTGATATAGTTTTTTTTATTTATGGTTGTACGCCATAAAAGTTATAGAGCATATTGGAGTATGAACTGCTCTAATATGATATGTTTTACATGAGATAAATTGTATATGGGTTGCTTGCCATTTTGCATGAATTGATTTTAAAGTTGCCCTTGGTGTAGCGATGTCCCTCTCGCTACAAAAAAGGTGTTTTTTTATTATATTGGAAAATATTTTCTTCCGCGTGAGATTTTAGAAGAAACCCGTGTTTTATTTGAAAATGGAGTCACCACCGGCCACTTAGGTAGGCCGGACACCGTAAAAACCAGAGATTTCAAAATATCGAGTTCAGGAGTCGGTTACGGATGGGGAAGGATTAGCACCTCCACACCGCCCAAAATTGGTACTTTAATAATTACCGCTTTATTAATATTAAACTTTTCGGATTAAAGTGACGATTAAATTAAATTTTGGTTATATGTGCGAGTAAATTCTAAAGTCCCCGTTATTCGAGAGTAAACGCCCAACCACTATCACTAAGCTTGATATTGGCCCCGTTTACATTCGAATAAAAGGGCACCGCATTGACAAAATATTTGTTCGTTATGCAAACTTAAAAAACATGGTAAATATAAATAAATACATTGCGATAAAAATATAAATAAATACTAACATAATAAAATACTAATATAACATAAATAAAATACTAATCTAAAACATACATACATAACTATTAATTTAACACATAAATAAAATACTAATCTAAAACATACATACATAAATATTAATCTAACTCATAAATAAAAATAAATCTAACATAAATAAAATATTAATATAAAACATAAATTTAAAACATACTAATCTAAAACATAGATAAACATACAAATTAAAAACACAATTTTAAATTAACTACTACTTCATTAAATCATAAAAATTACAACATAAATAAAAAGGAAAGAAAATATACCTAACTAGGAGTTCGAATGACGAACCCCGACTGAACCCCACCGAGATCTACCACGACCTCTCCAAAAAATTAACTAGATCGGATCCAAAATAGGACCCCGATCAAACCGGTTAGGACCGAGGACACTGTCCCGGTCCTGGGCTAGCCGGGAGCCTAAGCTCCCTTATTTGGCCAGCCCCTGCCGATCCAATTGTCTTCAATTTCAATTCCAATTGCCCCCCATGCCTTTATATAGGCAATTGGGTGGTTGAAAGGGGTTACATGGACCACCCAAAAACCACATAAATTTCTTTTTTTATTTTTTTATTAATTTTATATTAATAATATTACTATTACAACAATACTAAAAATACTAAAACTCGGACAAAAATGAGTGATTACAGTTGCCCATCTTTGCTTGTTCTTGTGAAACGAGAACAAAGCAAAGATCAAAAGCACTCATTTTTGTCTTATCTGGCTGAACTTCTCTCCTTTTGACGCGTGTCTTCTTTCTTTGGTAGATCTTCTTTCTCTTCGGCGTAGGTCTTCTTTCTTGTCTTGATTGATCTACCTTGTCACTTTAGGGAAGCAAAGCCTTCAAAATGAGGGTTGTTTGTTGGGGAAGCCAAACCGAGTTCCACTTGCTACATTATTGATAATAAGCTAATACCTAAAGAGAGTTCTACCCAGCTGCAACACCGACGAAGAGACAGGGTCTACAAAATTCGATCCAACTGCAACACTAACGAGGAGGCAAGACCGATAGGTGAAAGTTCTGATGTCTGATCCAGCTACAACTCAGACGAAGAGGCAAGATCAGAAAACTGACAATTTTTCTCTTTTTTCTCTCTTTTTTGTTTCTTTTTTCTCTGCTTTTGTTTCTTTTTTCTCTTTTTTTTCTTTTTTGATTTTTTCTTACAACATTGCTAAAACTTGAAAGTTGGTGAATTTTGACCAAGCTACAACACCGACGAAGAGGCATGGTCTAAAGTTAGTAATGTTGATCCAGCTACAACACCGACGAAGAGGCAGGATCAAGAGTTAGTGAATTTGGTCTAGCTACAACACCGACGAAGAGGCAAGACCGGAAGTTAGTGAATTAGGTTCAGCTACAACACCGACGATGAGGCAGAACCGAAAGTTAGATTTGACCAAGCTACAACACCGACGAGGAGACAAGGTCTGAAGATTTGATCTAGCTACGACACCGACGAAGAGTCAGGATCGGATAGTTTTCTTCTTCTTCTTTTTTCTTCATTTTTTTGATTTTTCCTTCATTTTTGCTTTTTTCATTTATTTTCTTTTCTTCTTCTTTTTTTATTTTTTTTTCAATTTTTCTCTTTTTTCTTTTTAATATTTTTCTTTGATTTTTTCTTCTTTTTTCTTTTTTTTGATTTGTTTTCTAGCTACAACATTAATAAAGAAAACTTGAAAATCAGTAAAGTTAGATCTATCAACGGAGAAACAGAAACATTAACTGGAACCATACTACACCATCAGCGGATAAGTAGGACAGCAGCAACTAGGACCTAGCCACTCCATCAGCGGAGGACTGGATCGGATAATGACGACCTGAAACCGGCTACACCATTAACGGAGAGCAGGATCTGAGGGCAACAGGAGCTTGGACTCGGCCACTCCATCAGCGGAGGACTGGATTGGACAATGACGACATGGAACCGGCTACACCATCAGCGGAGAGCAGGATCTGAGGACGACGACAGCTTAGACCCGGCCACTCCATCAGCGGAGAACCAGATTGGACAATGACGACCTGGAATCGGCTACACCATCAGCGGAGAGCAGGATCTGAGGACGACGACAGCTTGGACTCGGCCACTCCATCAGCGGAGAACCGGATTGGACAATGACGACCTGGAACCGGCTACACCATCAGCGGGGAGCAGGATCTGAGGACGACGGGAGCTTGGACCCGACCGCTCCATCAGCGGAGGATTGGATAATGACGACCTGGAACCGGCTACACCATCAGCGGAGAGCAGGATCTGAGGACGAAAGGAGCTTGGACCCAGCCACTCCATCAGCGGAGAGACTAGATCGGGTAATGACGACCAATAATCGGCTACACCATAAGCGGAGAGCAAGATCTGAGAACGACGACAGCTTAGACCCGGCCACTCCATCAGCGGAGGACTGGTTCGGATAATGACGACCTGGAACCGGCTACACCATCAGCGGAGAGTAGGATCTGAGGACGACGGGAGCTTGGACCCAGCCACTCCATCAACAGAGAGACTAGATCGGGTAATGACGACCAATAATCGGCTACACCATCAGCGGAGAGCAGGATCCGAGGATGACGGGAGCTTGGACCCAGCCACTCCATCAGCGGAGAGACTAGATCGGGTAATGACGACCAATAATCGGCTACACCATCAGCGGAGAGCAGGATCCGAGGACGACGGGAGCTTGGACCCGGCCACTCCATCAGCAGAGAGATTAGAGTGCGATGAAAGTTGATAAATTTTCTTTTGAATTTTCTCATTTTTGATTTTTCAATTTTTGATTTTTTTCGACTTTTGATTTTTTTGATTTTTTTCTAATTTTTTTTTCAACTCTATTTTTTTGACAATTTTCTTTTTTTCTTGAACTATTCAAAGAAGTAAGACTCGAGAGAAAAAATAGGTCTGGTTGCACCGTCAGTAGAGAAACAAGACCTGAATAGAAATTCGATCTGCTTGGGGAAAGGTTCAGATCTGTTGCACCATCAACGGAGAAACAAGATCTTCAGGATGTCTATCTTTGTTGCACCATCACTGTAAAGCGAGAACTGGAAATTGTTGGCCTATCAATAATGACGAAGGCAAGATTTGGAAAATGCTACTTCTGCTGCTCTACTGGCGGAGAGGTATGACCTAAAAATGAAAAAAACATTAATCAGTAAATGTTCACAAAATTTGTCACTATTACCTTTTATTGATGTTTCAGCATCCTCTTTGTGTTTGGCCTCCTCTAAGACTAAGGTTGCCTGTCATGTTGTTGCCCCCACTGCTGAGGATGTTCGGTCTCTTTTTGAACATTTTTGTAAGCAAAAATGCATGAATTTTATGCCTAAATGCATGGTGACTTCGGTGTATGCACTGAATCATAGATGTATGACGTTTGCAAAAATGGTTTAATGCAAGATGAATGCAACTACATGCATGAATGTGACATTATTTTTTTTATCCTCAAAGGGATGCCCCTGATTCCTCACTGGTCCCGTCAGGATCTTGGTTTTTTGTATGTGCCCCAACCTTGTCTCGGGTTCAATCAGCTTTTATCTGAGTTGATGCCTCAAAATTTTGTTCGTTCTTATGCCATCGTCTGAAATTGCTCTTGAAGTTGACACTTTGAGTGTTGATCATGTTGCCCCCTAGGTTGGGTTTATAAATTGTGTTGGTTCATGGCAGCTCGTTACTATTATTATTTTTGGATTATGTGCATTTTTGCAGACTGTGGTCAAAGATGTAAGAGTTTGACTCGACAATGAAGGCTGGACCTTGGCAAAGAATGCCCCCGGACTGAGGCCTTGTTAGAGGCATAATATTTGTAAAAGATGTGGGGGTGCTTTTGGACATGCCCCAAGACCAAACTTTTGTAAGAGGCTTTGTAAGGTGCTAGATCGACCATCTTCGTTGTATTTAATGGGGCAACCCGAGGATTAGTTTTATTATTCTAAAAATGAATGCATGCAAAATGTGCCCTAAATCGATGCAATGCAAAATTAAGATTGTGATGATGTTGTGCAATGATGCAGGTGAAATCAATGCGATGAGAATAAAATGAAACGAGTTAGTATCAAATAAAACGATTAAATAAAACAAATAAAAATAGAGTAATAAAAAATTGTACATAAACAAGAAATAAGGCACCAGAGCCTAAATAGGGTGACCACTAATTGGGCAGAGTTTCACATGGCTCTAAAGGGTTGGCTCTTACGGCTCACTATATGCAGTTTTGGTGCTAAGAGGTACCCGAATTGTCCTTGTTGTCCTCTACTAAGAGTAGCAAGGCCCCCAGTCATCACCATTCAGGGGGACCCATTCGCTTATACCCATACGAAGGAACGATATCTTCACGAAAGTATAAGGTACTCGAGCCCCGAAGGTACTTGCTAGGCCCATACGGGAGAACGATATCTCCACGAAAGCATTAGCGTTTTCCCCTCACTTAAAAAAACGGGTTTATATGCCATATTTTAAATGCGTTAAAACAAACGCGCAATTATAACCGAATGTTAGTTTAATAGTCACTTTAATCCGGAATTTTCGATATTAATAAAGCGGTAATTATTTGAAAAAGCTCGACTCTCATTTGTTTTTGAAAAACCAAAATGTCCCCAGCGGAGCCGCCATCTGTAGCGATGTTTTTTCTCGCTAAAAAAAGGAATGTTTTTTATTTGTTTGGAAAATATTTTCTTCCGCGTGGGATTTTAAAAGAAACCCGTGTTTTATTTGAAAATGGAGTCGCCACCGGCCACTTAGGTAGGACGGACACCGTAAAAACCAGAGATTTCAAAATATCGAGTTCGGGAGTCGGTTACGGATGAGAAAGGATTAGCACCCCCACACCGCCCAAAATTGGTACTTTAATAATTACCGCTTTATTAATATTAAACTTTTCGGATTAAAGTGACGATTAAATTAAAATTTGGTTATATGTGCGAGTAAATTCTAAAGTCCCCGTTATTCGAGAGTAAACGCCCAATCACCATCAGTACGCTTGATACTGGCGTCGTTTACATTCGAATAAAAGGGCACCGCATTGACAAAATATATGTTCGTTATGCAAACTTAAAAAACATGGCAAATATAAATAAATACATTGCGATAAAAATATAAATAAATATTAACATAATAAAATACTAATATAACATAAATAAAATACTAATCTAAAACATGCATACATAACTATTAATTTAACACATAAATAAAAACAAATCTAACATAAATAAAATACTAATCTAAAACATACATACATAAATATTAATCTAACTCATAAATAAAAATAAATCTAACATAAATAAAATATTAATATAAAACATAAATTTAAAACATACTAATCCAAAACATAGATAAACATACAAATTAAAAACACAATTTTAAATTAACTACTACTTCATTAAATCATAAAAATTACAACATAAATAAAAAGGAAAGAAAATATACCTAACTAGGAGTTCGAATGACGAACCCCGACTGAACCCCACCGAGATCTACCACGACCTCTCCAAAAAATTAACTAGATCAGATCCAAAATAGGACCCCGATCGAACCGGTTAGGACCGAAGACACTGTCCCGGTCCTGGGCTAGCCGGGAGCCTAAGCTCCCCTATTTGGCCAGCCCCTGCCGATCCAATTGTCTTCAATTTCAATTCCAATTGCCCCCCCATGCCTTTATATAGGCAATTGGGTGGTTGAAAGGGGTGACGTGGACCACCCAAAAACCACATAAATTTCTTTTTTTAATTATTTTTTTTAATTTTTTTTTAATTTTATATTAATAATATTACTATTACAACAATACTAAAAATACTAAAACCCGGACAAAAATGAGTGATTACACTTGGTAGTATAATATTGAGTTGGACAATATAGTGGTATACCATAAGAGTCACACTGTATCTGACACTTCATTGTGTCGATAGTATACGACGTCGATAGTTTGCAACACTTTATTGTGTTGATATGGCAACACTTTATTGCGTTGATATGTTTCTGATACTTCATTGTGTCGATAGAAAGGATAGTACTAAAAGTACACGACTCGTATATAAGTCACTTGATATTTACCTTGGGCTATATGATTTCACAGAATAATACTATATTTTTATATAGTACAGAATGATCACAATATGCTTCTGACCTAGATATTCCTGCATTACAGATTATATGATTTAATGATTATCATGCTTTTGAAAGTATCATGCATTACAAAGTATTTTATATATGTTCTCATTTTATGCCTCACTAAGTTCGTACTTAGCGTGTGTTTGATTGTACACACGTAGGTAAATCAAGTTGAGAATGAGAAGAGCATTGCATCAATATGGGAAAGCTCAACAGGTAATCACAGTAATGGCATCCTAATTAAAGTTTGAATTATTATAGTGACATGTATACTTGTTTAATCTATTTGAGTGTGATTGGCCTTTAAAGTTTGTTATGGTTTTATTATAATTGACATTTCTGGAAAGATTCAAGGTTAAGAATAACCTTTGGTGATGAGTTGCATGCTAAGATAATTGATTTATGATTGGAACTCGAATAAATAATTTATGTCGGTTTTAAATAAAGTTAAGCGTGCTTGGGCTAGAGAAATTTGAGGATAGGTGACAACTTGGGAAGTTATTTTAAATTTTTTTAAATTAACCCAATTTCATTTGATTAAAGAAGACGTAACATTTCTGACTCGTACCAGTGTACGGATACGGGAAGAGGGTGTTACAACGATGTCAACCTTCGTTAAAGAGGTGACATGACTGTTAATTTTTTTTGTATAATAGCATATTTAGTCCTCCATAGTTACATATTCAATCAATTTAGTCATAATTCGAAGAAATTAAATAAATTTAACCCTCAATTTTTATACATTGTTATAATTTAGTCCTAGTTCTAAAATGTTAACCCTTGATATTTCAAAATCACTTCAATTTAGTCCCTCTTCATCCCTTCATCTTTCCATTATCTCTCTTATCTTTTCATCTTTTTCTTCATTTATTTCTCTTGTAAATCAATATGAAGAATAATTGATATAATAAAACCATTCTATTCTATCCCGCTCTTTCGAACTATTTGTCAGCTCCGAGATTGAAGGAGGAGACTTTATCCAATTCTGGTATGTGTCTTCTTAAAGTTAAAATCATCTCAACGTTGAGTAAATTGTTTGGTGCCATTGAATGGGAAATTGACAAGTATGTAATATCCTTCACATGAGAATTCGAAGTCTGCTTACTGGATAGGAGTGCTTACAAGCGATTAAGATCCGAAAGGAACTACCCTTTCAAAAAAAGGAAGTTCTTACACTATAGCTCAGTATCAAATTCAGATGGAGGAATCAGCAGTGAGGGCATTTCCAATTCACCTGAGCAGAGCATCAATGGAAATGTTTCAGGTGTATATCCAAAGATGCATGGAGGTGATTTCCGTACTTATTTTCCCTTGTATTATTTTCTTGGTATTCGAAGCAAGCATCAGTAACTTTGTTAACTGATTCTAAATCGGTATTCAGTCATTGGAGAGTCACCTTCATTAGCAGACCAACGCAAATCATTCCACTCTAGGGATTCTCACGGTATGAGACCCTTTGATGGAGTGATTCATATTTACTCTTTTCACTTATTTTGTGTTCAACATTCAAAGAGGTTCTTACTTCAAAATATCTTTCCTTTTACTCAGTGAAGTTTAGGATCAAATCTTTCAGGGTGCCAGAATTGTTTATTGAAATTCCGGAATCTGCGACTGTTGGTTCATTGAATGTACATGATCACCAACCTATTTCATTTTGGTAAAACTGTTTGGTTATTTTGTGCCGGCCGATGGAGCTATCTTGGATTTCTTTTACTGCATGCCGCTATATTTGGACCTTGAAGAACCCACATACCAGAATTGGATAAAGTCTCCTCCTTCAATCTCGGAGCTGACAAATAGTTCGAAAGAGCGGGATAGAATAGAATGGTTTTATTATATCAATTATTCTTCATATTGATTTACAAGAGAAATAAATGGAGAAAAAGATGAAAAGTTAAGAGAGATAATGGAAAGATGAAGGGATGATAAAGTGATTTTGAAATATCAAGGGTTAACATTTTAGAACTAGGACTAAATTATAACAATGTATAAAAATTGAGGGTTAAATTTATTTAATTTCTTCGAATTATGACTAAATTGATTGAATATGTAACTATGGAGGACTAAATGTGCTATTATACAAAAAAAATTAACAGCCATGCCACCTCTTTAACGGAGGTTAACATTGTAGTTACCATTTTGTAATAAAACATAAAGTTTAATTGGCATTCTGTAATTTTTGAAAGTTTGGTTACCATTTTGTTTTTTCGGGTATAGTTTAGTGACCATTTGTGTACTTTACCCTATGTTTTATCCCTAAAAATTATGGATTATTATATGGAAAAAAAATTAGATACACCCATAAACTTTAATTTATACAAGTTTTTTAGTTTTAAATGTTAAGATTTTAGTTTAGAGTTCAAAGTTTATGAGTTTATATTTTAAGGTTTGGAATTTAAGGTAAATATTTAGAATTTAGATTATAAGATTTAGAGTTTAGTGTTTATTTTCTTAGAGTATAGGGTTTAGAATTTGAGTTTTATAGTGTATCAAAATTTTAAATCGATAGTTAAGTAAAATTATTTATAAGTTATTTCAAGTTTTAGGGGTTTAGATTAGTTTAACATGTATATATATATAATATATTACTCTTTCCGTCTCCGTCCAGGTTAGACTGTCATATATTGACTTTGTATGAAATTTTAAAAAAAAAAGTTCTGATAAGAAATGTGATGTAAAAAAATTTAAATAAAAATTTTATCCTCAAAAAGTTAACTTTTACTTTTTAGGATAAACTAAAATAAATGGTAGAAAATGAAATGTGAGTTTAAATAGTTATTGATTTTTTGAATATGACAATTTAACTGAGATAATTTTAAAACACAAAAGTGACAATTTTATTAGGACATAGAGAATATATATTATTTAAAATTTATTACTTCCTTTATTCCATTAAACTTGTTTCTTTTGTGTTTTAAAATTATCGCACTTAAATTGTCTCTTTGAAAAACTTAATAATTTTTATTAAGCAAGTTTTTTTTTCTACCTACTTTTTAGATTTTTTCAACAAAACAAACTTTGACTTTTTAAAAATGAAATTATCATTTTAATTATTTTATAACACATATCTTATACAATTTTTCCCTAAAACTAAATAAAAAATTACCAAGAGACAATTTTTAAGGGACGGAGGGAGTATTATTTTAATTATGTTATATAAATATACTTCAATAATATAGAAATATATTTATATAAAAATGTAAATTATAAAATTATTAATTAAGTTCAATAACTTAAAATGATTATATTTTTAATTTTAAATGTAATTATGTAAAAGATAAAAATAGTCAAAAATAAATAAAATTAGGTTGAAAATATTGTATGAACTAGTTTAAGTCAGTATATACTATAGTGGGGTCAGAGTAGAGTATGAGATATGAAGATTTTTATACTATTACAATATAAATATTATTGATCTCGTACCTCACAAATCAAGTGGGGTTAATTCTAATATTTTCTATGAAAATTTTTACACTAACTCATTAAAAAATCCCATTTAACTATTCAAAAATTTTATGCCACGACAAATCAAGTGAGGTCAATTGACCTCCTAATCAATATGTGACTCCGTCACTCGACTGAAATAGACCGATACATTTCGATAAAAAAAAGAAAAAAAGAGATAGACCGAAACATATCGCAGTGATCAAAACATGCCAAAAATTTGTTTGAAACAGAATCTAAATTGATAAGGACTGACTTGGTACATAAGACTAAGTTCATGGGATAAAATAAGTTAGTGTAATCTATATCATCATAAAACTAAGACATGTCTCAATAACCATTTAGATCCATAAAGAATTTCGAAAATCTCAGTTTAATAAGAATTTTTTTAGAGGTTTTTGTATAAACTCATATTTTTTAAAAAAAATTTAAGGTTTATATCATAAATAAGTACATAAAGTATATCAGCTTTTTTTATTTAAGTATATAAAATATTTTTTGATAAAAATAAATAATTAAAGTATTTTTCGTCAAAATGTATACCTAAAGTATATATATATGTGTATCAAAATAGGTACTAAATGTATTTTGTAATTAATGTCATATGCCAACTTTTAGAAACTTAGATGAAAAAAAAATACTTAAAGTACCTAAATAAAAAATTGATATACTTTCGGTACTTATTTGTAATATAAACTAAAACTTAATAGTGAGAAAAAGAATTAAATGATAAAATTATTTTTTTGATAATATGCATGTCCATTTTACGGTCTATGTTTGGGGTGTCAGGCTACCCCTCTCAAAATGTTATCTCTAAAGTTTGAACTCATGTTCTCTCCTTAAGAGTGTAATGTGTCTTATCAATACACCCAACACTGGATAGTAAATGATAAAATTATTTTAAAGTTTATTAGAAAACACGTAGTTTACTCTTAATTTTGTTATTACTGTAAAAAATCAAGGATGGGCCTCGATAGCCATTTAGACCCATAAAGCTCCGGCCCACACACATCCAAGCAAACCCTAGCTTTCCCCATTCTTCCACCATATATTGTTCCAAAACCCATTTCTCCATTGCCGCCGCCGAGTCGAAGAGGAAACCAAAGCCACTCCTCCGCCGCAGCAATGAAGTACAACCCACGAGTCTCCTCCTCCCGCCGCAAGAGCCGCAAGGCCCATTTTACGGCACCCTCCTCCGTCCGCCGCGTGCTAATGAGCGCCCCGCTCTCATCCGATCTGAGGTCCAAGTACAACGTCCGGTCCATGCCGGTCCGCAAGGACGACGAGGTCCAAATCGTTCGTGGCACCTATAAAGGACGCGAAGGGAAAGTCGTTCAGGTCTACCGTCGCAAATGGGTGATCCACATCGAGCGCATCACGCGGGAGAAGGTGAACGGTTCGACCGTCAACGTCGGAATCAACCCGTCGAAAGTCGTCATCACCAAGCTCAGGCTCGACAAGGATAGGAAGTCGTTGCTGGATCGTAAGGCCAAGGGACGCGCCGCCGCGGATAAAGACAAGGTTACTAAGTTTTCGGCTGAGGATATCATGCAGAGCGTCGATTAAGATTGTCTTTTTGTTATCAATTATATGTTTTTACAACTGTTGAACTTTAGCTTTATTGGGTTTTTTAAATGTTATGAATCAGTTTTTCTTGAGGAATCTGGGTTTTTGTAGACTTGATAATGCTATAATGTTGCAGTTTTGATTATGGTGGTTTCAATTTCATTCTGTGTTTTCCTTTTGCTGTATTGGTATGCATCGTTTTAGATTATTTTCTGGGGTTTGGAAGCTCGGTTTCGAGTTCTACTTGAGACTTGGCTTGAGCTAGAGTGAGTTTTATTTTCAAAATTCTATTCCATGCTCATTTAGCTGAAAATTTAGTTTGATTCCATGCTCAAACGTTAAGCTCTACAAGACTAATTCACAATAAAAAAATCAATTAGACTTGCAAGTGTATTAGAATTCAGAATTCAGGTTTTTTTCAGTCAGACCGGAGCAAATTGCAATGGTGTTTGAGTTCTTTTGTTTACACCCTGAACTTGTAATCTCTGATATGTGTCTTGCTTTAAATTCTTAGAATTGGCAATGCAAATGATCTTTTGCTTGTAGGTTCAGCTCTGTTAATTAGGACTAGAGATTTTACTTTGCACTTAGGCTTGCTTTCTTAATTACATAATTGCACTTCAACTTTGTCATAAATTAGAATTGCATCAAAATGCAGGCCTTCGTTCATGGATTTGAGTTGCTCTTATGGCATATTGTATTGATTTCCATTGCATTGTTTCCTGGTATTTCCCTCGAAACACTTGTGTCTAATCAACACATGACGTATATTCGGAGATGGGTATGTGGTATCAAGTATTTGAGTTGCCCTTATGGCACTGTGTATTGGTTTCTATTGCATTGTTTCCCCCGAACACTCGCTTGACGTATATTCGAATATGGGTATGTGGAATCAACATACATTTGGTAATGGGTATGCTTGTGTTTTGACAAAGGAGATGGGTATGAGGTATCGTCTTTGAATGTATGAAAATGATTTCAAGGTCCTGGGAGTGGGGGGTTAAAATTTATTTTCTTATCTGCTATAGGAAATATGTAACATAGTTGTATTTTTACTTTTTGTTTCTCAAATAAATTGTACTCCTAGTAGTTAAATCCGATCATGCATTAACTTCACTCAATTATGGATTTTGATAACACGGTTTGGAGAGCCTATTTAAAATTTCTAAATTAAAATTTTCAACAATTTTGAAGTTAAAAATATTTGAAAATTTTCGAAACATGATAAGCGTCTACTCCTAATGATTTGTCACTAAGTTCGTTTTATACATTTAGAAACCAAATCATTCTTACCAGCGCATGGATTTTTTATTTAAATATTGTTGTCAATATTTTTTTTCTCAAATATGGCATCACCCAAATTATTTTTGAAAATATTATTATTTTTATAATAACTTAAAAGACGAATTCAGTTGATTTCGACTTTAAATAGTAACTTGAATATTTTGAATAAAAAAATTAAAGATGACACTAGGAAGCTCCGACTTCGGTGTAAAACACTGTTTAAAGTCGATTCTCTTGGTTTCAGCTTCAATATTTTTAATCTGAAAAATATGTTTACAGTTTAAAGTCGGATTTAGCTCAATCCGTCTTTAAAATTACTGTAGCAACTATTATTTTTTTAGAAATTATTTTGGCTAGTACCGGAAAAAAACTTTTAAGTAAAAATTCCAGCGCATCATACATACATATATAGTATTTCCTGGGTAATATAAATAAATAAACGTATGTGTTGTTTTATAATAAAGAAGGAAAAAAGTATAACATAAACATTAAAAAAGATACAAATATGAAAAAAGTTGGGAAATGAAAATACAAAAACAAAATCTTTGAAAAGTAAGGTAAAGGCTAAAAGTTTATTGAGATAAGAAGTTGATTAGAAGTAGGCATAAACTTTATTTATATTAAAAATCTTGTCCAACTTTATTAATGAATAATGATGCATGCAGTGATGTAAACTGTTCCAAAATATGAGGAGAAAGATAAGAGCAGTTCAAACACACTACTAAACTGCATCAAATTTCGGATCCTCCTTTTCTTCTCTTTAAATGTTTTTCTCGTTCTTTTCCTATTCCATTTTGATTGTTTTTTCATCCTCCTATATTTGAATGAAGAAGCTGACATTTCTGCAACCAAGGCGATTTTGAACATTCCCATAGAGGAGTGATGGATAGTTATCTGAGTCAAAACTTCCATGTCAAATCTAAGCATTCTTCCGACGAAACATTGGGAAAATGGAGGCAAGTTTGTGGTTTCGTCAAGAATCCGAAGGGCCGGTTTCGGTTCACCGCCAACCTCTCCAAACGTTACAAGGCTGCTGCTATGCGTCGCACCAATCAGGTCCCCTTTACAATCCTGTTTCTTACCAAATATCATCTTCTGTGTATTTTGTCACTGTTTTTATTTAATATTTACGAGATCATATATATATATATATGTTTATAAGTTTTTAGTTTTATTAATTGGTTCAAATATAGTAGGATTCTTATGACATTGTAGATATTATTATTGTTATCATGGGAAATTGCAGGAGAAATTGAGAATTGCTGTTCTGGTATCAAAAGCTGCCTTTCAGTTTATCTCTGGTGAGATATTTTGCTGCAAATTCAACTTTGTTAATGTTTTTTTTTTTTGTAAAACGCCTTCGAATATATATGTATATGTGTATAATTGAATCTTTCTTTTGCAGGTGTACAACCTAGTGATTATGTTGTTCCCGAAGCAGTCAAAGCTGCTGGTTTTCAACTTTGTGCTGATGAGTTAGGCTCCATTGTGGAAGGCCAGGATGTAAAGAAACTAAAGTTTCATGGTGGAGTAGAGGGCATTGCTGGAAAGCTCTCCACATCAACCGCCAAAGGACTAACTGCCGATACCGGTTTGTTGAATAAAAGACAAGAGATATTCGGAATCAATAAGTTTGCCGAGGCCGAAGCTAAGGGATTCTTTGTATTTGTTTGGGAAGCTCTTCAGGATATGACCCTTATGATCCTCGGTGGGTGCGCTATCGTGTCGTTGGCCGTTGGCATAGCGATGGAAGGTTGGCCAGATGGAGCTCATGATGGACTTGGGATCGTTGCGAGTATCTTATTAGTTGTGTTCGTCACAGCGACTAGTGATTATCGCCAATCTTTGCAGTTCAAGGATTTGGACAAGGAGAAAAAGAAGATCACCATTCAGGTAACAAGAAATGATTGTAGGCAGAAAATGTCTATATATGATATGCTTCCTGGTGATATTGTACACCTTAATATTGGTGACCAAGTACCTGCTGATGGCCTTTTTGTCTTGGGATTTTCTTTTCTAATCGATGAATCGAGTTTAACAGGGGAGAGTGAACCGGTATTTGTGAATGAAAAAAATCCTTTCATGCTGTCTGGTACTAAGCTTCAAGCTGGATCATGCAAGATGCTGGTTACCACTGTTGGGATGAGGACTCAATGGGGCAAATTGATGGCGACCCTCAGTGAAGGGGGAGATGATGAGACCCCACTGCAGGTGAAATTGAACGGAGTCGCGACGATTATCGGGAAGGTAGGCCTGTTTTTTGCTGTAGTGACTTTTGGTGTAATGGTGCAAGGACTGGTAGTGAGTAAAGTGCAAGAAGGGACTATCTGGAGTTGGTCCGGCGACGAGTTACTGAAACTGCTGGAGTACTTTGCTGTTGCAGTGACAATTATTGTTGTTGCAGTTCCGGAGAGTCTACCATTGGCAGTGACTCTGAGCCTTGCTTTTGCCATGAAGAAGATGATGAATGATAAAGCACTAGTCCGGCACCTTGCAGCCTGCGAGACTATGGGGTCAGCAACGAGTATTTGTAGCGATAAAACCGGGACACTAACAACTAATCGCATGACGGTCGTGAAATCATGCATTTGCATGAATGCTAAGGAGGTAAGTAACGTTGATAAAGCTTCTTTCTGCTCCGAGGTCCCGGGATCTGCTCTAAAACTTCTGCTACAATCAATTTTTCTCAACTCTGGGGGTGAAATAGTTACTGGCAAAGATGGAAAACGTGAGATATTGGGAACTCCTACAGAGACTGCTTTGTTAGAGTTTGGCTTGTCTCTAGGTGGAGATCCCCAAGCCGAACGACAAGCATAAAAAACTGTTAAGGTCGAGCCATTCAACTCTACAAAGAAAAGAATGGGTGTGGTTCTGGAGCTTCCAGGAGGAACATTACGAGCACATACTAAAGGAGCTTCGGAGATAGTTTTGGCTGGATGTGACAAGGTGATCAATTCTAATGGAGAAGTTGTTCCCTTAGATGAAAGATCCATTAACCACCTCAATGGTACAATCAATCAGTTTGCTAACGAGGCTCTTCGAACCCTGTGCCTCGGCTATATGGAACTTGAAAGAGGTTTCTCCTCGGACAGTGCTATTCCGGTTTCAGGGTATACTTGTTTAGGAATTGTTGGCATTAAAGATCCTGTTCGCCCCGGTGTCAAAGAATCTGTTGCTGTTTGCCGTACCGCTCGCATTACTGTAAGAATGGTTACTGGAGACAACATAAACACTGCAAAGGCTATAGCCAGGGAATGTGGAATTCTTGCAGATGACGATGTAGCCATCGAAGGTCCGGATTTCAGAGAGAAGACGCAGGAAGAAATGCTTAGCTTAATTCCTAAGATTCAGGTATCCTCCATTCAAGTACCGGTTAGGTGTTTGTAACAAGTACAAATGATGTATTTATATACCTCAAAGTTTGTAACAAGCATACTCTGGTAAAGCTCGATCTTCTCCGATGGACAAGCATACTCTGGTAAAGTACCGGTTAGGTATCCTCCATTCAAGTACCGGTTAGATGTATTTATATAGCTCGATCTTCTCCGCTGGACAAGCATACTCTGGTAAAGCAATTACGAACTACGTTTGATGAAGTTGTTGCTGTGACTGGTGATGGAACGAACGATGCCCCAGCCCTACACGAAGCAGATATCGGGTTGGCAATGGGAATTGCTGGAACTGAGGTCAGCAACAATTTACTCAGTATATGAAGTACTGCCTGATGTTAACAATATCAAGATTTTACTAATCTTGCTTTTAATTCCAGGTGGCCAAGGAAAGTGCTGATGTCATAATTCTGGATGACAATTTCACTACAATTCTGACTGTGGCCAAATGGGGCCGTTCACTATACATAAATATTCAAAAGTTATTACAGTTCCAACTGACCGTCAACATTGTTGCCTTGATTGTTAACTTCTCCTCAGCATGTTTGACAGGTAAGAAAGGAATATGTTTTCCCACTTCTCTTTTAAACTTATGTTCTAGCTTCATTTGTGAAGGATAATAACATTTAATTTCGACTCGGGTGAGAATATCAAATACATGTGTATGTATTCAATATTGGATGGTCTTTTATCATATTTTCATATGCTGCAGGGAGTGCTCCTCTGACGGCTGTTCAGCTATTGTGGGTGAATATGATTATGGATACTTTAGGAGCACTTGCACTTGCAACCGAGCCGCCAACCGACGAACTAATGAAGCGTTCTCCGGTTGGAAGGAAAGGGAATTTTATCAGTAACGTCATGTGGAGGAACATCTTTGGGCAATCTCTGTATCAGTTGGTGGTAATATGGTGTCTTCAGGCAAAAGGAAAGGCGATTTTTAATCTCGAAGGCTCTGATTCGACTCTGATTTTGAACACACTTATTTTCAATTCATTTGTCTTCTGTCAGGTAAACCATTTTATGAACTCCTCCATACTCTTCAATACATACTGCTACACAATTGCCAGAAAGAGTTGGGGGTATAATCAGAGTCATTCGGCTCGAACTCGAACTCGATCTTTGGTCATGCATAGAAGCAATCAAGCATGCATTAAAATGCATGGTTTATTTTCATTTTTTTTCTTTCCCCACAGGTATTCAACGAGATAAGCTCACGAAACATGGAGGAGATGGATGTTTTCAGCGGCATATTAAACAACTACGTTTTCGTGACTATTCTCGGCTGCACCGCAGTTTTCCAAGTCGTAATCATCGAATTTCTGGGTACATTTGCTAGCACAAAGCCACTCACTTGTGCACAGTGGTGCCTAAGCGTCCTCATCGGATTCATAGGCATGCCGATCGCGGCTGGTTTAAAGACGGTCCGGGTGTGAAGCCTACAAAACAACCATAGCAGATGTGTTGATTTGTGAAGAACATCAACAAAGCCTTTAAATGTAAGATTCTCTAGGGACTATGAACCTTTTGTTCTCTTTTCTTCTTCTTTGTTGAGAATTTACAGAGTTTATTGCCATTAAAATTGTAGATAGAGTGTTTGTTTCTTTTGTGGAACACTTGGGTTGATAGGCCAAGCCGTAGGTTGGTTGGTTGGTTCTTATATTTTGTAATTCTTCTGGATTTCTTTGTATTTGGGTGTCATATTCTTATATATGTCATTTACCAGACATTAATATATGTCAATAATGTTTTTGTATTTCTTATTGCTTTTCCATTATTCAAAAGTGCTATTTAGGTAAGTTTGTTGTTCTTTTTAATCCTAAAATTTAAATTCTAAATCTTAAAATTCGACTTTCTTGATCAAATAATATTGTTACTGAGAAAAATGATTGAAATTAAGTGCAAAACCCGTTATTTACTCATCTAGAGATGTTTTTAAAGTACATTGGAAAGTTGTCTTTTCTTCGACGACTTTGAAAAATCATTGTTTTAATGATTTTAATTTTTTTAAAAAAATTCTCATAATTTTTCGACGACTTTCATATCACTGTAAATTTATCCTTAGTTTAACGAATAATTGCTAGAGCACTTTAAACGACCATTTAATTTTTCCAAAGTGCATTGTCGGAATAAGTCTCCTTTAAAATTTTAATTCTAAACCCTAAAACTTAAATTTATATATTTTAAATCCTAATTAGGACCAATAAACATTAAAATTGTTTGGCTTTAATTTAGACATCTTATACCCTAAAATTGACAGATTTGAGTAAACTAAAATTTATATCGTCTATTTATCAAAATATTTTTTTTACTTACCAACAATTAGTTGGTGAAGTAGGATGAGACATAAATCTTTTAAGCAATATCAGAGGTTTAAATCCTAACATTATGCATGAAATAAATTAAGGGTAAAACTTTGATATACAGACTGTGTAAAATTAATTTTACACAAGCCTGTGTATTTACACTATAAAAACATAAATCTTAAATTCTTAACTCTAACGCTAAAAAACTAAACCCCGCACTCTAAACCCTAAACCCTAAATTCTAGACACTAACCTTAAATTCTAAACCCTACAACCTAAACCCCTAAACCTTAAACCCTAAGCTAAAACCCTAACCCCTAAATCTAAAAGACACGTGTAAACAAAAGTTTACACGGCCTGCATATCAAAGTTTTTTCCATAAATTAAATTGAGAGAATTACCTCATAATGGACATCTACAGTACCAATGATTTAAATTATATTTTCTATCTTATTATGACATTCAATAAGAACACGTCACATATTACATTTTATTGGCCGTTATTTTTTTAATAAACCGATAGCAAATTGATTGTTTGAATTCCATTTTCATTAAAAGAAATTTTAAGGGCTAATTTAAAAATCAAGTATAATTCAAGAACCAACTTTTTTGTTACAGTAGAACCTCTATAAATTAATATTCAATAAATTAATAATATTTTTTAAAATAATAATTTTTTTGGTCTCTACTTGGCCCAAGGTCTAAATTAATAATTTCGATAAATTAATAAGATAATAATTTTCCGGAAGACTCTTATATAAATTTATGGTCTCTTCAATATTATAAATTAATAATTCTATAAAATTACAAATATAACTAGCACATTATGATTCTATTGTTGTTTGCTTCTTTTTAAAATTTAAATCTAGTTATATTTCATCTCTAACTTTCCTTAATGCATCCAAAACTTCCAGTGTTGCGTTCTCATACTGTAATAAAATTTTCAAATGAAATTTTTCATCAATCCACTGTTACAAATCTTTTTTAGTGCATGTGGGATGATCTCTTTTATACTCACATAGTGCTACGTATTTGATCTATCATAGGATTTTTTAACACCTTTTAGATGTGAAGCCATGGTTAGTTGGTTTTGATTTGGATTGACTAATTAGGAATGTTTGATGTTGTTTATATTGTGGTTGATTTCGTTACCATACATGAACTTGCATTAAGTTTTAACTAATACTATGTTCTACAATGAACTTTGTTTTTTATGGGTATGTATTATATTTAATTAGTCACATTGTACATGAACATCATTCAATTAGTCAATACAATGTATATGTTTTATTCATGAAGAATAATGTAGGTTCGTTGAATCAAAAAAAATTCTTTAAATTAATAAATTATTAATTTATAGATTAATTAATACCTCTTTAAATTAATAAAATTACGTGATCCTGGCATTATTAATTTATAGAGGTTTTACTGTATATGTATGTTCGTCTTACTGTCCATGTTTGGACTCTAAAACTTAAACTCATATACCCTAAGCCCTAATTAGGACCGATAAACATTAAAATTAGCTGATTTTAATTTAGACATCATATATCCTAAAATTGACAGGTTTGCGTAAACTAAAATTATATAGTCTATGTACAAAATATTTTTTTATTTACCAACAATCAGTTTGTCTAATAGGATGAGAAACTAAAACTCTTAAGCAAGGTTAGAGGTTCGAATCCTGACGTTATGAATGGAATAAATTGGATCAGGAGAGTCGTCCCATAACGGGTCATTGTAGTACCGGATCCAGATTAGCCGGCCAATAGATTGAATAACGGTAATTAAAAAATATTTTATATTTAAATTAAAACTTTTTTTTCTTCGTTTTATCTTATTATGTATGACATTCACTAAGAAGATGTCACATATTATATTTTATTCGCCGTTATTTTCGTAATAAACCGAGAGCAAATTGATTGTTTAAATTTCATTTCGATCAAAAGAAATTTTAAGAGTTAATTTAAAAATCAAGTATACTATTTTTGAATAAGTTTCCACCACAAGCATTGTTATCGTTTTGCTAATTTTTAGCTTACGTTTTTCATACTCAAATTGACTTGGTTTCACCCGATAAAGGAAATATATTACTTATTTAAATAATATAAAAATGTACAAATATTAATATAAAAATAATTTTGAATAGCGACAAATATTAATTAATAATAAAGAAATTGACTCTAGGACCCGGCAGCTTTGGGTAAATAATTTAAATAGATTAAATATTTGGGAAATAGGGTATTTTATGGGATATTTTAGAATCTACGGCAAAATCAACAGTACAGCGGGAAGTCGCCATCTGCAGGTGGCGACTTGGGTGAAGACGCCATCTGCAGGTGGCAACTTACCCTGATTTTGTCTTGAATCGATAAGGAAAAATATTAAACTATTACAAGATCAGGGGAAAGTTGCCACCTGTAGATAGCGTCTTCACCCAAGTCGCGATCTGCAGATGGCGACTTCTCCATGCGCCGTAGATTTTGCCGTAAATTCCAAAATATCTCCTAAGGTGCCCAAAACCCAAAATATTGTTTGGGTTTAGATTATTCCCCTAAATACAACCTAGGACCCCAAAGGTGATTCTATGAGAAAATCAGTTGCATGATAAGTTATTTTGATTAAATTTGTTCAAGATTAAAGGTTTTTTTTAATAATTTAAAGGTGATTACAACGTAGTATCTATTCATAAATATTCTTAACCTTTTAACAATGAGCATACACCTTGTAGACAAAGCAATTTAAACTTGTGTCTCCTAAGATGACATCATCCGCTTTTCCCACTGGGACACTTATTAAGTTCTGTTCAAGAGTCAAGATATTTATATATATTTAAAAGTTCGTCTATATTCTATTAAAAAAAATTCGTATATATTTCTATTAAAAAAAGTTCGTCTATATTTAAGGAGATATAGACTAAAATTTTAAGCATCAAAAATAAATTTGAAAGAGTATGTTTAAAATATAGGTCGGGTTCGAATTCTAATATTTTAAGTCAAATTTGAGCAAAATTTTAAAATATTATAATAAAGCATGAAATATGAACGTGCTTAAACAAAACTTGAGACCCATAATTCGGATCGGGTTAAATTTGGACAAACATAAAATGTGTTAATTCATGTATAAGCCCTACTCATGAACACCTCTTCTTATGTTTAGGGACGAAGCTATGCTTCGTCCCCGGGGCCATTGTAACACCCATTTTCCATATTCATCGCTGAATAAAAGTTAGGGATGTCACATGATACTTGTCAAATGATATCATTATTTGAAACAGAAAAACAAGTTTGAACCTAGATTCAGGCAGCAACTTAACAGTTTGATCCATTAGCATATAAATAATAAAACTGCCTGAAAACTGCCTAATTTAAAATCATTCAGATTCTGAATAAAATATTATTCATATCAGAGCAGGCTTCTATTATTGATACTGATGTACCTATTTTCGATTGTGATGTTCGCTAATGCTCCTTACTCCCAACACTTCTTTTTTCCTACACGTGAAACAATCACACGCTAAGTATAACGTAATGAGGCAATATAAAATAATAAAAACATTTCTTTGCAAAGTAATAATGCAAATAAATATAGTGCAATATAACTATAAAAAATATATATACATACTTCGTAATACCAGATTATAGCTCAAGGTAAATATTAAGTACTTTAAAAGTATTATTCTTTATTGCTTGTAGACACAATAAAGTGCCTATAATATATACGACACTTTAAAGTGCTGTTAACTTTATGATACTCTTCAAGTGTCATTAACTCGTAGAATGTCTTATATGGTTGATGGTGCCTTTAAACCAACTAACCAACTTATACGGCTGATGGTGCCTTTAAACCAACTAACCAACTTATACGGCTGATGGTGCCTTTAAACCAACTAACCAACTTATACGGCTGATGGTGCCTTTAAACCAACTAACCAACTATACGGTTGATGGTGCCTTTAAACCAACTAACCAACTTATACGGTTGATGGTGCCTTTAAACCACCTAATCCATACTCGAGTAATATATTTTTACATTACTAAGGGCAACCTTAAAAACAATTCTTGCAATTAAGGGCAAATAACACAATATCCATACATACACCACGTAAAACATTTTATATTGGAGCAGTTCATACCCCAATATGCTTCATAGTAGTCATGGTATACTGCCATAATCTGTAAATTATTAAAATAAAGTACCATGCTAAAAAATATATATATATGCACTCACCTGGACCATTTATTATCTTGCCTCAATAAGCTTACTGATTAATCTTTTCGTTTCCTTGAATACTTGTACCTTCCTCAGTATTTCTTGCAACTCAAAGAACCTTGCTTGAATTCTTGATCAAAAGCCTTGAAAATGGCTAGGAACAATTTTGGTATTTTTCCCTCTTTTCTTTGTGCCATTCGAACAGCCCCTTCGCTGATAAAGATGATCTTTATTCATCTTTTATCCTATTTGATCCATGTGTAAAGGTTAAATGAATTTTAAATTTATTTAACTACTAAAATTACTAATTTTCCCTTTTTATCCAATGGCCAAGATTTAATCTTATCAAAAATCAATGGTCAAGATCAAATCCATGTGTTTTTCACCTTTCATAATTGCCTTCAAAGTTTTAAAATATTTCAAAAATGCCATCCATGGCAAATAACCAATTTGCCCTCCAACTAGACTTTATTTACAACAGACTTAAAAATTGTCATTCCATAAAGATTGAACCAAATTGGTTCCGTTCTAACCAGCCTCCTTCCAAAATATTATAATTTTTAATTTATGATATTTATTCGATCCAATTATTCGAATTTCACTCAATACGATTTCCAAATTTTCTTTCTTTGAGCTTTATAACCTCTCCATCATATTCTAACTAAATCTAGTTAGAATCCCATCAATATTAATATAATGTTCATAAAATAATATTTTATGAATTTTTCATAATCCTTGGAACTGCCTTTAAAATTTCAATTTGATCCGATATACCGATAATTATCAGGAATTTTTACCGAATACATTTCCTCTTAGAAATCTTATCTTAACAATCCCTTACGAATATTATTAACTCAAACTGAATCCTTTTTATCAGTCAAAATATTAGATATGGGACCTTCCCATTAGGTCACCCATCCTTGGGCTACTTTGGCCTGAGCACGCTTAAGAATCCCATTCGATCTAAAATCGAATAATATAAACATCGTATGAAAAATCCAGTAACACATAAATACCACTCTTGGGGGTGAACTATTCGGGGTTAACTTACATAACTTTTGAAAATTACATTTTAGTCCCTGAACTTTTCCAAAGTTTACACTTTAACCCCTAAAGTTTCAAAAATTACATTTTAGTCACTAAGCAAAAGTTGGGATATTACAGACGTTGTCCCTCCTATTTTTTTATTGTAAAAAATATGTATGGATGTTTACTTATTTAGATCTCATAATTTTAATTTATTTTGATTTTGCCCCTACTTTTTATTATTAGTTATACTTTACCCCTCGACCTAGTATCATTGCTTCGTCCCTGCTTGTGGTGAAAACTTATTCAAAAATACTATACTTAATTTTTAAATTAGCCCTTAAAATTACTTTTGATCGAAATGAAATTTAAACAATCAATTTGCTCTCGGTTTATTACGAAAATAATGGCCAAAAAAATATAATATGTGACATGTTCTTAGTGAATGCCATAATAAGATAAAACGAAGAAAAAAGTTTTAATTTAAAATGTCACATCATTTTCTCATGCCATGCAGACATGTCACGTTCGGCTGGTGCGTCGTTCGGCATTTTTAGCAACGTTGTATTGGGAGAAATGACCGCCTAAGTCCGGCGACCAAAAGGGTGTGCTTAGGCGCGACGATCGGCGGCAGAAGCGACAACGATTTGGAGGTTTAGTTTGGGAAATTTTAGGGATTGATGGACTGTTTTATAAAAATTGTAAAATTTCGAGATTTTATGAAAAAAATGAAAATTTTGAGTTTTTTAATTAAAAAATTAAATTAGTATCACATGTCAAGCATTGATTGGTTAATATTATTTTTTAATACCCTATAACGTTTAGGCACCTAAAATTACTTTGAGTATCTATTTTCATAAAAAAAAATACTTTAGGTATCTAAAATTTAAAAGTGTATACTTTTGGCACCTATATTTTTATTTAAGCCATTAAGATAAGAGCACAATTTCCAAGTTCGAACCAACTAATGCTATGTCGGCAGTACCGGTCCAACCTTTCGTCAAAAAGGGTTTGCCTCTCGACCTTTCTTCCAGCAGCCAGCCCTGTCAAACCAACCCCATTTTATCTCACCTTTATTAAGTAGTAAAACGTGACCAAACCCAACCCATTCCCCGGTTCTCAATCACGTCAGCCTCCGGGCCGTGGTCCAGGTCCAGCCAGCCAATCTCCATATAGTACACCGACCGAACCCTTTTGTCCCCGTTGGACCAAAACCCTAGCCAGATATGGTTAATGTCAGACCATTGGCCAGCAAACAGACAAAAGCGGGAAAACCTGACGCAAACAAATGGCTCGTAAAATCTGGGTTCAACTGTGTATCTAGCAGCATCACCTTCAAAAAAAAATTGACCAATATATAGGGTTTTATTTTGATATACAATCCGTGTAAAATATTTTTATACAACTATTTTATAAAATTTAAAATTCTAACCCTAACACCCTAGATTTTAAACTCTAAATCTTAAATTTTAAACTCTAACCCTAAACTTTAAATTATAAACCTTACAACTTAAACCCCTAAATTAAACTTCTAAACTTTAAATTTGAAAAGCACGTCTAAATTTTAATTTACACATACTGTATATCAAACTTTTCCCCATTATATATACCAAATATATTCTCTTTTTTGGCTTTTAAAATCTTTGGTTTCCCTAGGGTTGTTCAAAGCAAACCTTTTGTTTTTGTCCCTTTCTATAATACAGCGGCTATGGAGGAAGTGAGAGAAACCTTTTTTTTTTTTCAAAGCTATGTTTGTTTCTTAATTTTTAAGATTTTGTATTTGTTGACATTGTTGTTTAGTGGTAATAGTTCGTGAGACATCTTTGAAATCCCCAGTGGTTGATTTGAATTTCTTGATATATTTGAGTCCTAAAATTTTATGTCTAAAATGAATTAATGATTAGCAAAACATTTGTTATTGCCATTAATGAGCATTAGATTTCTATACTTACATTTTCTCCTCCTTATGTATTGGTGTTACTCTTGATAGATAAGGATCTCAATCATGATCATTTGGCCAAGGGATTAAAAGATGCTTTGCTTAATGACAACTCTACATTCGATGCCGACCGTCTGCAAAAATACACAGGTAATTCTGTTTGGTCTCGAACTTCCTGTCTGCTCTTGTCTATAAGTACTATTTATGTCATTGTTGACATGTTTTCTTATCAATAAGTGGCCTTGTTTATGTGTTTGACACCATCATAACCTTCGCACTTGCATTCGTAAGCTTTTCGTATTGATATGAAATGATGAACTGATCTTTGTTTTCAGGTCCTTAACTGCGCGAGCTATTGAAATGGCCTCGATCACTTCCTTTGGAGGAGGAACGGGTTCGTTTGTTGCATGAGGTGGAGTATATTTTACTAATCACTGGGGGTTTTGTCTCATCTCGGAAATATTTATCTTCAATTTCTTTTAGCATTCAAATTCCATATATAGTATTGGATGGTATTGCCTTGTTAATTGGTGTTCGATTTTATTACTTTTCATGGTTTAGGTTGGTTTTGAACTTGAAAGAAGCTTTGACGGTAAGGCATCGTCACTTGTTGAACCGTGTGGAAAATCAGCTGCAAAGCTCGTCGCACTCGTCACACGTCATTTTCCAGGTACATTTTCAAAACACACTTGGATATAATTAACAGAAAGTTTGTCATGCTGAAGAATAGAAAAGTTTACTCTGCGCATGATGAAAATATTGCAGGCTTTTGAGATCACTCGGTGTACAAAGGGCATCAGGTATTCTTGTACAAAAGAGCACAAATATTTGCTGCTGACTTGTGGGGTGCATTCAAGGGCCAAGGATATGGAGAATTCAATGATATTGGCTCGATCACTATGTTTGCCGATTATATTGTTCGAGCTGTGCTCCATCAGCTCGGTGTGCTGAAATATAGTTCGACCCTTGCAAATGCCATTCAAGATAGCAGCGAAATAGGTGCTGGCACGGAAGAGGAAGTTGAACTTCGGGCATGCTCAATTTATGCTGTGGAGAAAATGAGAGAGTTACTAAGTATGAAGTCCGGAAAGCAGGTTGGTCAGAATTCTTTAAACATGCTCGTATGCTAACTCTTATTGTCGATTTATGACGCTGTGTAAAATTCTCGTAGTAAAGGTTTCCATGCCCTCAAATGAATCATGTAGTGTCATCATTTCAATTCCTTGATGTGAAGAAATCAATTTCGAGTTTACCTATATTCCTTTTGGTGAGGAATTCTTGGAAAATTGATTATATGCTATTAATACGGAATAATAAGTTAGTTAGTCCAACACTGAGTTTTCATCTGCAACTCACTTGGATTGTATTAAACCGAAATAACCGATTACGATGAGGATGTTGTTCAATGTTTATGTTAGTCCAACTTAGATGATCTTAGACATACGCAGTTCCTCAGTTTTTGTATTTTTTCTCCCTTTTGATAATTATGGATCATCTTTTCTCTTTTTTGTGATTTTCAGGTTCTGAGTGTCCAGTTAGATCTTTGGCTCTGGTCCGTTGGTGTTCAATGCCCGTCGCTCCAACATCATCGAACACTGTCTATATATTACTGATTAGACCATATGCTTGTAAGAAGCAGGACAAGAAAATTTTGGCTTGGAGACGTGTTAAGTTTCATGTCAGTCACTGACATCCTTCTATGTTTAATCGTTTAGAGCATCTCAGTTTTCCGATTGAACTGTCCATCTAGAACAGATGAAAAAGAAATTCAGATGATTGGATTGGTTCGAGCTTTTTATATTATGGTCTAAGGGAATTTGCAGAAGTGTTGTCATAACATGCAACATTGTGTTTCTGATATGTTGGCCTCAACCAGACATCGAAGCATAATCCGACATTTCAACCCCTTGCACCAACGACATGTCGTATACCGTCATCGGTTCATCACAACCTATGAAAAATTTCATCACAGAAACCCGTTTCTTAACTTATTACAACATCAAGCAAAACATGATTCAGTTTCAAAACCTTTCTCAGTTAAAGGCAGCACAGTTTGTACGAATATTCCCCTTGTTCCCGGTCTTAACACCTACCCTTCCCAGCTTAGTAATGGCAGCAATAAGCGCTCGTCTGAAAGCATACGAGTTGTTGGCCCAGCCGTTTACAGTAGGTTTGGACCTCGGGTCATTGAACAAAACCTGGTCCGAGCTAAATAGACCCTTGCCTTTCTGCAGGTTCTTAAAGTAAACGTTGTCGAATTTCCTCGGTGTTTTCAGGTCCATGTCGATTGCTACCCTGGTGTCGACGTTTTTGGGGCACATCTGTCGGAGTTGGGCAGCGTAGCCTCGGTCCAGTGCAGGATCCACCGCGTTTAGATGGCTGAAATTGTGTATTCGGTTCGCGAACTTACTGCAATGCGAGAATCCAACGGTGTGGGCCGCTGCAAATTATAAACAAAACAAATGTTATTGTCCACATGCAAATGCAATCATGATTTAACGTTCCTTGCTGGGACTATTCAATTTATTTTTTTAACTACTCGTATTTAATTTATTAACTGATTAATTCTAATTAAATATTATAGAAGCTTGTTATAGGATGATCTTTTAGTCTAATTTACTCTATTCACAACATTATAGTTTAGATCTCTATCTTTACTTAAGGGATATAGTATCTTATCTAACTAGATCAACTGATTGTCGATATTCAGATTACCTTTTTAATACTAGGAAAAAGTTAGTTTGAAGACACACTCAAATCATATTGCCTTTATAGTTTCAAAAAGGAAAGCTTTTATAATCTCTATTACTAAAGCCAGCTAATATAAGATGTAGACTCACAAGGGACACAGTGCACTTTCAAAGGGACCCCGCACAAATTTATCCATCATGATGTTCTAAATCTCGTAAGAAAATAATCATATAAATATATTTTTAAAAATAATATAGTATTAAAATATACATGATTTTATCTAAAAACCGTAGTTTGGTGGTTAAAAGTATCAGTACCTGAAAGAGCAATCATATTCTTTTGGGTGAGTCCATTTGCTGCAAATAGTGAATTGAGCTGATTCAAGTTGAAAAATGGCTGAGGCAGCTTTCCGTTTACGTTTGCAGCTGTTGAACTTAACCCATCCAATCTCCCCAGTTCAACCTCATAATATGGTCCACCTGACTGCGACATCATAACTCGTTTTTGATCGTGTCGTATTTATTATGATTACTGGTGTAAATTTTGAATTGAAAAGGAGACGATACATGTAAGTTATGATTGCTTTTTTCATGAACTAGTTTTCGATTGCATTGTGTTTATCGTAGATGTAAATTACGAAATCGAAAGAAAAGGGGACAAACCAGTGCAATAGCATCTCGGGTAGCCATTGCTAAGATATTAGCACAAGAGACCTTGTTTCTGCATCTCGGAACCGCATCCACAGCTTCTTTAGCTTTGATTACAGTGTTGAATCCGTCTCCGGCTAACGACAGGTTGTCGGGGTGATCTTTTTCGGCCTTGTTGCCACCAGAGGACGCGATCATCACCTAGCCGTCCCAACTCTTGTGGAAAGAAAAAGGAGAAAGAAAATAGAACAAAACATTAGTAAAATAAATTTAACAGATTTAGTCAATATGGACACAAGGATGTTCTTTCAATGAACCTGGACAAAGCAATCGTGGAAGAAGAGAAGGATTGTCGCCGGAGCTGTGACGAAACTTTGTCGGAATTTCTTGGTGACAGCAGCTCTAACAATGTTGTCTACATTGGGACAAGTTTTGTGGTAGTAATTTTTTCTTAGTTTAGCTGATGTTGTACCTGGAAACAAGCAGAAACTAAGACATATCGAGAGAAAAACGACAAGTACAAGGTTATTAAAGGATCGATCCATTTGAGACAGGAGAGAGTTAATGTGGTTGCTTAAGCTCTTTCAATGGCGGCCAGAGTCTCGTTCCCAGAACAAAAGAAAAAAAAAAGACAGTGAATTATGGAACCGGAATCATCGGATGCTAAGAACTGAACGCATGCTGAGAGTCAAAATCAAGTAAAAAAGAAAGCTTTACAGCAGGACTGATGAAAAGAAAGGTTTCTAATTATTGAAACATGTAGAGAAATGGATGGGCATTTTCTTTCTATATATAATATTAATGCCTATAATCGGCTACTCAACACTATATACGACTTAGGGTGTGCAAAAAAATCCGTTAGCGTTAACCGTAACCGTTAACTGGTATAACTTAATTAATCTCACTATTAAGGTTAAACAGTTTCGGTTAATCGAACCGCTAAAAAATATGGTTAACGGTTAATCTATAGGTACTTTTTTTAAACTAAGTATGAAGTTTGTATTTAAAATCTCTCTATTTAAGTTTTTTTTTAAATTTAATACAATATTTACCGGAGAGATAGATTTATAATTCTAAAAAGAAATAATGAACATTTGAAAAGAAAAATATAATAAGTTACATGTTAACCTGTAACCGAATCGTTTCTTAACGGATAACCACTATAATAGTTTACCATTTAAAAAATTAATGATTGACTATTTCTTAACAATTAAGTTACGGTTAATAACTACTACAACGGTTAACAAACTGTTTAAGCTAAACGGTACGGTTAATCTACCATAAACAACCCTAATCTACATATTTAGTGTTTTCCTGGTATAGAAGAAGTTGTAGCTTTGAATAAACCTAGCTATGGATTGAACTGTAGAGTATTTTTTAAATAGTCTAAAATTAGTATCTGTTAATACAAGGTAATATTTTTGGACCGTCGAGTGTTCGGCTTGGCAAGTGGGGCACGCTCGTGTTTAATTTTGGGCTGATTAATCAATTATTATTTGGAGATAGGAGATTGGAGTGGTTACCTTTTCGGCCTACAAAACTATGACCAATTGGGCTCGAGTTAGTCTTATTTTTTAAGACCAAAAGCTGCCCAGTAAGCTCAATTACATATCTTTAACAAATATTATATAATTATAAATATATTTTTCATATTATTAAAAAAATTCAGTGTTACTAGTAGAATCACAGTCGACATGAAATTAATTTTTTGACAGTTTAAAAGTGATTACAAGGTAATAACACAAAATTAATTAAATGTATATATCAAGTTAAACTTTTTTTTTACCTAGGGTTTGTGTCGCACCCTTATTTCCTTTATAGAGCATCAGAACATTTTTTTTTCTTTAACTTTGTTTAATAAGTGGTGGCATTGGCTTTGATGCTGGTCGCCGATCGTCGATTTTTTATTTTATTTTTAGTTTTTAATAAGAATAGTTCTATCTTTGTGACACGTTTTTCTCTATTTTTATGGCACGTTTATCTCTATCTTTGTCTTCTTTTTCGATCGTTTGTCCATTCTTTTTATTTTATGTTTTCTCAGGTTAAATTTGACAATGCCACAACTTATCAAGATGACACTTATCTGTAATTTAAAGGCTTGATGTCTTCAATTGAAATAAGCTCCGATGAAGAGTGTAGAGGTTTCTTTTGAAATTGGAAAAACAAAAACCAAGAAAGAAATTGACATTTGACACATTCGATTTCAGAATGGTTCGACCTTCTAACCAAGGTCTACATCCACTATCTTAGCATCCACAATAAGGATTTTTCCCAATTCACTAACAATGAATTCTTCATTTTTACATGTTCAATGGGTAACCTTTACAACCCTATCTTTTTACGGGCTAAGATAGAACTCTCTCCCTAGTTTTATGAGGATCAACTAGAACCTATCCCTCAACAATGAGGTCTTGACAATATAAACTTAATAACCTCTCTAGGTGGGTGTTTACATATTTTGGCTCACTAGGATTGGTCTAAAATACAAGAGATTACAAAATAAACAATGTAGAACTCTACTCTCTTGATCTTTAAGCTTGAATGTTCATCCTCTTATTCTTCAAGTGTCCTTGGCCGTTAAAAATTAGCCGTTTGAGACTTTAATTCCAGCCATAAATGCATTTTTGCAACCTTGGGTATCGGTACTCGAAAGTCGGTATTGGTACCTGCCAAAACAAGAAAGAGTCGTTGCAAATAAATGTAGAGTGTACCGGTACATGATACATCCGTATCGGTACGGTACTTCGGGTATCAATACGGAGGCTTTCGTATCGGTACACGAAGTGCTCACTGGAAATCAAAATGCTTTTGCGTATCGGTATGAAGAAAGATCGTACTGGTACGAGCAGTCAATTTTTTACTCTTAAGACATTTGAATACACGGTTTGCGTTCGTGGATAGTTTCTTACGAGGCTTGGTTCTGATTTGCGATTCTCGGTGGTCTTTCAATAGCTTAATCCCCTTTTGTGGATTAATTATTATATGGTCGCGGCTCACCACGTCATTCATGGTCCCATCCACTAAAAAACAACCAACTAATTTCTTTATTTTCCATGTATTTTTTTTCAAAAATGAATATTCACTTTTTTTACCGTGTAAATAGGAAGTTGGTGGTTACATAGAATTTAATTAGGAAAGAAAAAATGACACGGAAAACAAAAATTAGTTGGCTAATTTTTAGTGGATGGGGACTAAAGATGACGTGGTGAGTCGGGACAATGTAATATTTTATCCATTTTGTGGTTCGTTTTCCGATGCAATCAGATGTTCTCGTATCTATTTTTGTTCGAGTCTTTTGGTTGGGTTTTTAACATTTTCCATGTAAGGTCCTCCTTTTCTTGTGTTAATCTTATAGGAAAGATATCCAAATATGAATTAGTTTACGATGATAGTTGTAAACCTTTATTGTAATTTTGAATATTTTCTCTTTTTAATAAGACTAACACTTATATTATAAAAGAAAGAATCACAGTCAACACAAGTCGAATAACCATAACTATTTTTTTTTGTTACAACATATGATTAAGATTAAGATCGATAATTGAAATATATTTTAACCTAAACTAAAACAGAGTTGGAGTGGACTATGGTCAATAAGGGGACGATTTTCTAACTCAATTTTCTTCATTCACAATGTCAGGATTCGAACTCCTAAGCTTGCTAAAGGGACCACTAGACCAAGTGGTAGTTGGTACATAATAAATTTTAAACTATAATCAAATATTAATATGAGTCATTTAAGATTTTTACATGATGAGAGTCAAACTAAAATATTAAATTTTTTTAGAACTTGATCTTACCATTAATAAGTAATATGAAAGCCTTATTGACTTTCACATTATTAGAATTATAACATAGTTTACTTGGAGGAAGAGACTTGCTGCATTTTAGAAATTTTCTATCACATTTCTTCTTTATTCGCATCAACTCCTAGAGATATACAAGCAAAAAGTTCTCGAGGTTATTTAGGAGATAAAGTCGGTAAATTTATTTCCCTTGATTGTCCTAGTCTTGATGTTATTCTGGAATCTAATTGCAAAGTTATGATCGACACCCTTACGTTACTTTAATATTAATAGTTCACCAATCAGTGTAATAATTTAAAATTAATTCGAACAGATATGATAATATATAACAAAGGAGCAAACATAGTTTATAGTCGGAGGCATATTAACATTGTTCTTTAATCTATACCGTGTAAATATATTTGAGAAATTAGAATTATTTTACATCGGTGTAATTGTGTTTTGCAAAGTAGAAAAACTTAATTCAATGAAATTAAGTATTGATATCGGCAATTGTTATGCAATCAAGTATGTGTTTTATATTTCAAAAATAGTTTTGAGTTTTAGAATTTTTCAAAAAGATTACGAGATCAAAATCTTTTTAGGTATCAAATACTCAAATCGATTATAACTTATCGAAAAAAATCGAAGAGGAATTTAGGTTTGAACTAAAAGCTTTTCCAAACGAAGATGATTACACGATTAGAAAAATGTTTTTGAAGGTAAACATATTTATTTGAGAACTAAAAAATATTTTAATATTTTTTAAATTAAATTATAATTATTTTAAAATTTTAAATCAAAATTTTAGTTATATTTCATATGAGTATCAATGTATTTAACCAAGATTTTTTAACGGGACTAACAAATATACTTAAAATAGTTATAGAATAATAGTTTGAACAATTGTTTGACAAAAAATAATTCAGGAGCTCAAAGCTAAAAAATAATTTAAGGGTTGTTTTTTAATTTAATAGAAAAATACTTAATATTTCTAGGATAAACTACACTGATAGTCACTAAACTTTTAGGTTACTTTCACTTTGGTCACTGAAACTGAAAAACTTTCATTATGGCCAGTAAACTTTTAATTTGATTTTATTACAACCGTTGTTATTAAAAAATATTGAAGCGACATGTTAAAGCCTTTTTTAGAAAAAGAACTCTAATTTTTTTTTAAATTTACAATCACCACCAAAGCCAAAATACTGATGAACAATGACGTCGTTGATCGGTCCCAACGGTGGGAATGATTTGTTTGGCCAAAAAGATAATATAGTTTAGTTTCAAGTTGATCTGATGGTTAACAATGACAAGTCAAAAAGTTATTTTTTAATTTCAATTGAGATTTTTAGTTCTGATTCACCAATGTTAACCGTCAAATCAATTTGAAACTAAACTATGTTAAACTTCTGGTAAAAACGAATTTTTTCCATCGATGGGATTGATCGACGATCGTTCCGTTAATTGAAATTTTGAAATTTGCAATAGTTGTAAATTTGAAAAACTATGACTCTTTTTGGAAAAAAGACTTTAACGTGTCACATCAATATTTCTTAACGGGTTAACGGCAACGAACATGCTAAAAGTAAATTAAAACTTAAGTGACTGTAATGGAAACTTTTCGGTTTCAACGATCAAAATAAAAACACCTTAAAAGTTTAAGAAATTACCAATATAGTTTACCCCATTTTTAAATGGTAGGTCACTTGACCCTCCAATCACCAGGTAATATTACAAAACCATTAAAAAAGTTACACTTGGTGGATGACTAGGAAAAAAATGATGTGAAATTAAAAAGATAATTATAAAATATCAGGTCCATTTGTTGTTGATTTTTTTAACGCCGAGATATTGAAAGTAGAAACAAAACATAATATTAGATATAATTTTACCTAAAAAATTATAAAGTTTAAACTAAAAACTATCAAAAATATTAAGACTTAATGAGAGTTCTAAAAATTAAAAGGAAAATTAACTAAAATATAAAAAAAAAACAAAATTTAATAAAAAATTTGAAAGATCAAATTAATATTTTTTTAAAAAAATTTATGAAGTCAAATATAAAATTTCAAAAAAATTTAAGAAGTTAGGAGCCCTCTAACTCCATTTAAGTTCGTCTGTGGCCATCAATAAATTCATCTTCTACAACTGTACGATCAATTAAACTGTTCGAATCACATAAAATTATCGGCTTTCATTTTATTCATCAATAAATATATGTTTAATAAATATTGATGGACACTTATCAGATAACGCATGGGGTTGTCGCCTGTCGGACCCACAACAAAGTCAAACGGAATGTGTTAAAAATGAAGGCTTAACAGTTAAAAAAATGTTTAAATTATAATATTTTTTTAATTAGGTATTTAAACTAGACTAAATAGATGTTTAACATTTTTAACGTTATTCAAATAAGTGCTCTACTGTTATTGTTTGTTAATTTTTATCGTTTTCTGACATGTGTTATTTTCTCAAAATTTTAAAATTATATTTAAAAATAAATAATAATAAAATAAAATAACCTTAAATCTCACAAAATAGCCCCAAATTTTAAAATCCCTAGTACCCAAAACCTAAATTCTGATTTGGCCTGATTTCTCCATCGATTGCCCTGCCGTCGCCCATCACATCCGTCGCCGGACTATCACGGCCATTTACCCCATTACCTTGTCGCAGAAATTTGACTGACGTCATGCGAAACGTCAAAATCATCGAATGAACCATTCGAATGATTTTGCGATGAACGATGGCATAACGGACGAAGAACGGTGTGCGAATCTTTAGGCGAGGGGAGGCGCTTCATTCCATTGCTGGAAACATGACCAATGTCGATAGGAGTGGTCGGATTTGGGGGTTTAGAGATTTGGTAACTATTTTGAGATTATTTGAAAAGTTTAGGATATTTAAAAAATTCTAATTTATTTACTTAAAAATAAAATTCAAAAAATGTTTAATATTGCCACATGTTCAATTTTGATTGGATAACAGAGAAAAATTAACGTTCATCACGGCCAAACCTTCAATGGGTCACGGAATGAAACGTTAGGCACCTATTTGACCCAAAATCTATTTTGGACACCTATCTGAAAAAGGGTATAGTTTGTGCACTTATTTGACAGTTAAGCTTAAAATGAAAGAGAATAGAAAAACATTAATAATATGGTTATATTTTGATACACAAATTGCGTAAAAAAAATACCCCTAAAACCCTAAATTTTAAAACTTTAAACCTAAAACCCTAAATCAACAAAAAATAATTATAATTTATTAATTGATGAATTAAAATTGTATTTTGTCAAAAAAACTATTAAATAATTCTCGAACTGTGAGTCAAAATGTTGATGTTTGGTAAGATGGAAAAGAAACATTGAGGGAACAGATAAATGGCAGCAATCGGATTCCTAAAACACACATGTTTGGAAAACCCATATAAAAATCTGGATCCAAAAGGAAAAAGAAAATCCTGTAATAAAATCTGAAAACTTTGACAATTGTTTTGTTTTGTTTGTTTGGCATTCTTTTCTTGCAACGGAGTGAGAGTAATTAATGGGTTTCTCTGAATTTCCTTTTGGAGGTGGAACCAAAGGGCCATACAAAGCCTCGGCCTGCCCTTTGTTTCAGCTTTTTCAGCAACCCCCAAATGGACCCACCGCCTGCTCCTCCTCTCACCGGCAGTGCGTGCTTTCCTGTCACTCTCTTACTATTATTATTATTATTATTATTATTATTATTATTATTATTATTATTGTTGGTGGTGGTGGTTTTCTTTGAATTTTTTTTTCTTTTGGTTATAATTTAACATTTTTTTTAAAAAAATATTGGTTTGATCAACTATCATTTTATACAATTTGACTTAGGACAGTATGCCATCGGTGTCATCAATATTTGTAAATTATTTATCAAATAAAATAATATATAAAACTCGAATGTTAGTACTTATTAAAATATTTTTTGATAAATTATAATTCTAATAAAATCTTATTTAGAGGGGAAAAGAGAAAATTCTAGAAGAAAAAGAAAGAGTATTTTTAGTGAGTCTAAAACTTATAACCTAAAGAAATATGAGGGAACAAAGATGGATAGTTTGACTAACGGATCAAATGTGCTTTTTCGCTTATTAAGATATTAACAAAAGAAAGAGTATTATTTCTGCTGAAAATTAATTCAGAACTTAAGAGAGAAAAAAAAAAGAAAGTATTTTTATTGAGTTTAAAACTCAAAATTTAAAAAAAGAAAAAAATATGTAAAAAAAAATCTGACCACTCGATCATCATTATTTTTTCCGATAAATAATTTTTTTAAGTGTGATCCATGAGTAAAAAAAAAAATCAATCCTCAAATTCAAACTTAAGTGTTATAAAAAACGAATAAAGTATTTAATAATTTTTTATGTTTTTCAAATGAGAATATTAAGGGGTCCACTTATCTGGACCGTATGATGCTTGATTGATTTCCCAACAACCGTCCTCACATGGGCAATTAACGGTCTATAGTCATTTTGTTGGGGGTCTTCTTCTTCGGTGTTACCGGGAAAAAGAATCCAAATAACTCTAGTCTTATCCACTATTTAAGACATTTTACCCTCTTTACATTTTTTTAATTACCGATATCAAATTTGTTAATTGATTAATTTAAATTAAATTATATAAAAATTTAATATACGAGCGACTTTTTCAATTTTATATTTTTTACTCATAACGTTAGTACACTCTAGACTAATTGATTGTTGTACACTCTACATATTTTTAATATAGGAAAAAGAAACAAACATTAAAAAATAAAACAACTTTTGTTAGTGGAATTAAAGCTCTACTTCCACAAAATTGATTACCATGACAGGGACATAAATAGCATTGCTTGCTTGACCTGTCTGGGCAACTATTCGCTTCACAAAACTGGAACGCCATTGGTTAAGAGTCTGGAATTTGTCTGGCATGCCACCAACCTCAAATACATCCCCCAAGCCCCAACACATTTTTTTCCTCAACTCTGAAACAGATAATGGTTAGTAGCAAGCTTTAACGGCGAACGGCAGGGAAAACCCAACAGATAAAGTTTTTCCGGCGCTTATTTTCTCTATTCACACAACTTAGAATCCAGACCCACTCCTTATCTTTTGAGTTCAAGAATCTCAAACAGTTCAGAGTATGATCTTCTTCTCCATTCCTATATGTATATAGTATATCTTTATCATTTCTTCAATATTAGTGTTAGAAAATAGAAATAACTTCCTTCATCCCTTTTCATATCATTTTACTCAATTTGCAGGCACCAATTGCATATTTTAGTTAAACTCCAATGGGGAAGCTTTTTATACCGTCTGATAAGGAGTCCATGAGGATGGCAATGTTAAAACATGAAGAAACATTCAAACAACAGGTGTTTTATATATATACATTTACATATATTAATTATTTATGTATGTATATATTGTTTATGTTCGTTTGTTAAGTTTGAAGTAATGTTTTTAGGTGTACGAGCTACATCGTCTATATCGAATCCAGAAGGCACTGATGGAAAGCATCGAAAACATCAGGCCTAATGGAGCAAGGCGACTCGATTCGGAACATCAGGCGGATCGCGGTAACGGAATGTTAGAAGTCATCGATGAGAGCGATATCGAGCTGACGTTAGGGCCGCCGAGTAAGAAACATGGGATATTAACTCCCCCTCGAACATCGGATTCCGGACCGAGCTTCTCTTCGTCTTCCGCTGAATCATGTCACATGACAATAGAATATCGAAATGGAGGTAAGATTAATCTTGAAGAACTGCGAAAGGAAAGATTAAGACAGGCTCCTTGGATTTTCCAAGTTCTAACTATGAATATGACTTAAAAAAAAAAAAAGTGCTTCTAATGTCGATATGATTATATTTTAGATCGCTTCTTATCGACTGTTTTTCTTCTATTGGTGCTTGTGTGGAAGTTTCTTGTTAGTTTTTTTTCAGCATTATGAGTGATTGGAGTCTTATGTAAAGAACTTAAATTATCTTGAACGTTTATTTTCGATTATGGACGGAGATGAAGTCAGTAAAGTTGTTTAATTTTAAAACTAACAAGGATTTAATAATTATTTAATATAAATTTTAAGGACAATGCTTAATTTGACGACTATTCAAATTATTATAAATTTAAATTTAGAGACAATCTGATAAGAACTTGTGGGGACAATGACCTTCTAAAATTTTGAAAATTTATAATTTAATTTTTTAGAATTTTCTAAAAAACTGCGGAGTGCATGGAAGAGTGCCTAGACAAGCTGATGTTGTTGTCTCTTTTATCAGAAAAAATGTTCGAATGAAATTATCTGGTCATGCAAAGTTTACACTTCTTTTGCTCTTGCTGCTGAGTGGGGGTAGTATAGGCCTTTTTTTTCTATTTTTATTCCTTTTTATAGTTGGTTTGATTGAGTTATATATGATGGTTCTTTAGGATGATTAAGATGAATAAAAATTTTCTGCCTCTAAGTATGTTCATTTTCATGCCTCGGTACTAAAAAATTAAATTATAAAATCTAACATTAAATTTTAAATCTTAAACTCTAAACTCTACATAAAAATACACCCTACAACAATTCCCTAAACTCAAAACCTTAAACCTAAATTTTAGTATGAGGCATAGAAAATGGCGTATTTAGGGGCAGACGATTTCCATCCGAATAAGAAAGCCTAACTTATTAAAAAAAATTGGCTGCACAAAACTTTTAGAAATTCTATGGTTTAGTTTTTTGATATTTTAAATTAAATTCCTCTCATAGTTTTAAAAGTTGTTATTAAGTCTCACAAAATTTCAAAAATTTTAGTTATGGCCCAATTTATCAGATTGTCCTTATTAGTTTATATGTGTATGTGTAATGTTATTATTGTATATGTTATTACTGTATATGTGTAATGTTATTATTGTATATGTATGTCCGTATTAATGCTTGTATGTACATATGTTAATGTATTACTAATATTAGTTAGTTATTATTATTATTACTATATTGTTAGCATGTTAAATGGGTTAAAACAGATCAGATATAATATTAAAACTCATAATTTTATTAAGAGTCTAGTCCATATATAATATATTACACAGGCCCAATCTGCCAGCCCTAATCTAACTAAAAACCTTATCTAATAAAACCTTAATATTATTCTCTTCTTTTTACAGCAGCCAAAGGAGAGCCGTTGGATCAGATCTAGATCCAACGGTCATGATCGAAGCCCGAAGACCTCTCAGCTGCCGCGTGTGATGCATGCGCAAGCTGCCCATCCTCTCACTCGCGCGAAACTGCCCTCAAGCCACGTGTCGTCATCTTGTGTTTCCCCAAAAGCCATCTGGATCATTGATCTTCATGCAATCTCAACCGTTGGATCAGATCTGATCCAACGGCCAATAATGGATTTGACCAAAAGACCCACCAGCTCCACCACGTGGCTGCACCACCGCTCCGTCCGCTGCCGCCATACACTTCCCCTCACCGGCCGTACCAACCAGATGTGCAAAAACACAAAAAACAAGGAAAATGTCATATTCAAATCAACCACAGGGATATCATTTAATGTTTCTTACTCTTGTAAACAAACAACAAAAAAATATGGATATATGTTGTAAGAACCAAAATCCTTGTAGAGGGGATTTTCAGATTCAATAACAAGAGAAAAAATTCAGAAGGTAACTCATCTTTCTTTTAAGCATTCAAAAATAAAAAAAGCAACAACATAAACAAACAATAGAAGAAGAGAGTTTACCCTTTCGGCTCCAAGCCGTCGCCGCCGTGCATGTCGGCCGAGGTTGGTGCCGCTGAAGAATGGCACCGTTTCTTCTTCGAATCCTTATTACTTTTCTTTAACTAGTACCATTTTCTAAAAAAATGGGTTGTTTTAAAAAATATAGAGATTCGAGGGAAAGCAAGACATGGGAAAATGGTTGTTTTGTGCGAACCGGGGAATTTAGATCCAAAAAATATTTGTAAAGAATAACTTTGAAGAGAAATAAAAATGTAGTTTCAAAGTTTTTTCTTTCGATTTGATTTCATTTTCTCTTTTGAAATCCTTTTTTTATTCTTGATTAATCAAAAAGGAAGGGGCGAGACGTTTACCTCGATAGAGCCGCCGTCGTTACTCGTCGTGAGGTCACCGGGAGGCCGCCATGACCGACCTTGGTGAGAGAGCGGCGCGCCGTCGAATGGTTGAGAGGAAAGTAGGTTAGGGTTTGTGTGTAGTTTTTTTTATAAAATCTGTTTCAAATAACAACAAAACCTATCTTAATCTGTTTTAAACCAAAACGCGTGAAACGACGTAATTTTGAGACGATTCGACCCGCGGTGACCCGGATACTCGGGGAGGATCCACGTTTTTGTCAAACGGTCTAATTGCACGAGAGATCCTCTTATTCTTTCCCGCTTTTATTTTTTGGTCATTGGTTAATTGCATTTTCAATCCCTGTTCTTTGTTACCACATTCTTTTTCATCCTTTTTATTCCATTTCAGCATCTTTGTTTTGCTTTCATTCAATTTAGTCACTTGTTTCGAATTTATGTTTTTTTTAAATCATGTTTGTTCATATTATATACATGTATATTTTATATGTTATGTTTAATTTAATTTGTATATTCATGTCCATATGTTAGCATGTTTTTTGTTTGTTTGTTTCGTACATCATGTTACATGTTAATTTATGACATGTTTAGTCTTGTTAATATCATGTTTTTTATGTCCATTTCGTGTCTTAAATTGCATATCGGTGTGGTGATTTTGCATATTATTTTTAATATCATATCGCTATATCATCTGTGCAAGTTGTGTTATGTAAGCTAAATTTTTTATGTTATCATGTCGCTTTGATTTATTAGTTTAGTATCATATTACATCTATGCCATGCACATTTTGTTTTTTTATATATATTATTTGTGTTAATTTGATCTTGAAGTATGATAGTTAATTAAATCTTTTTTATATATTTGTTTTGTTTTGTGTAAAATCATCATGTCTATGTTTATTGCTTTGGTTTAATGTTTTATTTATGTTTAAATGTTTTGTTAGTGTCGTATCATGTTCGTATATATCTTTTATAATTTGTTTTCTAAGATTGCATAACGGATGTATTTTTGTCAATGCGGTGCCCTTTTATTCGAGCGTAAACGTGGCCAGTATCAAGCGCAGTGATGGTGGTCTATCGGTTTATTCTCGAATAACGGGGCCCTTAAAATTTATTCGCACTTATAACCAAATTTTAATTTAATCATCACTTTAATCCGAAAAGTTTAATATTATTAAAGCGGTAATTGTTAAAGTACCAATTTTGGGTGGTGTGGGGGTGTTAATCCTTCCCCATCCGTAACCGACTCCCGAACTTAACGGTTTTAAAATCTCTGGTTTTATGGTGTCCGGCCCAGCTTAGTGGCCGGTGGCGACTCCATTTTTAAATAAATACAGTTTTTCTAAAACTCCACGAAATATATATTTTTAATACTCGAAAGAACCCCAAACAAAGTAAAACCCCCATTTTTTCGGCGAAACCTTCCGTAGGAAAGAAAAGGAAAGATCGCTACACCCGCCCCAAATATTTTTTATATTTCACTCATTTCGAACCCACCCCGAACTTATATGTGAAAATATATCCCCGTCCCGATTTGATCTAAATTTAAAATTATATTTCCTGACAATAGTTTTTCAAGAAACAAACACTATTTTCTCAGGAAACGAACACAATATTTCTTAGGAAACAAGCAAATGTTAGAAGAAATTTTTTCTAGGTCTAGGCAACCAAACAAACTTATTTTTTCATGAAAAAAATAACATGCAATTGAAAGTAATATTAAAATTATTAAATAGAAAAAATAACTTGAAGAACGAATTTTTATTCAATTGAAAAATATATTTCAAATGAACATACAAAAGAACATAACAAAGAAATAAGAAAAAAGTATATACAAATGAAAAACAATAACTTAAAAAACATAAAACGAACAAAAAGAATGAGATATACTGAAAAGAACAAAAAGAATGAAATGGAAGGGAAGAAAAAGAACTAAGAAATAAAAATGAAAAGAATTTAGGAGAATAATATGAAGAAATATATATATGTAACGACCCAGGTTTTAAAACCCGAGCGTCGGGCTAAACCGAGATATGGACCTCACGTTTGGGTTATGTTGTTGGGCCTATTAGACCTTGGTGGGCTTGGTTTGGTTTTGGGCTTGAGTTATAGGGTTATAGAGGAAGAGAGGTGTGGCCTATTAGACCTTGGTAATTCCATAATTGAAGAAGAGGAAGAGAGGTGTGGAGTTATGAGCTGCAGTTTTTGTAAGAGGATGAAGTCATTTTGTCCTCCAAAAACTCTTCCCACCATCCTTATATTCTCTCCACTAGAGTTGGAAGAAAAGGCTCCACCTTTGTTAGTTTTGAGTTGAAATCCCGAATTGGGGTAGAAGGGAAAGTTGTTAGGCATCCAAGGATCTACAATCCAAGGTAAGTTTTTCTTGCAATGGTGGAAATAGGGGTTTTAGTGGAGGTTTTAGAGTGAGAACGGAAATGGTGTTCTTAATCACATTTCTTGTTGTTGAATCGTCCTTTGAGCTTCTTTTAATCTCTCAACAGTGTTGTAACTTGTTTACAACATTTCCTTGTAGTTAAAAAAGTTGGAGAACATTCAAAGGCCCAAGGAAAGAATAAAGCTTGAGATGGAGGTTGGGTTTTTTTTAGCTGGTAGTTCGAGGTTAGTATACTTCTAACTTATGTGTGTTTATGTGCATTACCATTTTGCTATGCTTTCTTGAATTGTGATGTTTTGGTGAGGTTAGAGCTTGGTTAGCTATCCATGGCAAAACTTGTATTTGTTGGTGTTTAAGGGTAAAAACGGTTAGAAACTCACCTAATGACTCTTCATAAATGGTAGGAGCGTTTTTGGACTTAACCATTGAGGTTAAGGGTGGGATTGGTGAAATCTCGAGCTCCAGGTTTTGAAATCTCGAGTACCGGTACGGGGTGGTTGCGTATCGGTACTCCTTCGGATCTTAAGGGATAAACTGTGAGAGACGTACCGGTACGCCTCTTTGTGTATCGGTACCCCTCATTAGATTAAAATTCTAGTAACGCTTGGGCGTACCGGTACGCTATGGACGTATCGGTACCCACTGTTTCATTGCCTGAAAAGGCTTTGCGTACCAGTACCCACATGTAAGGATCGGTACGGGGCAATCCCAGTAACGATATAGAGTACAGATACGACACTGAGCGTATCGGTACAGATCGAGGACCAATTCTTTAGAATCTAAATCGAGTATCGGTACTCGCTAAGGAGTACAGATACCTAGACATAAGTACTGATACTTCAGAGTATCGATACTCGCTGTGCAATCTGCCCAAGTTTTACGTTTTGAGTTCGGGGTTTTATAATTTGTGGCTAAGGTTCTAATGGGCCCCTTATAATATAAAATGAAGGGTAAAATCAAGAATGAGTGTTTCTTCTTGCTTATATGGATTTAATGGTTATTTGAGTATCGAAATGAGAGTAAATTGTTCGGGTTAGCAAATTTAAGGATCCTTTGTGGATCAATTGTGGTTGTGCCGGGTAGAGCACTTGTTTGGTTATGAGTCATTGTTTGATGGGATCCAGATACCTAGTGAGTGAGTGTTGCAACACATAAAGACCATCCGATGTGAGATTCCAGGTGATGAATGAAAGCCATCCAATGTGAGATTTCGGGTAATGATATTTGCTCGATGCGAGATTCTGAGCCCCGCTCGATGCGAGATTTTGAGTATACCGCTCGATGTGAGATTCTGAGCATGGGTGGATCTCCCAGTTTCAGATGATATTGGGCCTCACTCCTGGTTTGTTTACCTTTATGTCTTGGTTGTTGAGATGATGTTTGTTGTATAACATGTGTTTAGGCGATTATGGTAGCGTCATTGCTTTATCCCATATTGGCATCATATTTCATAGCATACTCTTAATTATGATTCACTTGAAGCATGATCGAGTCGTTGTGTATCCACTGAGCTTTGTTAGCACAGCATTCGGAATCGTTGTTTCCTTTCGCAGGTTGATAGATAGTTCGAGTGTAGCGGAGCACCATTGAAGCAAGGATCCAGCGTTGGCTTTTTGGTAGAGTACAAGTACTTAGATGTAGTGGGCTATGTATTCGTAGGACCCTATGTATTTGTAACTCTATTTGATTTAACTTGTATTGGTCAAATATTTTATTACTGAATTTGGAGCTCCTTTAATTATTTTGAATGTTTAAAGCAGTGTGGACTTAAATGCTTTGGTTATGACATGCTTGGATTTAAGAGATTGATCTTTATTGGCTTTTAAAAGTAAAAATTTTATGGGAGTGAAATTGGGCTTGTGGCCCAAATGTAGCATCCGGGTCGAGGGTGTTACAATATATGTATATTTTATATGATTAGAGAAAAAGTGTTTAAAATATAATCCATTCGTACTATAATATTATAAATAATTAATTTTAAATTTGTACATAAATTCGACAACTCCACTCGAATCGAAATTTTTTAAATAAAGCTTGAGTTATAAAATAAAGCTCATTAATTCGAATAACTTAATATTTTTTTAACTCAACTTGACTTGACTCGATCGAATGCTCACCTCTAATCAAAGTATATGGCAAAAAATACGCCTTAAATGATAAAGTCTTATCTACTTATCATCTTCACACTTTTTTTTATAGAAACAATTCTATAAGATAATTTCCATTTTAATTAGCAAACATATCTGAAAATTAAAATCATTGAAAATATTGATTTTTAGTTGTTTGAAATTTTCAACAAATTATCAATTTATTTTAAATTCTCTGAAATTGAATGGTTATTAGAAAACTGTTTTTTTAAATATAGGAATTTCGGAGGACAAGATAGTGCTGTCCATGGATCACGATTAAACTACTACTCAACCCTCAAAAGTAAAAAAGAAACATGTTTAGATTGTAATAAAACATTTTTATTGATATTTTATATAATTTTAAAATTAAGGATTATATAACAAATTGACACTATCGAACTTGGCGTCAATCAAGTAAATTTCTAACTGAAATATTATCTCAACTGAACTTTTATTTAAAAATTTACGATCAAATAAGTCTTTGAAAAATTTGATTATAGAAAATTTTAAATAATGACTCATATGTCTTTTAATTTTAGAAACTTTTTAAAAATCCTATAAATAAAAAGATAATTATTCTACATACAGGTGGTGTAAAATTTTCTTACACAGGCGTGCATAATTTAAGGCTAATATCCAAAATTGAAACCTCTCCTAAATACTAAACCCTAAACATTAAACACTGAATTTTAATCATAAACCTTAAATTCTATAGCACACAACTTAAAATCTCTAACTTCTAAACCCTAAACTAAAACATGAACCCCTAAATTAATCCGCTTGTGAAAACTAAATTTTTTATCGTTGATGTATAAAATAATAATCGTTATTAAAATTCAGATGCTTATTTTATCGTAAAAATTTAAATAAAAATTAAATTAAAACAACATTTTATTTAAAGAATTACTTAATTATTATATAATTTGAGAGAGAGAAAAAATAAATCTAAAATTAATTTAAATAAATATTAAATTTGATATTATCTCGCTCCCGATACTTGTAAAAAAAATCCTTCTAGATATTGAGTTGATTGTAATCGCGAATCAGCTTAAACAAAAAAGACAAAAAAAATTAAAGAATGAAAATAAATTGGCTAAGCCTAATTGGCTTGAATGAATGAAACGCGACGCGCCAACCTTCCACTTTTATCCTGCCTATTGCTAGTTTCCGCCATCGTCGCCTCCTGCCCTCCCCTCGCCCACCCCGGTGGTGATAGCCCTAAGATCGACGAGATCTCCTATCCCATTTGCCGACGAATCATGTCCAAATCTCGCGTTTATACTGACGTCAACGATCTCCGTCCCAAGGAGTACTGGGATTACGAGTCCCTCACTGTTCAATGGGGGTAAAATTTAAAATTAATTCCTCGAAACGTTCCTTATTCCTTGATTATTGGATTTACACATTCATTGTTTTATTTGAAAGTTACATTAGGTTCCATCGAGTAACGCCAATTCAGTATTTCTGGAATTAGGTTAACTTGACGAGATCTTTGAATCTTACTAACCGCGCTTCCTTTGAGCATTTCTGTAACTTTTTACGTATAATCAGAATCTTTTAATTGTTTGATTCAGTTCGTGATTGGTGTAAAAAAAAATTTCGTGTTTCTGTTTAGTGATCAAGATGATTATGAGGTTGTTAGAAAAGTTGGAAGGGGAAAATACAGTGAGGTTTTCGAGGGCATAAATGTCAACAACAATGAGCGTTGTATAATCAAGATCCTCAAGCCTGTCCAGAAAAAGAAGGTTAGTACTTTTGTCATCTGTCAAATTGATCGAGTTTCGAGTAAATTTGTATTAGAAAATCTTAAGGAATAATCACAATCAGTCTATGTTACTTGAATTTGGGTGTGATTGTTGGATACCAGCATGTGTTTGACATGAGTATGTTCGATTATTTTTTACTTATCATGAATGAAAACTCTGGTTAGCATTAAGCCATGGCAGTGCACCTTAATTTGATCTCCATTAACGTATTTGGTATTTTTTTTTCAGGCACAGCCGCAAACCTTGGTCCAAATTTATTAATGCAGATAATCAGCATCTTGCTTCTCCAGAGGTCATTTTCTTCTTGAGGCATACTATTTGGAAGTTAAATACTCTAAGTTCAGTTACAGTGAACTAAATGTTAGTAGATAACACTCAATCTTTGAGCGCTTTGACTTTCAGTCAATCGATTTTCTTGATAAGTTGCTTCTGTACGACCATCAGGACAGGCTAACTGCAAAAGAAGCCATGGTGGGTTTATATAAGCTGTATTACTGCTACTAGGATTTTTTTACTCACCCTTTTTTCCAATTAAATCTTAATGTGCAACTTGTAAATTATGAAATGAACCTATTTTTTACTGGGAGATACGGATGTGGAGCATTAGTATGTTTTCAAAATACTTGCACCTGAGTTGGAGTAACTTAGTAATAAACCCCCATTGCTTGGCATGTGATACAAATTGTTTTGCTGCTGCAGGCCCATCCTTACTTCTCTCAAGTCAGGGCGGCAGAAAGTAGCAGGATGCGCACTCAGTAACTGGGTACAGTCTGGGTTCCTTTGTAAACAAATCCTGGCTCATTTGGATGCATTTATTGTGTTTAAATATGTTATATAAAACCTATATAATACTAATGGCTGCCAATGCCATGGTCAGATTCATGAAAGTTGAAAGGGTTGTGTATGAAATATTTGCTATAGTTTTTAGTACTCGCCCTTGGCAGCTTTTGTTTAAGAATATCATGATGCATAGCATGCCTATTCATAATTACACTGTTTGTTAAGGTAAGAAATTTAATGGCTATTTGACGATTTGTATGCATAGGAGGTGGACCAACATAGTACATGGCTGCCATTTAGATTTGGGTATACGTGTATCTATCTGATACCGACGTATTTAACAATTTTCTTTTTTTAAAAAAATATTTTTCTTGATATGTAGAAGATGCTTGAACAACAACATAGGTACATGAGTTATTATCTGATAAGTGGTTTTAGTTGAAAAGGGAATGATCATCATAGAAGATCCAGGTTCAAGCAGCCTTATCTGCATAGCGTGTGCTTTATTGAAGGGTTAAAAAAAATATGAACATACATTACCTTGTAATCATGACTATCAAAATATTAATAATAACAATTATACTCCTATGGGAAAGGGAAAATGAACTAACAAATAATATCTTCAAAGTGAAGGGCATTCCCCGATCAACGATCCTCCTTAGGGAAAGTGAAAAAGAATCAAGAATATATATATATATATTCATAACGGTTATATTGTAAGTTCGAGCCCTACTAAGCCTACCACCCTTTCTTTGGCAGGCAATAGTGGGGGTTCTGGACAGGCGCAATAGGAGCGACCGTACTGTAATACCCATTTTTATTCGGGCCCCAAAATTATATTCGAGTCACTTATCCTATTTGAACTAAATTCAAAAAAAAAAATAACAAAAAGGGCATGCCGCCCATACCCTGCCAATTAAACACCCATACCCTGCCAATTATTCCCCATGCCCACACTCCACGCCACCACCATCACCCTACCTCACCCTTCTTTCACTTTTAAATCCCCAAAACCCAATCACAGGGGGAAGAGCTGGCAAAATTGTAAACAAATTGGGAGAATTGAGAGAAGAAAGCACAGCACAATTGGAACAGAGGGGGCCGGCCATTTTGAATTAAAAGGGGGGAGAGAATTAAAAGGAGGAGAGAATTAAAAGGGAGAGCCGGCAATTGGAAACAAATTGAAAAAATAGGGCTCTCGGCATTGAAGAAAAAAGGAGAGCTCTCTATCATATTTAAGTTTGGGTATTTATTTTTTTATGTATGTTTATGGTATAATCTTTTTATAATCTAATGACGTTTTATTAGTAATCTCTTATTTATTTTTAGTTATCACGTTTTATATGCTTTTATGTTCATATCTTTCTATATGTTGTTAGGATGTTAGATTAGTTCTTGATGGTTGTTTAATATTTGTTTTTTAAATTTTCTCATATGTAAATATGTGTGTTTACTTTTATCATGATGTGTATTTGTTTATGGCTTTTATTTGTGTATATGTACGTATGTATATATGTTTTTAGTATGCATCTATGTACATTACGTTATATATATGTGTATTAAGTTGTGTATTATCTATATGTTAAGTAATATATGAGATGATATGCTATGTTTCTTTTTAGTATATGTTTATATAATACTATATTTATATTTATTTATTTATTTTGCCATATTTTTGTATACGTATGTGTTATATATTTTAGTATGTGTTATTTTAGATTCCTTGTTATATTAGTTTTTTATTATTATTATATATATGCAAAATAATCTATTTTCTATATGTTATATATTAAAATTATATTAGTATTATGTATATATACGTATAGTATTCTAATATGTATTTATTACGTATCTATATATATATTATTTTTGTATGTGAAATATGCTTTATATATTATGTATATATAATCTTTTTTCTACAACCCATATTTTACGTATAAATTTTTATATTTTCTATGTTTTTATATTATATATATATATATATATATATAAAAGATTTCATGTATATATTGTTGTTTGTACATATTGTTATGTTATTACGTTAATTAATATTTGTGAATAAGTTAGATTAGTATTTATGTATGTATGTTTTGAATATGTTGCATTGTGGTTTTTATTTAGGTTTTATTATATGTATATATGTGGTTAATTATTTCTTGAAGTATGTTTTTCTCCTTTTTCACATGTTTTTTTATGCTTTGTTATTGTGATATTTCGTGTTTATGTTTTTTTATTTGGGTTTAATGTCGTGATAGTGTTATAGGTATATCATGCATTTGTATTTTTTTGTGTGTGTTTAAGCATGTTAGAATTAATTAGTTTAGTTTTGGAAGCATGTCTTTTGTATGTTTATATTTATATTTTATCTTATTATTGTAACATGTCATGTTATTTTCGTTCATGCATTTTATTTAATATTATTTATTTATTTACATTAGATTAGTATGTTATAATGTTAGTATTTATCTTGATTATCGCATCGTATTTATTTATGTTTGTCGTGTTTTTTTTAAGTTTGCATTATGGATATATAATTGTCAATGCGGTGCCCTTTTATTCGAGCATAAACGGGGCCAGTATCAGGCGTAGTGATAGTGGTTAAGCGTTTACTCTCGAATAACGGGGCCTTTAAAATCTACTCGCATTTATAACCGAATTTTAATCTAATCGTCACTTTAATCCGGAAAGTTTAATATTAATAAAGCGGTAATTATTAAAGTACCAATTTTGGGCGGTGTGGGGGTGCTAATCCTTCCCTATCCGTAACCGACTCCCGAACCCAACATTTTAAAATCTCTGGTTTTCTACGGTGTCCGGTCCACCTTGAGTGGCGATGGCGACTCAATTTTAAATAAAATGCGGGTTTTCTAAAACTCCACGCGAAAGAAAATATTTTCCAAACAATAAAAAAACACATTCTTTTTAGCGAGAGGGTACATCGCACAGATGACGACTCATTTGGGAATTTTTTTTTTTTTTTAAAAACAAATGAGAGTCGAGTTTTTTCAAATAATTATCGCTTTATTAATATCAAAAATTCCGGATTTAAGTGACTGTTAAACTAACATTCGGTTATAATTGCGCGTTTATTTTAACGCATTTAAAATTTGGCATATAAACCCATATTTTTTAGTTAGGGGGAAAACGCTAATGCTTTCGTGGAGATATCGTTCTCCCGTGTAGGCCTAGCAAGTACCTTCGGGGCTCGAGTACCTTATGCTTTCGTAAGGATATCGTTCCTTCGTGCAGGCATAAGCGAATGGGTCCCCCTGAATTGGACTCGGTTGAAAGGAGCCTATAATGGGTGATGACCGGGGGCCTTGCTACTCTTAGTAGAGGACAGCGAGGACAATTCAGGTATCTCTTAGCACCAAAACTGCATATAGTGAGCCGTAGGAGCCAACCCTTTAGAGCCATGTGAAACTCTGTCCGATTAGTGGTTACCCTATTTAGGCTCTGGTGCCTTATTTCTTGTTTATGTACAGTTTTTATTACTCTATTTTTGTTATATTTATCATTTGTTTTATTTAATCATTTTATTTGGTACTAACTCGTTTTATTTTATTCTCATCGCACTAAGTTCACCTGCATCATTGCACAACATCATCACAATCTTAATTTTGCATTGTATCAATTTAGGACACATTTTGCATGCATATACATTCATTTTCAAAATAAGAAAATTGACTCTAGGATTGCCCTATGACAGTGATATTGGATAAAGCGGAAGATCAGTCAGCTCAGCATCCATACGGGACGCGATACAAAACAAAGATGGCGAACGATGAAAGATTGAAGAAAATCGAGCAAGACCAAAAAGAATTGCAAGCGAACATAGCCAAGCAGGTTGAGGAACAGTTAGGGAGAGTCCAACAGGATATGAGGGAACAACTTGCAAAGTCACAAAAAGACATGCTGGGCCAAATGGCACAAATGCTGGGATTGAAGCTTCCCGAGCAGGGAGAGGCCTCTGTTGTAAATCCCACAGCAAATCCTAGACCCACTGCCGGGGACGAGGATCTTATGTATCCTCCGGGGTTCACGCCTGTTCAAACCAGGATACAGCTAGAAACTCAACCCCAGGTGATCATTTCACGGGGAAAGTCTCATCTACACCAGGCCGGTACTTCGATCCCTATAAATCATCCATCTGCATCAGAAGTTAAGACCGGGGGTAATCAAGCTGAAAATTTTATTTCAGAAATGGATCATCTGTTTGAGACCGAGGGGCCGAAGGTAGAAGCTTCAAAGGAAATCGAAGATCAATGTAAGAGACTCGAAGAGAAGCTAGAGGCTATGGGAGTAGAAGATACTTTTAGTGGATTCGATGCCAATGAACTCAGTCTTGTCCCAGATTTGGTTTTACCTCCTAAATTCAAGATCCTGGAGTTTGAGAAGTATGACGGAACAAATTGTCCTCGCGCTCACCTCACTATGTTCTATCGGAAGATGACAGGATACGGCCGGGATGACAAGCTACTAATTCAGTGCTTTCAAGACAGTTTATCGGGATTTGTTGCCCGATGGTATAATCAATTGAGCCGACATCATATCAAATCCTGGAGAGACTTGGCAAAAGCTTTTCTGGAGCAATACCGACACGTCAATGACATGATGCCAAACCGGTGGACGTTACAACAGATGAAACAAAAACATAATGAAAGCTTCAGGCAGTACGCTCAGCGCTGGAGGGATATGGCAGTTCAGGTCCAACCCCCGCTCAGTGAGAGGGAGACCGTGGTCACATTTGTACAAACTTTGGAGGGTCCGATCTTGGGTCGCTTGATAGGTAACGCGACTACCAATTTTTCCGACCTCGTGCTATCCGGGGAGCTCATTGAGAATGCCGTCAAGATTGGCAAAATTGATGAGGGAGGTAGTTCGTCCCAGAAAAAGCCCTACCATGCAAAGAAAGATCATGAAGTAAACTATGCTAGAGTTTATAATGCCAGTTATTCTAAGCCTATCACAGTTGTGCAACCTCGAGGCCATGCCAAGTACTCGATTTCCTCAAGCCAAGGCTGGTCGGAGGAAGAACATCAAAACGTAGAATTTACTCCACTACTAGTTTCTTATGGAGAATTGTACAAGCAGCTGTACGATGTCTACATAGTGGCACCCTTTTACCGAGATCCAATACAACCTCCCTTTCCGAAATGGTATGATCCCAAAGCAAAATGTGATTATCACGCGGGCGGGTTGGCCACACCATTGAAAAACGCCCGGCTTCAAAAAGTTGGTGGAAAAATTCATTAAGCTTGGGGTGGTAAGCTTTGATAACTCAACAAGAACGGCTACAAGCAAAGACCCTTTACCGAAGCATGAAGATGCCAATTGAGGGTGTTGAAGTTTTTTGAATGGACCATGTTTTAATCCAGCTCAAGTATTGCACTATCTTGACCACAGTGGAGGTCCTCTTGTAGTTTTTATCACTTTCGAGAGTAATACCTTTTGTAAACCAACCTCACCGACTTAAGTACAATAGTGGTGAGAGTATTTTGTAAGGGATCAAAACTACAAATAGCAATGCAAACATCTTTTGTTCATATCTAAGTCTTGAATATCCAAAAGACATCACCCTAAAGTTTCAAAAATTACGAGAACAAAGTGTCAAAAACGCGTCATGTAATGAACAAAATTTTGGGGCATCAACTAAGATAAAAGCTGATCGAACCCGAGACAAGGTTGGGGCACATACAAAAAAACTAAGATCCTGATGGGATCAGTGAAGTCAAGGGCATCCCTTTGAGGATCGAAAAATCATGCCACATTCATGCATGTAGTTGCATTCATCTTGCAAACTTCATACATCTAGATTAAGTGCATACATCAAAGTTACCATGCATTTAAGGTAGACACGGGCATTAGATACATTCATGCAATCTTGCTTGTACATAACAAGTTTAGGAAAAAAGACCGAGTATCCTCAATATGGGGGCAATGACAAGAAGGTCAACCCTAGTCTTGAAGGAGGCCAAACACGAAGAAGACGGAAACGCCCAAAATAAAAGTGTATCGACAAAATCTTTGACAATTATCGACTAATGTTTTTCTTTTGTAGGATTTGATTCCTCCAACGATGGTGTGACGGACGCCAACATTCCAGATCTTTACCCTCTGAACGAAGCAGGGTAAATTTTTCCGACATATAGTCTCTCATTTGTCAATAGCACAACAATTCAACATCTTGTAAATCATGCCTTCATCGGTGGTGGTACACCAACCGAATGTAGATCTTACCTCCATTGGTGGTGTTGCAAGTTAAAATTTCCATACGGATCTTTGTCTCTCCGTCGGTGGTGTAGTGGGTCCTACATTTTTGCTGATCTAGTCTCTCCATCGGTGGTGTGGTGATCAAATCCTCTCCGGTCTTGCCTCTTGGCGGTGTTGCGGCTAGACCTAAATTTTACTCGAATTTACTTTTTTTATCAATCAAAAGAAAAAAATAAAATGAGAAAAAAAGAAAAAAGAAAAATAAAAAAATGAGAAAAAGAGAGAGAAGAAAAAATCAAAAAAGAAAAAGAAAAAATTGAAAAAAAAGAAAAAGAAAAGAAATGAAAAAAAATCAAAAATGAAGGAAAAATAAAAAATGAAGGAAAAATAAGAAGAAGAAAACTATCCGATCCTGCCTCTTCGTCGGTGTCGTAGCTGGATCAAATTTTCAGACCTTGCCTCCTCGTCGGTGTTGTAGCTTGGTCAAATTAACTACCGGTTCGCCTCCTCGTCGGTGTTGTAGCTGAACCAAATTCACTAAACTCGGGCTTTGCCTCTTCGCGGTGTTGTAGCTAGACCAAATTCACTAACTCTTGATCCCGCCTCTTCGTCGGTGTTGTAGCTGGATCAACATTACTAACTTTAGACCATGCCTCCTCGTCGGTGTTGTAGCTTGGTCAAAATTTACTAACTTTCTAGTTGTATCAATGTTGTATCTAAAAAAGAAAGAAATAAAAGAAAAAAAAGTAAGAAAATAAAAAAAAAAAAAGAAAAAGAAAAAGAAAAAGAAAAAGAAAAAGAAAAATAGAAAAAAATGATGAAAATGAAAAAGAGCAAAAAATGAAAATGAAGAAAAAAAAGAAGAAGAAAACTATCCGATCCGCCTCTTCACGTTGAGTTGTATTTGGATCAAATCCCCGGACCTTGCCTCTTCGTCGGTGTTGTAGCTTGGTCAAATCTAACTTTCGATTTTGCCTCTTCGTCGGTGTTGTAGCTGAACCAAATTCACTAACCGATCTTGCCTCTTCGTCGGTGTTGTAGCTAGACCAAATTCAATAACTCTTGATCCACGCCTCTTTCGTCGGTGTTGTATTTGGATCAACATTACTAACTTTAGACCATGCCTCCTCGTCCGTTGTTGTAGCTTGGTCAAAATTTACTAACTTTCTAGTTGTATCAATGTTGTATCTAAAAAGAAAGAAATAAAAAGAAAAAGCAAAAAAAAAAAAAAAAGAAAAAGAAAAAGAAAAATAGAAAAAAAGAAAAAAATGAAGAAAATGAAAAAAAGCAAAAAATGAAAATGAAGAAAAGAAGAAGAAAACTATCCGATCCTGCCTCTTCGTCAGAGTTGTAGCTGGATCAAATCCCCGGACCTTGCCTCTTCGTCGGTGTTGTAGCTTGGTCAAATCTAACTTTCGATTTTGCCTCTTCGTCGGTGTTGTAGCTGAACCAAATTCACTAACTTATGGTCTTGCCTCTTCGTCGGTGTTGTAGCTAGACCAAATTCACTAACTCTTGATCCTGCCTCTTCGTCGGTGTTGTAGCTGGATCAACATTACTAACTTTAGACCATGCCTTCTTCGTCGGTGTTGTAGCTTGGTCAAAATACACCAACTTTCAAGTTTTATCATTGTTCTAAAAAAAGAGAAAAAAATGAAAAATGAAAAAAGAAACAAAAAAGAGAAAAAGAAAAAAGAAAAAAATATGAAAAAAGAAACAAAAGCAGAGAAAAAGAAACAAAAAAGAGAGAAAAAAGAGAAAAATTGTCAGTTTTCTGACCTTGCCTCTTCGTCGGTGTTGTAGCTTGGTCAAATCTAACTTTCGGGTTCTGCCTCTTCGTCGGTGTTGTAGCTGAACCAAATTCAATAACTTCTGGTCTTGCCTCTTCGTCGGTGTTGTAGCTAGACCAAATTCACTAACTCTTGATCCCCTTCTTCGCCGTCGATTGTTGTATTTGGATCAACATTATTAACTTTAGACCATGCCTCTTCGTCGATGTTGTAGCTTGGTCAAAATTCACCAACTTTCAAGTTTTATCATTGTTCTAAAAAAAAAAAAAAAAAAAAATGAAAAAAAAAAAAAAAAAAAGAAAAAAAAAAAAAAAAAAAAATATGAAAAAGACACAAAAAGAGAAAAAGAAACAAAAAAGAGAGAAAAAAGAGAAAAAATGTCAGTTTTCTGATCTTGCCTCTTCGTCAGAGTTGTAGCTGGATCAGACATCAGAACTTTTACCTATCGGTCTTGCCTCCTCATGGTGTTGTTGCACTGGATCAATTTTGTAGACCTTGTCTCTTCGTCGGTGTTGCAGCCGGGTCGAACTCTCCTTAAGTATTAGCTTATTACCAATAATGTAGCAAGTAGAACTCGGTATGGCTTCCCTAATAGACCACCTCCCGTTTTGAAGATTTTGCTTCCTCCAAGAGTGACAAAGTAGATCCGTCAAGTCCAGAAAGAAGACATGTGCCAAAGAGAAAGAAGATCTACCGAGGAAAGAAGACACGCGTCAAAAGGAGAGAAGTTCAGCCAGACCGGACAAAAATGGTTATTCTTTTGTCTTTGCTCTATTCCTGTTACACATCAATGAGCAAAGAGGGGCAACTGTAATACCCATTTTTATCTGGGCCCCAAAATTATATTCGAGTCATTTACCCTATTTGAACCAAATTCAAAAAAAATAACAAAAAGGGCATGCCGCCCATACCCTGCCAATTAAACACCCATACCCTGCCAATTATTCCCCATGCCCACACTCCACGCCACCACCATCACCCTACCTCACCCTTCTTTCACTTTTAAATCCCCAAAACCAATCACAGGGGGAAGAGCCGGCAAAATTGGAAACAAATTGGGAGAATTGAGAGAAGAAAACACAACACAATTGGAACAGAGGGGGCCGACCATTTTGAATTAAAAGGGGGAGAGAATTAAAAGGGGAGAGAATTAAAAGGAGAAATTGGAAACAAATTGAAAAAATAGGGTTCTCGGCATTGAAGAAAAAGGAGAGCTCTCTATCATATTTAAGTTTGGGTATTTATTTTTTATGTATGTTTATGGTATAATCTTTTTACAATCTAATGACATTTTATTAGTAATCTCTTATTTATTTTTAGTTATCACGTTTTATATGCTTTTATGTTCATATCTTTCTATATGTTGTTAGGATGTTAGATTAGTTCTTGATGGTTGTTTAATATTTGTTTTTTAAATTTTCTCATATGTAAATATGTGTGTTTACTTTTATCATGATGTGTATTTGTTTATGGCTTTTATTTGTGTATATGTGCGTATGTATATATGTTTTTAGTATGCATCTATGTACATTACGTTATATATATGTGTATTAAGTTGTGTATTATCTATATGTTAAGTAATATATGAGAGTATATGCTATGTTTCTTTTTAGTATATGTTTATATAATACTATATTTATATTTATTTATTTATTTTGCCATATTTTTGTATACATTATGTGTTATATATTTTAGTATGTGTTATTTTAGATTCCTTGTTATATTAGTTTTTTATTATTATTATATATATGCAAAATAATCTATTTTCTATATGTTATATATTAAAATTATATTATTATTATGTATATATACGTATAGTATTCTAATATGTATTTATTACGTATCTATATATATATATTATTTTTGTATGTGAAATATGCTTTATATATTATGTATATATAATCTTTTTCTACAACCCATATTTTACGTATAAATTTTTATATTTTCTATGTTTTTATATTATATATATATATATATATATATAAAAAGATTTCATGTATATATTGTTGTTTGTACATATTGTTATGTTATTACGTTAATTAATATTTGTGAATAAGTTAGATTAGTATTTATGTATGTATGTTTTGAATATGTTGCATTGTGGTTTTTATTTAGGTTTTATTATATGTATATATGTGGTTAATTATTTCTTGAAGTATGTTTTTCTCCTTTTCACATGTTTTTTATGTTTTGTTATTGTGATATTTCGTGTTTATGTTTTTTTATTTGGGTTTAATGTCGTGATAGTGTTATAGGTATATCATGCATTTGTATTTTTTTTGTGTGTGTTTAAGCATGTTAGAATTAATTAGTTTAGTTTTGGAAGCATGTCTTTTGTATGTTTATATTTATATTTTATCTTATTATTGTAACATGTCATGTTATTTTCGTTCATGCATTTTATTTAATATTATTTATTTATTTACATTAGATTAGTATGTTATAATGTTAGTATTTATCTTGATTATCGATCGTATTTATTTATGTTTGTCGTTTTTTTAAGTTTGCATTATGGATATATAATTGTCAATGCGGTGCCCTTTTATTCGAGCATAAACGGGGCCAGTATCAGGCGTAGTGATAGTGGTTAAGCGTTTACTCTCGAATAACGGGGCCTTTAAAATCTACTCGCATTTATAACCGAATTTTAATCTAATCGTCACTTTAATCCGGAAAGTTTAATATTAATAAAGCGGTAATTATTAAAGTACCAATTTTGGGCGGTGTGGGGGTGCTAATCCTTCCCTATCCGTAACCGACTCCCGAACCCAACATTTTAAAATCTCTGGTTTTCTACGGTGTCCGGTCCACCTTGAGTGGCCGATGGCGACTCCAATTTTAAATAAAATGCGGGTTTTCTAAAACTCCACGCGAAAGAAAATATTTTCCAAACAATAAAAAAAACACATTCTTTTTTAGCGAGAGGGTACATCGCTACAGATGACGACTCCGCTGGGGAATTTTTTTGTTTTTTAAAAACAAATGAGAGTCGAGTTTTTTCAAATAATTATCGCTTTATTAATATCAAAAATTCCGGATTTAAGTGACTGTTAAACTAACATTCGGTTATAATTGCGCGTTTATTTTAACGCATTTAAAATTTGGCATATAAACCCATATTTTTTAGTTAGGGGGAAAACGCTAATGCTTTCGTGGAGATATCGTTCTCCGTAGGCCTAGCAAGTACCCCGGGGCTCGAGTACCTTATGCTTTCGTAAGGATATCGCCTTCGTGCGGGCATAAGCGAACGGGTCCCCGAATGGACTTCGGTTGAAAGGAGCCTATAATGGGTGATGACCGGGGCCTTGCTACTCTTAGTAGAGGACAATGAGGACAATTCGGTATCTCTTAGCACCAAAACTGCATATAGTGAGCCGTAGGAGCCAACCCTTTAGAGCCATGTGAAAACTCTGTCCGATTAGTGGTTACCCTATTTAGGCTCTGGTGCCTTATTTCTTGTTTATGTACAGTTTTTATTACTCTATTTTTGTTATATTTATCATTTGTTTTATTTAATCATTTTATTTGGTACTAACTCGTTTTATTTTATTCTCATCGCACTAAGTTCACTGCATCATTTGCACAACATCATCACAATCTTAATTTTGCATTGTATCAATTTAGGACACATTTTGCATGCATATACATTCATTTTCAAAATAAGAAAATTGACTCTAGGATTGCCCTATGACGGTGATATTGGATAAAGCGGAAGATCGTCACCAAAGATCCATATACGGACGCGATACAAAACAAAGATGGCGAACGATGAAAGATTGAAGAAAATCGAGCAAGACCAAAAAGAATTGCAAGCGAACATAGCCAAGCGGTTGTTGAGGAAGTTTAGGAGAGTCCAACAGGATATGAGGGAACAACTTGCAAAGTCACAAAAAGACATCTTGGGCCAAATGGCACAAATGCTGGGATTGAAGCTTCCCGAGCAGGGAGAGGCCTCTGTTGTAAATCCCACAGCAAATCCTAGACCCACTGCCGGGGACGAGGATCTTATGTATCCTCCGGGGTTCACGCCTGTTCAAACCAGATACTGACTAGAAACTCAACCCCGGGTGATCATTTCACGGGAAAGTCTCATCTACACCAGGCGTTTGATCCCTATAAATCATCCATCCGCATCGAAGTTAAGACCGGGGTAATCAAGCTGAAAATTTTATTTCAGAAATGGATCATCTGTTTGAGACCGAGGGGCCGAAGGTAGAAGCTTCAAAGGAAATCGAAGATCAATGTAAGAGACTCGAAGAGAAGCTAGAGGCTATGGGAGTAGAAGATACTTTTAGTGGATTCGATGCCAATGAACTCGATCTTGTCCCCATTTGGTTTTACCTCCTAAATTCAAGATCCTGGAGTTTGAGAAGTATGACGGAACAAATTGTCCTCGCGCTCACCTCACTATGTTCTATCGGAAGATGACAGGATACGGCCGGGATGACAAGCTACTAATTCAGTGCTTTCAAGACAGTTTATCGGGATTTGTTGCCCGATGGTATAATCAATTGAGCCGACATCATATCAAATCCTGGAGAGACTTGGCAAAAGCTTTTCTGGAGCAATACCGACACGTCAATGACATGATGCCAAACCGGTGGACGCGTTAAACGGATGAAACAAAAACATAATGAAAGCTTGAGCGCAAGACGACTCATTCATTTGGAGGGATATGGCAGTTCAGGTCCAACCCCCGCTCAGTGAGAGGGAGACCGTGGTCACATTTGTACAAACTTTGGAGGGTCCGATCTTGGGTCGCTTGATAGGTAACGCGACTACCAATTTTTCCGACCTCGTGCTATCCGGGGAGCTCATTGAGAATGCCGTCAAGATTGGCAAAATTGATGAGGGAGGTAGTTCGTCCCAGAAAAAGCCCTACCATGCAAAGAAAGATCATGAAGTAAACTATGCTAGAGTTTATAATGCCAGTTATTCTAAGCCTATCACAGTTGTGCAACCTCAGGCCATGCCAAGTACTCACAGTTCCTCAAGCCAAGGCTCTGGTCAGAGGAAGAACACTGAAAACGTAGAATTTACTCCACTACTAGTTTCTTATGGAGAATTGTACAAGCAGCTGTACGATGTCTACATAGTGGCACCCTTTTACCGAGATCCAATACAACATCCCTTTCCGAAATGGTATGATCCCAAAGCAAAATGTGATTATCACGCGGGGCAGGTTGGCCACACCATTGAAAACTGCTTCGGCTTCAAAAAGTTGGTGGAAAAATTCATTAAGCTTGGGGTGGTAAGCTTTGATAACTCAACAAGAACGGCTACAAGCAAAGACCCTTTACCGAAGCATGAAGATGCCAATTGAGGGTGTTGAAGGTTTTTTGAACTGGACCATGTTTTAATCCAGCTCAAGTATTGCACTATCTTGACCACAGTAGGTCCTCTTGTAGTTTTTATCACTTTCAGAGTAATACCTTTTGTAAACCAACCTCACTGACTTAAGTACAATAGTGGTGAGAGTATTTTGTAAGGGATCAAAACTACAAATAGCAATGCAAACATCTTTTGTTCATATCTAAGTCTTGAATATCCAAAAGACATCACCCTAAAGTTTCAAAAATATTACGAGAACAGTGTCAAAAGACGTCATGTAATGAACAAAATTTTGGGGCATCAACTAAGATAAAAGCTGATCGAACCCGAGACAAGGTTGGGGCACATACAAAAAAACTAAGATCCTGATGGGATCAGTGGGGGGTCAAGGGCATCCCTTTGAGGATCGAAAAATCATGCCACATTCATGCATGTAGTTGCATTCATCTTGCAAACTTCATACATCTAGATTAAGTGCATACATCAAAGTTACCATGCATTTAAGGTAGACACAGGCATTAGATACATTCATGCAATCTTGCTTGTACATAACAAGTTTAGGAAAAAGACCGAGTATCCTCAATATGGGGGCAATGACAAGAAGGTCAACCCTAGTCTTGAAGGAGGCCAAACACGAAGAAGACGGAAACGCCCAAAATAAAAGGTATCAGCGACAAAATCTTTGACAATTACTGACTAATGTTTTTCTTTTGTAGGATTTGATTCCTCCAACGATGGTGTGACGGACGCCAACATTCCAGATCTTACCCTCTGCCGACAGAAGCAGGGTAAATTTTTCCAGACATAGTCTCGCTGTCAATAGCACAACAATTCAACATCTTGTAAATCATGCCTTCATCAGTGGTGGTACACCAACTGAATGTAGATCTTACCTCCATTGGTGGTGTTGCAAGTTAAAATTTCCATACGGATCTTGTCTCTCCGTCGGTGGTGTAGTGGGTCCTACATTTTGCTGATCTAGTCTCTCCATCAGTGGTGTGACTGATCAAATCCTCTCCGGTCTTGCCTCTTCGACGGTGTTGCAGCTAGACCTAAATTTTACTCGGAATTTACCTGTTTATCAATCAAAAAGAAAAAATAAAATGAGAAAAAAAGAAAAAAGAAAAATAAAAAAATGAGAAAAAGAGAGAGAAGAAAAAATCAAAAAAGAAAAAGAAAAAATTGAAAAAAAAGAAAAAGAAAAGAAATGAAAAAAAATCAAAAATGAAGGAAAAATAAAAAATGAAGGAAAAATAAGAAGAAGAAAACTATCCGATCCTGCCTCTTCGTCGGTGTCGTAGCTGGATCAAATTTTCAGACCTTGCCTCCTCGTCGGTGTTGTAGCTTGGTCAAATTAACTACCGGTTCTGCCTCCTCGTCAGTGTTGTAGCTGAACCAAATTCACTAAACTCCGGGCTTGCCTCTTCGTCGGTGTTGTAGCTAGACCAAATTCACTAACTCTTGATCCTGCCTCTTCGTCGGTGTTGTAGCTGGATCAACATTACTAACTTTAGACCATGCCTCCTCGTCGGTGTTGTAGCTTGGTCAAAATTTACTAACTTTCTAGTTGTATCAATGTTGTATCTAAAAAAGAAAGAAATAAAAAGAAAAAAGTAAGAAAATAGAAAAAAAAAGAAAAAGAAAAAAGAAAAAGAAAAAGAAAAAGAAAAATAGAAAAAAATGATGAAAATGAAAAAGAGCAAAAAATGAAAATGAAGAAAAAAAGAAGAAGAAAACTATCCGATCCTGCCTCTTCGTCAGAGTTGTAGCTGGATCAAATCCCCGGACCTTGCCTCTTCGTCGGTGTTGTAGCTTGGTCAAATCTAACTTTCGATTTTGCCTCTTCGTCGGTGTTGTAGCTGAACCAAATTCACTAACTTCTGATCTTGCCTCTTCGTCGGTGTTGTAGCTAGACCAAATTCAATAACTCTTGATCCTGCCTCTTCGTCGGTGTTGTAGCTGGATCAACATTACTAACTTTAGACCATGCCTCCTCGTCGGTGTTGTAGCTTGGTCAAAATTTACTAACTTTCTAGTTGTATCAATGTTGTATCTAAAAAAGAAAGAAATAAAAAGAAAAAAGCAAGAAAAAAGAAAAAAAGAAAAAGAAAAAAGAAAAATAGAAAAAAAGAAAAAAATGAAGAAAATGAAAAAAAGCAAAAAATGAAAATGAAGAAAAGAAGAAGAAAACTATCCGATCCTGCCTCTTCGTCAGAGTTGTAGCTGGATCAAATCCCCGGACCTTGCCTCTTCGTCGGTGTTGTAGCTTGGTCAAATCTAACTTTCGATTTTGCCTCTTCGTCGGTGTTGTAGCTGAACCAAATTCACTAACTTATGGTCTTGCCTCTTCGTCGGTGTTGTAGCTAGACCAAATTCACTAACTCTTGATCCTGCCTCTTCGTCGGTGTTGTAGCTGGATCAACATTACTAACTTTAGACCATGCCTTCTTCGTCGGTGTTGTAGCTTGGTCAAAATACACCAACTTTCAAGTTTTATCATTGTTCTAAAAAAAGAGAAAAAAATGAAAAATGAAAAAAGAAACAAAAAAGAGAAAAAGAAAAAAGAAAAAAATATGAAAAAAGAAACAAAAGCAGAGAAAAAGAAACAAAAAAGAGAGAAAAAAGAGAAAAATTGTCAGTTTTCTGACCTTGCCTCTTCGTCGGTGTTGTAGCTTGGTCAAATCTAACTTTCGGGTTCTGCCTCTTCGTCGGTGTTGTAGCTGAACCAAATTCAATAACTTCTGGTCTTGCCTCTTCGTCGGTGTTGTAGCTAGACCAAATTCACTAACTCTTGATCCTGCCTCTTCGTCGGTGTTGTAGCTGGATCAACATTATTAACTTTAGACCATGCCTCTTCGTCGATGTTGTAGCTTGGTCAAAATTCACCAACTTTCAAGTTTTATCATTGTTCTAAAAAAAAGAGAAAAAAAATGAAAAATGAAAAAAAAACAAAAAAGGGAAAAAGAAAAAAGAAAAAAATATGAAAAAAGACACAAAAGCAGAGAAAAAGAAACAAAAAAGAGAGAAAAAAGAGAAAAAATGTCAGTTTTCTGATCTTGCCTCTTCGTCAGAGTTGTAGCTGGATCAGACATCAGAACTTTTACCTATCGGTCTTGCCTCCTCATCAGTGTTGCAGCTGGATCGAATTTTGTAGACCTTGTCTCTTCGTCGGTGTTGCAGCCGGGTCGAACTCTCCTTAAGTATTAGCTTATTACCAATAATGTAGCAAGTAGAACTCGGTATGGCTTCCCTAATAGACCACCTCCCGTTTTGAAGATTTTGCTTCCTCCAAGAGTGACAAAGTAGATCCGTCAAGTCCAGAAAGAAGACATGTGCCAAAGAGAAAGAAGATCTACCGAGGAAAGAAGACACGCGTCAAAAGGAGAGAAGTTCAGCCAGACCGGACAAAAATGGTTATTCTTTTGTCTTTGCTCTATTCCTGTTACACATCAATGAGCAAAGAGGGGCAACTGTAATACCCATTTTTATCTGGGCCCCAAAATTATATTCGAGTCATTTACCCTATTTGAACCAAATTCAAAAAAAATAACAAAAAGGGCATGCCGCCCATACCCTGCCAATTAAACACCCATACCCTGCCAATTATTCCCCATGCCCACACTCCACGCCACCACCATCACCCTACCTCACCCTTCTTTCACTTTTAAATCCCCAAAACCAATCACAGGGGGAAGAGCCGGCAAAATTGGAAACAAATTGGGAGAATTGAGAGAAGAAAACACAACACAATTGGAACAGAGGGGGCCGACCATTTTGAATTAAAAGGGGGAGAGAATTAAAAGGGAGAGCCGGCAATTGGAAACAAATTGAAAAAATAGGGGTTCTCGGCATTGAAGAAAAAAGGAGAGCTCTCTATCATATTTAAGTTTGGGTATTTATTTTTTATGTATGTTTATGGTATAATCTTTTTACAATCTAATGACATTTTATTAGTAATCTCTTATTTATTTTTAGTTATCACGTTTTATATGCTTTTATGTTCATATCTTTCTATATGTTGTTAGGATGTTAGATTAGTTCTTGATGGTTGTTTAATATTTGTTTTTTAAATTTTCTCATATGTAAATATGTGTGTTTACTTTTATCATGATGTGTATTTGTTTATGGCTTTTATTTGTGTATATGTGCGTATGTATATATGTTTTTAGTATGCATCTATGTACATTACGTTATATATATGTGTATTAAGTTGTGTATTATCTATATGTTAAGTAATATATGAGAGTATATGCTATGTTTCTTTTTAGTATATGTTTATATAATACTATATTTATATTTATTTATTTATTTTGCCATATTTTTGTATACGTATGTGTTATATATTTTAGTATGTGTTATTTTAGATTCCTTGTTATATTAGTTTTTTATTATTATTATATATATGCAAAATAATCTATTTTCTATATGTTATATATTAAAATTATATTATTATTATGTATATATACGTATAGTATTCTAATATGTATTTATTACGTATCTATATATATATATTATTTTTGTATGTGAAATATGCTTTATATATTATGTATATATAATCTTTTTTCTACAACCCATATTTTACGTATAAATTTTTATATTTTCTATGTTTTTATATTAGATATATATATATATATATAAATAAGATTTCATGTATATATTGTTGTTTGTACATATTGTTATGTTATTACGTTAATTAATATTTGTGAATAAGTTAGATTAGTATTTATGTATGTATGTTTTGAATATGTTGCATTGTGGTTTTTATTTAGGTTTTATTATATGTATATATGTGGTTAATTATTTCTTGAAGTATGTTTTTCTCCTTTTTCACATGTTTTTTTATGTTTTGTTATTGTGATATTTCGTGTTTATGTTTTTTTATTTGGGTTTAATGTCGTGATAGTGTTATAGGTATATCATGCATTTGTATTTTTTTGTGTGTGTGTTTAAGCATGTTAGAATTAATTAGTTTAGTTTTGGAAGCATGTCTTTTGTATGTTTATATTTATATTTTATCTTATTATTGTAACATGTCATGTTATTTTCGTTCATGCATTTTATTTAATATTATTTATTTATTTACGTTAGATTAGTATGTTATTATGTTAGTATTTATCTTGATTATCGCATCGTATTTATTTATGTTTGTCGTGTTTTTTTTAATTTTGCATTATGGATATATAATTGTCAATGCGGTGCCCTTTTATTCGAGCATAAACGGGGCCAGTATCAGGCGTAGTGATAGTGGTTGGGCGTTTACTCTCGAATAACGGGGCCTTTAAAATCTACTCGCATTTATAACCGAATTTTAATCTAATCGTCACTTTAATCCGGAAAGTTTAATATTAATAAAGCGGTAATTATTAAAGTACCAATTTTGGGCGGTGTGGGGGTGCAAATCCTTCCCCATCCGTAACCGACTCCCGAACCCAACATTTTAAAATCTCTGGTTTTCTACGGTGTCCGGTGGCGACTCCAATTTTAAATAAAATGCGGGTTTTCTAAAACTCCACGCGGAAGAAAATATTTTCCAAACAATAAAAAAAACACATTCTTTTTTAGCGAGAGGGTACATCGCTACATGTACAGAGCTCCCGAGAGAGAGGAGCCTTAAAAATAGAGAACTTAAGTTAAATAGTTGTAAAAAATTATAAATTTGTATATATAATTATGTGTATATATATATAAATTATTTAAAACTTTAAACATGCAAAAAGAATGACACCTTTTAAGTAAAAATGTTTGATTTTTAGATGTTTATAAGTCAATTTTTTGTTGTTCAAGAGAATAATATATTAATATTTTTGTATATTAAGATAATTTTTTGAAAGAAATTTTTTTATATCTCTTACCGATTATAAATTAAGGGCCGCATTTTAAAATTGCACAGGGTCCTCAAAATCTTTGAACTGCCCTGGGAAGGCAAAGTCCCTACCACCTTGCAGATCTCGTGGGTAAAAGCAAAGTGGAAACTTTCGGGTACTTAGATGAAAAAGTGGACAAGAGGATGTGCAATTGGACCAAGAACTTACTCTCATTTGCTGGTCGAGAGATATTCATCAAATCAGTGGCACAGGCCATCCCTGCTTATGCAATGCCGTGCTTTCTCCTCCCGAATTGCATCATTGATCCGATGGTGTCCACTACTAGAAAATTTTGGTGGTCTGGGAAGAATAAAGAGAGGGGATGATCTCATGTGGCGTGGCAAAACATGTGTATACCGAAAGGATTTGGGGGATTAGGATTCCGAGATCTCAAGACATTCAATCTTGCACTTTTGGCCAAGCAAGTTTGGGATTGCTATGCAACAAAGAGTCACTGTGTTTCAAAGTGCTCTCGGCAAAATATTTCCCCAATGGGGACGTGCTTGAAGCAAAACATGGGGGGAAAACCTCATTTGTGTGGAGCAGCATCTTCAAGGCAACAGAAGCAATTAAAGAAGGCTTCCATTGGAGGATTGGGACTAACAGTCAGGTCCAGATTTTTAAAGATAAATGGGGGAGCACCAAACCTATCTCGCTGAAAGGAAGTCACTTGGACAACGAACTTAACCCGATTCGGTGTAGCGAGTTTATGGTGCATAATGTTGCTGCTTGGAATGTTGTTCAGCTTAATCAAGTTTTCTCTGAGGAGGATGCGGATGTGATCAGTCGGTGCCCCATTGCACCCCACTCTGTGATTTGATTGTTTGGGGACACCACTCGTCCGACACTTATACCACTCGATCTGGTTACAATTGGCTCCTTCTACAAAAACATGAGGTAAGAGACTCCTCGTCAATCTCGAAGGCAATGGCAAAGCTTCCCGCCTTGCCCAAAATTCGACTGTTTGGGTGGAGATTGTGTCATGAAGCCCTCCCTTTGGGCTACAAACTTAAAGCGGCTGGGGTGGACCCTGGTACTTGTAAAATGTGTAACAATGACATTGAATCTTGCCTTCATGCCTTTCGGGAATGCCCAACCCTTAGAGAAGCCTTTGATCTTTGTTCGCTATCAACATCTTTGCCAAATGGTCAGTTCTTGAGTTGCAAGGCCTGGCTGGAGGAAGCACTCAAGAACCTTGAGAAGGAAAAGTTCACACTTCTCATCATTCTCCTGTGGAACCTATGGAATCGGAGAAACAAATTGACCCACGAGAATAAGATTCTCTCAATTCGAGCTGTTGTTGATTACGTGCAGGTTTTAGCAACGGATTACAAAGCAGCCTAAGAGCCCATAAGTAATCATGTCCCTTGCAGTCGAGCGAAAAGATGGTCTTGTCCACTCGAGGGTACCATCAAGGTAAATGTGGATGCAACGTTCATGCCAAACTCGGGGGCAGCCTCAATTGGAATAGTAGCCCGAAACTCGCACGGTCTAATCATTGATGCGAGAGCCCATAAGCTACAAGGGGTGCACACTGCTGAAACTGCTGAAGCTTGCGCCTACTCGTTGGGCCTCAAAATGGCAGTAGAAAATGATTGGCCAAAGGCCTTAATTGAAGGAGATTCTATGGCGGTGGTTAACAAGCTGAACGCTACGTCACTCGATAGGTCGATCACAGCAGCATACTTAACCGAAGCGCATGTCATACTGGCCGAATGCAACAACTATAAGGTCACACATATAGGCCGAGAAGCAAATAGGGTTGCTCACTCACTTGCACATTGGGGCATAAATTGTATTGAGCCTTTTACTTTCTCGTATGATGTTCCGGATTGTATTGCTAACTTTGTAATTGATGACGCCATTTATGGCTAATGAAATACAATCCATCTTTCAACAAAAAAAAACTCAATCTAGCGACGGCACCTGGAACCACACTGCTGCAGCTACCCTTTGGGCATGCTTCCTACGCTTACCAGTCAACTACGCTCTTGCAGCATTTCCCCTTCGAACAATACGACTTTCATAATACACGAAGCAGCTGAATCCAATACCTGAAGTACTTCACTTTCCTGAAAGCAGGAAGCACTGTCTTATTATACGAATACAAGCTGCTTGCTTATCGGCTGTTGTCACAACTAAATCAGAATTAGCTACGATCAATGAAAATATCGTAGTATAGTATAGTATAGTATAATATATATATATATATCATAATCATGTATGTATAAGAAATAAAACATGAAGCTATATAAAAAGTGACGTGAACATGAAGCTATATTATGAACATTTTACCATATCGAAATTCATAAAATAATAATATGATATAACCTTTAACACGATTGTGAGAAGTCAAATATCAAAGTAAAATAGAGATGGTAAAAATACCTTTTAGGTTTCTCTCAATCTTGAAATTTGTGTATATTGGTTACTATAAAACATAGGAGCAATTTAGCTCCTCTCAATTTCATGTGAGGAATTAAAGACAATTAATCGTTGTTCTAATGTTTTTAGTCAAGTTAAACTAATTTTAATTAAAATAATAATAATCAATACCATCAAGGTTTATGTATTGGGTCAATTTGGTCCTAATTATAAAAAATTCAACATATAATTTACACATTCTATGAAAGTGTTGGAGGTTAAATTTGTTGATTTTTTTAGAATTAGGATCAAATTGATATAATTGGTAATATTAAGATTAAATGTATTATTATGTCAATCAATATTATATAAAACTTCTGGAAAACATCAAAGTCGGAATTAATTGTGCTTAATTGTTCACTTTCAAAACTAACAATGACTGAACTGCTATTTTTTAGGGTGACTAATTTATCCAATTTTAAAATTATATAAAACTTCTCGAAAATATCAAAGTCAGAATTAATTGTCCTTAATTGTTCACTTTCGAAACTAACAATGAGTGAATTGCTAGTTTTAGGGTGACTATTTTATCCAATTTTAAAATTGAATTACCTAAAAGGTCTTTTTACCAATAATCTGCACAAATTTTCAAGCATTACAAACATGTTTTTATTACAAATCTGGTTTTAAATTGTTTTTTTTTACGGAAATAGGTTTAAAACAAAGATATATATGTTTTGTGTGTATGATAATAACGTATTTTTATAGCCACGTCGGTGGAGGCAAGTGATATAAAATTTGGTGTTTTTTAAATAAAATTTCTATTTTGAATCTTAGGGCCTGTTTTTGGTTGAGTTATCCCCGTTCAACTTTCGTTGTCACCGACTTTTTGTTTCCAAACAGGGTTGAGTTCGGCGCAAACGCCCGTTTACCCACCATTATTTGCTCTCTAAACGCTCATTTCTTGAAGCTGGAAAATCCAGCTTCTGCAAACACCCGTTTCCAACCCAAAATGGTGTTTCACACTTCAATGGCAAAGAGAGCTACAATATGCATATTATTTTATTAAATTTTTAACAAATCAAATTGGGTAAATATAACTTTTTAGCATCTAACTTTGGCATTTATATGCAAAGTGGTACCAAACTTTTATTTGGTGAAATTAAGTAGCTAATTTTTTGGAAGCAATGAGGGGCAATTACGAAGCCTGGTGTTCAGGGCTCCCACCGGTAGTGGTGGCTGGCGACATGGATTCGGCGGCGGTTCAAGAATTCAGCCGCACACTCTTCAACATGAGACCCGACATTTCCCTTAGTGTGGTTCAAACCATATCCCTAAGCGACGTGAGACGCATCCTAAGCTTTGTCACCGTCCCTTGTCATATCCTCCCAAGTGTTAAAGACTCGGCCGTTCCTCTCGCTGTGTCAGGGTGCCTGCAGCAAAACCTCAGCGACGATTCCATCGTTGAAGTTATGGCCTGGGACGGTCACCTTTCTCAGCTATCGAAATCAAACCACGAAAAATCCAGTATCATTGAAAACCTAGTCATAGTTATTATAACCGATAATAATAACATTCGTTACATTTACAATCACAATAAATACGATATTAATCTAATAATTTAAATTCGTAATATCAAGTTTGCTAATAAAAAAAATACTTCCAATTGCTGGTCTAAACATCCTGGCCTAAGAATTGTGAAACGAACAAAAGCTGGGTTTGTGGATACGACATCGTGGCCTAAAAGACTTGTTAATTCTACAAGCTGACCAAAAGCAAGTAAGCTAATCGTTTGATAAAGAAAAACATGTTTTATTTATTTATATGTTTTTGGTTGGAGCAAGTTACAAGACAGGAATTTAAGATATAGCATGTAACGTGAAGGGGTGATGGATTCCTTGCTTTAACTTTACAAATGAACAAACAACCTATATCATTGGCTGTTGAATCTACTTGTGATGCCGCCGGCAGCCATGGCGGCTAAGAGAGCCGGAGAGTTTTTGCAGCATTTGAGCATGATTAAGTCTATTCCGGATGTTGTTTTCGTGCCATTGGTGACCAGGCTGCCTTGGTGATTTCCAAGCTTTCGAGGAGGCTTTACAGACGAGGCGTGAGGGAGGTGCCGAGCAAATCGGTGTCGTTTAAAGACGATAAGCCTAACGTACTCGAGCCTAAAACAGCCAAGGAACTCCAACCACCTTCTCCTTCTGATTGAAAAATGAATTGCCTTTCGCTTGCCTCCCTCAAGCTTATAAATAGTGTTGCAAGTTTCATACAAGTTTGCAGTTTTAATCAGTTGGCACCAACATTTACTAGAAAAAGAGACAAACAAGCTGTACTGTTTGTACAAATTAATGAAATATTTGTATATTTGTGTCATGTTTGTGCCTGATATTGCCACTCGTCATATTATCTGTCAAAATCACTAGAAAATTGCAGGTTCAAAATGTATGCTTATGAGTGTATTAGAAACTAGTAAAAATCTGTTAATTTGAGAATTAAAGGGAAAACAGAACGAGGAATTAGGGGCAATACTGGAAGTTAGCACCACATTGGGCAAAAATTCTTTGATGAACTGATCATGCAATCTATGGTAAACTTTAATATAACAAAACAGCTACATAAATGGCTGCTGTGAAGGTTGCAATCCGCCACTACTGTAGCTCCCGTAGTTAGATGTAGCTGCATTGTATGACGGCGTTGGAATTTTGTCATCTTGAGTATAGTAGTATAATCTTTGATCATTGGCTTGAGGGGCGTAGGCTGATTGGTTCGGGACTTGATAACTGTAGGGTTTTGGACCGGCATGAGTATACCTTTCGGGCAGACCTGTAAAGGTAGTCCTTTGGTTGTAAACCGGTGGACCTTGCCTAACTGGAGGTCCCCGAAATCCTCGAAATCCACTGTTGGGTCTCGATTTCTTCCGTGGGTGAGGTTTACCAGAATCTCCCACTCTTTTCTTGTTGTCCGCTTTTGCTTTCTCGAGTTGAGCCAACCTTTTCTGGAGTGGATCAAGGGAGTAGTCTGCTTCTAGGTCATAGTCTAGAACACATCTTATTACGGCTTTCAAGGCAGCAAGTTCTCGTGCATTTACATCATCCTGTATATGAAGAAGAAATCATAGGCTGGTATTTTACTATAGAGAAAATTCTTAGTATCGGGTCATCATTCGGTATAAGCATACATTACCTGTGAACCAGCAGCACCATGAGAGTTCCCGCCCTTCCCTTGTGAGTTTCTCCGCAAATCTTTCAAGAACATCTTCAAGAGGGGCACAGGAGGAAACCTTTCGGTAAGATGGAAGGTATGAATAAATCGTACTGCATCGACTTGTCTCCCGCTGTTAATCAATAACTCAACAAGACCTGCCATAGTAAGACTCGGTTTATCAAATCAAACTAAACAGTGGTATAGCCATCAGCAAGACACAAATACATTAGCGTTAACTGACTAACTCGAGACACATCGTATGGAAACAATGGTCCTGCCTCCATACCGACCTGGCATTTTCGGTGTTAATCCAATGGAACGGCAAAGCTCAGGTGCCTGATGGCGGTGAGCAACTACAAAAACAAGCTTGCAGAGTTGTTCTTCATCAAACTCTGAAGCGATCTTAAAAGTAGCAAGGAGCTGCAAAAATGCTTCAGCTTCCAATGAATTGTCAATGGTAGCACCACTGCCTGAATCAGTCAACTTAGGTTTCCACTTATCAGCAACTGCCTTGGCAAGCTGCTTGATTTCAGGGTTCAAAAGGTTAGTATCACCAGGGTCGATTCTGGCCAAAATGCTAGCCATGGCTTCTAATAAGACAATACAGGACTTGCGCATGCCCTGAAGGGCAGCATCCGTCTTATCCACCGTTTGAGTTGTTTCATCTGGAGGGTAAAATCCCTCCAGTGAATTCAACACCAAACGGGCTGGTTCGCTTGCACTTTCGAGTGCAAAGGGAAGTTCCCGACAAATGTCATTAAGAAATTTCAGATTCACCGTTATGAAATTCCGAAGTCCTTTTGCATCCATTTGCTCACATAAGTTTGTCAGCTCTGGACGTGGCTTAACATCGGCAGCCATGTTTTCAGTATTTTCACTTGTTTTACGAGGAAAGTCAAAGTCCTCATCGGGGGAGTTCTTATCACCAACAGAACTGCTTACCTTGGTATCTCCATATTCCCCAGCATCAAGATAATCTGCAGTTGTTGACTGGAAATTTGCACGTGCCTCAGTAATAGCAGCAACAGCAGCATCTTTCAGCTCCTGGACATGGTCTAAGTAATCTTGTTCCTTAGTAGCAACAATTGCCTCCTTTTCACCAATCAATGCAAGAATTTCGGCTTCTTTCTCAACGTATTCCTTCTCCTTTGCTTCTAGCTCTTCGGATTTCTTCTTTAACGTCACCTCCAAATTGCGGAAATATTGTTCGATTTCTGTCCAATGAACCTTGTTCTCAGAAGCATCCTTGAAAGCTTCCATTTCATGAACCGCCTTATAAAGCTGATCTATCAGAGATGAAGCAGAATCATTTGCCTCACGTTGCTCAATACCAGCCATAGTTGCCCAAAGTCACCGGTTGTTCAAGACAATGCTACGAGAACCAATTGCAAATTCTTAAATAAATAAATAAACAAAAAGAACTAGCAATATAAACATAAAGAAAATTTTCATGGAATATCGCAACCGACGCGACTACCCTAGGCAGGAGTAAAACATACCATATCGGTAAAAACTTTCAACGTAGAAACGAACCAAACAAAACACTCCTGACCCAGATCTCAAGATAAGTCTAGCAGTCCATACCCTAACTTATCAAGAAACTGGAACATCGTTCGGAACATTAATCCGGAGCTTGACTACCTAATGGCAGTGGAATGTCGTATTTCTGTAGATGTTTTAAGCAATCAAATAGAAGATCATCCCCAAATTCATGTTCTTACTTCTTTGCACCAGGTCTGAAATCAGCTATAAAACTATTCAAGTCTCTAAAGAACCCAATGTCCTAAGAATTGATAAAAGAAAAATTGGATTATCGGAAACCATGAATTGAAATCATGTTAAAAGATGATGAACAAACAGCTCATGAAAATTAAGTTTTGTTTATCAATTATTTAAAGCATGAAATCCTCCTATATTAATTTGCATTCCATTTTTCACAAAATCCCCAATTAAATTCCCTAGCTTTCTCAATACCTCTGAAAAGAAATCCTGATTTTATCTTCTTTTTTTCCATCCTTTATTATATACATATTTTAAGAAAACAGGAAAAGGAAACAACTTAAAACATTCAAATTTCCAACAAAATACATAAAACAAAAAAGGGGAATTTCAGCTGAAAATACCATGAAATGGAAGAAAAAAAATACCTCAACTGTCGATAAAGAGATTGAACACAAAATCAATGAAGGTGAGGCTTTGGGTGCAGAGGAAAAGAAAATGAAAAAAAAAAACCCTTTGCTCTTTGCTTGTCATGCCAAGGGTCCTTTTCCTTTATGGGTTTTTTTTTTCTCGTCCCCGGATTTTGTAGAATATTAAAAGAAAATTCTCTGATTTTTGGTCCATTTGTTCCATAAAATTGGGCTTAATCCCACTTTTCCTAAACTCACTGGCATGGGGCTTTCCATCATTTTCTCGGACTATTTTCTTATTTTTTTTATGGAACCAACGCCAGCAATTAAGGTGTGCAAATCTGTCTTACTCGAATCTTAATTTCGTAAATTTACTCGAATTAAAAAAATTTAAACAAATTTTGTATTATAAAATAAAAATTTTAATAATTCGAAATTTGTAATAATTCGTAGATCGATTTTAAATTTGAGTCGAGTATCTCAATTCTGTATGATATATATATATACATATGAAACAATTTGAAGAAATATATATACATTCTTATGTTTATAGAAAGATGTTTAAATTAGAACTAATTAGCGTCATAAAATTATAAATGTTTACAATTAAATTTGAACAGAAACTCGAACAACTTGACTCGAATTAAATTTCATAATCTCAATTTAAATAAAAAAAATTCAAATAAAATTTGAGTTCTAAAATAAACACATCAACTCGACGATCGAAATTTTTGTACTCATTGAATTTCTCCTCCTAACTAGAAGCTTTTGTCTAACATTTTGGGTTTGGAGCCCATTCCGTCAATGATTGATGTAAATAGGATCATGTTGTATTTTGGATTCGGCTCAAATCCCAAACCCAAAAGCTTTTATTTTATTATGTTTGTAATTTTAAATTTTTAATATACATCAAATGAAACACCACGCCAATAAGGGGTGGATGGAAGATTTTATGTTAGGAGAGTGAATTTATAAAAAATTTAGGGAGCGAAAATAAATTTTTAATAGAAAACACATTGAAAATTTAAAAAAAATTATAAATCATATACGAATTTTAAATTTCAAGAGACGACCATCCTCCAACCCCCTCGGTCCATCCCGACACCAAGCAAGGATGTTGTAGTTAAGAGTAGAATTGATAAAGATTTATTTTCTAAATGAAGATCAATGTTGGATGTTATAACAATGAGTAGAATTGTAGAAGCTAAGGCAGGCAGTTCCTAGTGATTATTAGACAAAAGATGAGCATATGAAACCTATACTAAACAGAAGCAAAGCATTCACATAATTTAATTATATAGCAGTTAGATAACAACTAAAACATCTACAACCTCAGATTTAAGTCAATCTTCTGCGGATCAGTATCCGGTTCAGGTCCTTGTATCGGCAATTTCTCAAGTCGAAAGCTTCCGTGCCAAACCGTATCCTTCGAGTCTTCAACCAAGAACGGTGTCCAAGCAACCCCAATCATAGGCCTGGAATAACTAAAACTTGCCACCATTGAAGACCCCTCTGATCTTACACCCTTGTGAACCAACGAATGAGGTCGGACCCCTAACGATGGAACCGCCATCGAATTGAAAGGCGGTCCGATTTTGTTGGACTGGAACCTTTTGGCAGCCCCTCGCTCCCTCTTGTGTGCGTTCTGGTGGCCACCCAATGCTTGCATGAGAAGACTATGTTGTTGATTGCACCTGCCTTTGCTTCGTTATCACTCTCTGTTGAGCCCTAAACTTAACAAATCCCCCAAGTTATCGTCTCCGGATCCTCTTCCGATGTTTTCACCTACAGTTTTCGACCCATCTGCGTCGTCGTCCCCCGGGAAGGTCATGGCACACAAAGATTCTCAAATCAGATATAGGAAGTTTCTAATACAATAGAGAGGGTTGTGGTTAAATAGGAAGAATCAATGTGTTTAGAATTCGAGTCCGAACATCTGTGGGTGATGCTCGAACATATATATTTTGATGCTTATCTGTTTTGCCTTTTTTAACACCTATTATTGCATCAAGTACATGATTTTCTCCTGTTGGATGAATTAAACTATTAACGCTAGACCAAACCTTTCTGTCTCAATTAGTCATTGTCTGAAAAACGTATGTGCATCTTTGTATATGTAATTGTCGGATTGTGTAACGTAAAAGACAGCACTATAACTGGTTCTTTCAATCCCATAACTTTAAGCCATGTTCCAATAAGTGGACTCCAATTGAAAAAAGAATACTGTTGTGAAGTGATAATGAAAAGAAAAATCTTTCCATGTAACAAAAGAAAGTTAGAATCCTATCTTCAACGCACAATGTATGGACATGCTTTTTTGTTATCTCAACACTTTCACAAAATTAGGGTTCTTTTTCTATAAAGAGATGCACTTTTAAGAATAAAAATCGATTGCAGGTGATGGGATTCGAATAAAAAAAGCCAACGTTGTAAGAGTCGGATCGGTTGAACCAATTAAATCATTGATTCTTAATTCAATCAGTTCAACTGATCAGTTCAATAAAAATTAAAAAAATATTCTTTAATTCAGTTGCTTTTCTAGCCTATGTTTGTTCTAACGATACTGCCAAAAGTTAAAAGTTAATTGGTTATAAATGTTGAAATTCGAACTTCAAACTTCACTTTTAAGGGAAATTATATCGTTTAGTTACAGGTTGCAATCGTTAAACTCAAACCTCGTCCTTACTAAATATCACCTTCTAAAGATAACTATATAGATAGAAGTTACACCCTAAGTTCAAAGTTACCAATTGTGAATTCCAACTCTAAACCTATTAAATATTTATTTTAGCAATAAATCTTAAATTTATAGTTATTGTTTTCGAATGCTAAAATTCAAACCCTTAACTTATGATAAATATCATCTTTTAAAAATAACTACTATGACTTCAAAATTAAAATTTAAACTCAAAGACATACTCAAATATCACTTTTAAAAAATACATAAACTAAAGGTAAAGCAAATTAGTTTTATCAGACCAAGATTGTCCCATCCCAAGCATCAAATGCTCTATTAATTATCTCCATTTGTTTTATAGAAAATTATGCCATAATTCTCTCTTTTTTTATAAAGTATTTTGTTCAAAATTTATGGTCTTTTCTTCTAATAATGCCATTTTTAAAATTTAAAATTAATTTTTTTTAAAAAAAGAATAATATAACTCGTCATTACACCTAACCTTAGTTAATTTTCTATCTCTTTTGCAAGACTTGGCAAACGATGGACCACACCTTGCATCATGTATAATTTTGAATATGGAATGTTTTATAAACATTTTTTTTTTTTTTTTGGGGGCATTAATTGAATAAAAAACTGAGCATTTTGGCAGTGAAAAGGGGATGGGCAATGGTATTCAATGATTCATATCTTGCACCATAACAGTCTTTTTATCATTTGTAGTTCCCATCCTCTTTCCTTCAGTTTTGTCGGTTTTAAACAAGCCCAAAGGTTTATATGCCAACATGAAAACATAGAAAATCAAAGTTCACTTGATTATAAGTTTTAGGCTTAAATGAAAAATAGGTGCCCAAAGTATGCATTTTTTTTTAATTTTAAGTGTTTAAAGTATTTTTTTTTTAAAATAGGTGCCAAAAATTTTAAAAGTTATAATTTTAGGTGCTTGACCGTTAATGGTGTTAATTTTTTTAACCAATCAAGGCTTGACATGTGGCATATTTAATCTAATTTTTAAATAAAAATACCCAAAAAAAATTCAAAAAATCTCGAAATTTTGAAAATTTTACAAAACAGTCCCAAATTCCTAAAATTGCCCAAAACCCAAAATCCGTTAACTTCTTTTTGAAAATTATATATTATTAATATATAATAACCATTAACAATAGCCTCATTAAAAGACCTCCCTAAACCTAGATAAAAGAAAATTAGTGCTACTTGCCGATGGATAAAACGAAACCACAATGTTTAAGAACCAGTTACAACACGTCCAATATGGCAACAAAAGCCTCCAAACTAACAACATGACCCTGCAAAAATAAATAGAAAAAATTAACCGAAATTCCTATAACAATCAGCAACCATAATGAATTCCCTCAAGCAGCTACCAAAACACAAAGCATAGAAACTGCGAAAGCCGATCAAGGTCATGCATTAACCTGTGATCTTCGAGAGCAAAGTAGAGGGTCTAGAAATACCACTTTTGGCGAGTTTATCAGCAGTAGAATTAACAACAGTAATAGACCATGAAAAGTTTGAGCAGTAGCTTAAACACTCTTCAATAATACCTTTGAAAATAGCTAGAGCAGTATTGGGATGATTAAACCATTCAACACAGGCAGAGCAGTCAGTTTCCAGTATTAAATTATAAAAACGAGACCACGAAGAGTAACGAAATAAAGAGATAGCCTTCTTTTAAAGCAAGTAGTTTAGCCGAAGTAGCATCGATGTATCCAAGTGACTTAGAAAACATAAGAAGTGAAACATTTTCAGCATTTCTTAAAATACCCCCAATGCCAGCTCTTCCAAAACTTCCCTCAACAGCCCATCTACGTTAAATTTCAAGGAATCCAATGGGGACTTAACCCAAGAACACTTAACAGGACAATTACGATCGACATTCAAAGACCTCAAAATATGAGGACAACGTAGAATATCAATACTGGATACAAGAGAGAAAGACCAATTAGCCTTACATCACCAACCCAAACGAGTCAGACATAAATCGAATAACTGATTCTCATCAGTAGGAATCCCTTTAAATAACACCTCATTCCATTAATTTAGATGTTTGGTAAATAAACGATTGTAATAGCGGATTTGGGTAAAAATGAGCTTTTCGAGTTAGAGGTTTGAATAAAAGACTTGTAAAGACTCTTTTGTACTTTATAATTATAAAAAAATTCTCTAAATAATATAAATTTGAATAACTAATAAAATTAAAAAAAATAATTTCATAAATATAAAATTAATATATAAATTAATAAATACATATAAATTTAATAATTAATAAAATCATATTCAAAATATAATTTCATAAATAAGAAATTAATATATACATTTAAATTTAATAATTATTAAAATTATATTAAAATATACTTTTACAAATAAAATTAATATATACATCCTTCATATATGCTCATAAATGATATTAAAAAAATTTATAATCTAATTAATATTAATATATACAAAATATTAATAACTAATAAATTATTCAAATAAATCTTGAATATAATCATGTCTTTGTATGTTATTTTACAAACAGCTATAAATTATCAGTTAATTTTACCGAACACCTTTATACAATAAACTAATGCAATCCGCTAATCAAATCAAGTAACACTATCAACTATTAGCTAATATAATCCGCTAATTACCAAACGAGAACTGAACCTTTTTAAGATTACTCAATAAGAATTGAATCTTTCAAAACATAAAATAATGGTCTAAACATTTTTAAATATGCTTAAATAAAGGGCGTGATTTTTGACTCTATCGAATAAGGGGCCAATCAATTTCGTATTTACTTAAATAAGGTCCTATCATTTTCAAATATACTCAAATAATCATTGATAGGATTAAAGGTGGAAATTGGGTCTATTTTAGACATATTTGGATTGGGTCTTTTCGGCTTCAAGTCTTTTCAAGTTCAGACTTGAATTCGAGTTGGAGTTTATTTTACATTAGAAGTAATTTAATCAACATAATGTAAGTGTCTATTTGTCAATATTATTTTAATTAAAATATTATTTTAATTAAAATATTATTTTTTACGATAAGTTATCTGTTTGGTTCCTTTTGCTTTCGTGTTGTTTGATTATAGTCACTGGCCTTGGAAAAATTATATTTTGATACTTACATTATCGATTTATAATATTTTGGTCACTAAATGATTAACTTTTGTTAGTTTTATAATGTGTCATGTTGGTTAAAAGAGTTTATTTTTAATTTGACTGACCCATAGTCTCTAGACAAAATATCAATTTGACCTGAATTTTAGCTAAATTCCCCGCTGTCAATTGTCACTCACCACTGTCGACCATCATCCGCAACTACTGTTGACTCCAAAAGTTTTCAATTCACCCATTGACCTCTTGAATGCAAAGATGGTATCCGTTCCAACAAAAAATGTCCCAAAGTTCACAAATCTATCTAAATTCATCAAATTCAAAATTGTTACCATGATATTTTAACTTAATATTAAATTTGACACTTCATTTCTGTTTGATTAAATTTTACCATTAATTTTTTATTTTTAATTGCATTTGTATCTTAATTTTAATTTTGAATAATCCAAAACAAATTATAATGGAGCTGAAGCATATAAATCAAAGAGGTAAAAAGAAACTGAAGCACTTTGGGATGATGAGATTCGAGTGATTCAATACAAAGAGTAATAGAGCCGACGTAGATAGATCGGAAAGGTGAAGAGAAGTTGTTTGTGGTAAGGGAAAAAGAAAAGAAAAAAGAACAAAGGGGTGGTTTTTACCACTTTTTTATTTTCTATTGTTTTTATTAAAATCGTCGACTATTTTGGATTTGATGAATCTGTGTAGATATATGGAAGTTTGAAGTATTTTTGATGAAACAAACATCGAATTTGCGTTTAAGATGTTAAAAGTAGGTGAATTAAAAATTTTGGGGTCTAACGGTAGTTGTCGACGGCGGTCAATGGTGGTTAGCGATAGTGCTGAGCAACAACTGATGGCAGGTTGAGCGGTTGCTGATGACAGGGAATTTAGCTAAAGTTCATTTAAATTGATATTTTATCTAAAGTGTACAACTCAAATTAAAACTAAATTTTTTTGACTAATTTTTCATGTCATTATATTAACGGGGTTAACGGCTCAGTGACCAAAATATTATAAATCAATTACGTAAAGTAACTTTTTCGTAACCAGTTAATAAAATTAAACAGTCCAAAAATAAAAAGGACCAACCGTATAGTTTACTTTTATTTTAAGAAAACTTTTTTATTTTAAATTTGTATAGTAATAATTTTAATTATATTATGTAAATTTAATAGCAATTTATAAGAAATATTTTTAATATTTTTAATTAACTTAATTATGAGTGTCATTCACAATAAATATTCAATGTATATTTTAGTAATTATTTTTAATAATTTATCCATTACTTGGACATTTAGTATTGATATTATTTAAACCCAATAAGGAACAAATCAATTACAAAACTATCAACTTGATTAGCCAATATTCATGTTCACTTTAATTTAAAAAAATCATGTTCACTTTTTAATATTATTTTAATCCAAGGAGTAAGTAAATTACACGGTTATTTTAACCGGCTAAAATTTTATCTTTCTTATAAAAAATTATAAATGATGTGATAGAAATGGTCTATGAAATAATTTATTTTAATATATAGTTTTAATTTTAAATAATCAAGATGTTTAAAATATTATGCCACTAAAACTATTATTTTTCAATAGACTGTTAAACATGCCCTTAATCTCCATATTTTAAATTTCTTCGTTTATTTTGGAATTGAAATTTCTTCTGTACCGAGAATAGATAAATTACTATAATTTTTTAGTTCATTCCTGAAGGAGCATATTAATATTCCAACCCCTAGGTTGAGTATAGTACGCAGACTCAAATAAAACACAAACTACAGTCTAGACTGGGCCCAAGACGTCGTAGTTCGATGGGCTGAAGGCAATAATAATAAGGTAAACTATATCGGATATCACTTGATTTTAGCTTAATGTCGATTATATCATTAAACTAAAATTTATATTATTTTAATAATAAACTATAACTTCAATTTTAATTATATTATTGGACTGTTAAAATTTCTCCAATTGGCACATGGACTATTAAGATCCATCCACATTATCTATTTTAATGACTCTGTTGTATAATTGAAGTCTAAACTAAAATTCAATGTTGAAATGGTATCAAATTTTAGTTCAATGGTATAATTTAATCTTAAAAATATTTAAAAATATGTATTTCATTATAAATGAGATTGGTCCAAGTGGTAAGCAGCTTGGTATCGCTTAAGCAGGTCTCGAGTTCAAAGCTTTATATATGCAGAAAATTTATGCTGAGAGACTCACACACTAAGGCCTATTTGGAAATTAGCAGATAGCTGATAGCAGATTATATTAGCTGATAGCGGATAGCTGATATCATTAGCTGATTTGACTAGCGAATTGTATTAGCTAATTGTATAAAGTGTTTGGTAAAATTAACTGATAGCTTATAGCTGTTTGATTATTTGAAGAAGAAAAATGACATATAAGGACACGATTATATTCAATACTTACTTGAAACTAAGCTTAAAGTTTAGTGATATCTCGTGTAGTTTAGTCTAATAATGACAATAAATTAAACTGAAATTAAACATAACCAAAGAACGAAACATTCAATTAATGTAATATTTAAACATTAAATTTAATCTTAAAAATATTTAATTTAAATTATTAATAAAAATATGTATTTCATTATTAACGGGGTTGGCCCAAGTGGTAAGCAGCTTGGTATCGCTTAAGTAGGTCTCGAGTTCGAAGCTTGTATATGCAGAAAATTTCTGCTGGGAGACTCACACATCGAGGCCCTATTTGGCAATTAACAGATAACTGATAGCGGATTATATTAGCTGATATCATTAGCTGATTTGACTAGCGAATTTGTAACATATTTTTTAATAAAAAACGCTAAAAAAGAAAAATAAGTTTTTGGGTGAATTTTGTTTTGTTTCGAAAATTTTTGTTGTTTTTGAAGTTTGGGGAATTTTTCCTAAATTTTGAAATTTTTAGGGATATTTTTGAAATTTTAATTTTATTTTTTTGGGGGAATTTTTGAAAAAAAATTAAAATTGTGGAATTTTGTATTGAAAATTCGACGTTTTGAAAAATAAAGACTGGAGTCGCCACCTATCATTTTTTTAAAAGGTAGACCGGACACCAAAAGTGAAACTAGAGATTCTTTAAAAAAATGGGTCCGGGAGTCGGTTACAGATGGAGAATAATTAGCACCCCGCACCGCCCAAAAATTGGTATCTAATCGAATATAATTTGCCTTTTAATTGAAAATTTTTGAGTTCAAATTTTAATTCAATTTAAGATCCATTTAAAAATGCGAGTAAATTTTAAATGCCCCATTATTCGATAGTAAACAAATAAATCACCATCACTGCGACTGATACTGGCCCTATTTACTATCGAATAAAAGAGCACCGCATTAACAGTTTATATAGTCAAATGCAACGAAATAAAGCGAAACAAATATATATAAGAAATGAAAGCAAAAACATAAACGGAAATTAAAATGTTCGGAGGAGGACCGGATCGAACATAAATAAATAAAAACGGAAATTAAATATCCAAAAAAAGACCGGATCGACTATATAAAAAACAGAAAATAAATACTGAAAATTAAATGCTATATAAACAAAGATATAAAGTAAATAAATATTATAATATATGATACATATTAGAAAAAAAAAACTTTGATACACAGGTTTACACGTGCCTTTTAGTTTTAGGGGTTAGAGTTTTAGTTTAAGGTCTAGGGGTTTGAGTTCTAGGGTTTATAATTTAAAGTTAATGTTTAGAATTTAGGGTTTAGAGTGTGAATTTAGTTTTTTAATGTTAGGGTTAAGAATTTAAGATTTAAGTTTTTATAGTGTAAATACATGACTTATTAAAATTAATTTTATACGGTCTATGTATCAAAGTTTTACCTTAGTATTATAGATTAATAAGTTATAATATATATATATACGCAGTAATATAATAGATATGATGTGTAATAAATATATATATATATATAATATAAAGAATATAAAAAAGGGAAGCACTGCGCCATTTAAAGCTAACCCTCCTTTTGATTAGACTTCAAAATTTAATAAATAATAAGAAATAAATAAGAGAGCAGCTATCCCTTGATGGCTATTAGCCCGAAAGCCAATATACAGGCTATTATGGACTGTGATGCATTAAGACACGGTTTCCCGACAAAATTGACATTTTTCCTGTCTCTAGAAAATTGTCTCCTATTAATTTTTTGAGTTATTTTTTTTAAATTTTAACTTGTAATTATTTAAATTTTATTATTAATAAAAATATATTTTAATTTTTTTAATAAAATAAATTTTAAATATATATTTTATAAAATTTAATAATTTAAAATATTTAATATAATTAAAGTCAAACTTTAAAAATTTTGACTTCTATAAAATTAGTAAAAGATAATTTTTGTGAGACGGAGTAAATAAAAAAAAATCAAAATAAAAGGGGAAAGCACCGAAGCTTTTTTGCTTCTCATTTGTTTCTACTAAAACAACAAAAGGGTAAAAAGGGTGGGAACAAAAGATCTGCAATTCATTTCTATGCCGATCATCGGCGACCAAACTTCGGTGGAAATCGCTCTCGGCGTTCGGAGACATTTGCGCGCAGTAGTTTTTCCCACAGACAGTAAGTACTTCGAAAACCCTTTTTCTTTTTTTGATTTTTTGACTGAAAACCTGAATCCAATAAAAGCTCTAAACTTTGATTTATAAAAAAAAAACTTAAAAATCCCTTTGATTTTTATTTTTTAAAAACAAGATTTGAAAGTCATGAACCCTACATTTTATTCTGAAATTCTTTTTTATTTTAAAAACAAAACTTTAGAGAATAAAGCCCCCTTTTCGGTTTTGGAAGAAGAGGGAAAAGATGAACCCTAATGTTATGCAAGAATGAAGAAAAGGATATGGAAAATACCTAGCATGCTCTGTATTTTTTGTATTTTCGAATTAAAAAAATACCACCTTACAGTGTGGTTTTTATCTTGGCTTTATAGCCAGATTTGATATTACAATAAAAAGAAAAATTAAATTTTCATTGGTTGCTGCCATTTGTTGCTTTTGTGCATTGCTGAAATTGCCCTTGCTTGCAGGACGTGGAGAGTCTGAGAGAAGGGGGACCAGCTGCTTGTACTGCTCAGTTGGGGATAGTTTAGGAAATGGGTTGTTTTGGGGTAGTTTAGGTTATCCGGGTCGGATTGGGGTAGTGGATCCGGGTAGGTATTTGGGCAGTGGGTGATATGGGTTTATGTTTAATGGGTCGGTATTTGGTCGGGTTGGGGTAGTGGTAGGTATTTGGGCAGTGGGTGATATGGGTTTATGTTTAATGGGTTGGTATTTGGGCAGTGGGTGATATGGGTTTATGTTTAATGGGGGTGTATACGGTTCGGTTTCGGTTTAATTCGGTAAGCTATTTTAGTAACCATCGGTTTTCGGTTCGATTAACTTTGATTTTCAATTTTTCATATTAACGTTAGTTTTTAAAATTTTATACTTTATTTTGATAAAATAGCTTTATTTGATGACTTTTAAACATTAAAAAGTTAGAGTTTTAAAGTATTTTTTTATAAATATTTATTAAAAACTTAATTTTTAAGTAAAAAATAATAATTAAAAATGCATCTATAGTATTGTAAGTATAAAATATTTATTTTTACATTATAAAAATAATTATAAATTAAATAAAAAATTAAATTCGGTTCAATTCGGTTAACTACGGTTCGTAAATTTATGAACTATAAACCGTCTAAACGTTTTGGTTCGGATTGATTTTTGGTTTTGCGGTTAACCATGCTAAGCCCTAGTATTTAGGTATGTGTTAATTGGGTAGGCAGATGGGTTATGTAATTGGGTTAATGGTTGTTGTAAATGGACATTGTTTTTGAATTTTTTGTGGACTCTTAAGTTTTTTGGATTTTGGTTTAATTATTTGAATTGAAAATTTACCCTTTTTTGGCATTTGAATCAAATGACAAGACGAAAGATGGTGATTACAGAATTGTATTAGCTGATTGTATAAAGTGTCTGGTAAAATTAACTGATAGCTGTTTGATTATTTGAACAAGCAAAATGACATATAAATACACGATTATATTCAATACTTGTTTGAATAATTTATTAGCTATTATTATTTTGTATCAATTAGTATTAATTATATTATGAAAGTTATTTTTTAATATCATTACTAAACATATGAATGATGCATATATTATTTTTTATTTGTGAAATTATTTTTTACTATAATTTTAATAATTATTAAATTTAGATGTATATATTAATTTCTTATTTATGAAATTATGTTTTGAATATAATTTTAATAATTATTAAATTTATATGTATATATTAATTTATTATTTATAAAATTATTTTTAATTTTATTATTTATTCAAATTTATTTTATTTAAAAAATTATAATTATCAAGGATAAAAAAGTTTTACAAGTCTTTTATTCAAACCTCTAACTCAAAAAGTTCCTACAGTGAGCTTTTTCAAAATGAGAGGTTTCACCAAATTCGCTATTACAATCATCTATTTACCAAACATTTAAGTTAGCGGATTTGACTGGTTAAACCTCTAAAAATGCTTTAAACCTTTAATTTTGACTCAAAAACTGTTTACCTAATAGAGTCTAAAGCTGAGTATGCAATACGAGTCGATCTAAATTAGTTAAAGATAAAATTCTGAAGAACCGAAAGTAAAAAAAATATATTATGTGTTTCATTTGGCAAGGTTTTGCATACATACAATTAAGTTACTAGAAGTTGAACTGTAATCGGTTACAAACAAAATCTTTATATACATATATCTATATAAATTATTGGTTCGGTTAATGATGGTTTAATAAATAAGGTGGACCAGACAAATCACTGGTCACTGTTTTTAATCATTTTTGCTTAATCAAGGTTTTGTAACCCTCCGAAATTCTTAATGTAAATGAAAGTATAATCACCTAATAATTTATTAAATCGCTAACAACCATCCATGATTATAACTTGTTTAAGGATGATATTAAATAAGTTCCTATTTAAATTTTCTTCACTATTTTATGTATTTCAATAAAATATTGTTTTTAAATTTATATTTTGTTGGAGTTTTTTTTTCCTCCGCAAGTTAGATTAAAAAGTATGCAGTGTTTTCTCAATTAGTATTTAAAAATTAATTAAATAAATAAAACAAATGGCGATGTATTAACTTTGATTGTTGAGTTTAAAAATTTTACGGCTAGTGTTTTAAATAATTATTCATTTATCAAAATCTTAATTTATATTCGAATAAGTCACAATGATCAATTCCATAAGAAATGTCTCCCTAATTAATTTACAAAAATAAGTCTTTGAAATAAATGAATAATTCATTAAAATATGTCAACAATCTCTAGAGAATGTAGTTAAAAAATTTTAGTTGACACTGTCTCATATCCCTTAGATTGTGGGTTCAATATTCATTATGAGCAAATTTTTCTTCCTACTCCTCCCCTAGATAGGAATTGTTAAAAAAAATAATTCATTCAAAATAAGATTTATTTTGATGTAAATTTAAAAAATGTTTTTATACGATTTATCTCTTTCATAAATAAATAATACTTTTTTAAAGGATTTAGTTAAACAAATTTATATGATAACGGTTCAAATAAAATATTTAATATATTTTCTTTTAAAAGAAAAAGGAAGAAGCAAAAGAACATATCAATAGAAAATAAAAAATTTGATTAAGAAAAAGTTGGAGATGAAATAGAAAATAGAGAAAAGAGATTTTTGGTCATTTCTTTTTACCTTGTTATAGTTGATATTAATAATTAGTTTTATTAAAAAGATAAAATATTTAATATTACAATTAGGGTTTACAATTATAATCGTAAATTAAATATATAATTTAGATATTTTTTTATAATCATTGACACAATAAACTAGTTCCTTGGAATCATACAAGGACCATACAAGAACAATATTAAAAACCTCAAAAAAAGAGATACAAATAAATCTTGTTGCATTGGCAAACGAGCCACAATAGGGTAAGATCAGAGCCGAGCATCGTGAGTAAACTATCCACAAATGGAAACAGTGTATCCAAATCCAATCCAATGGCCCAAAGCATGGAAGATCAGCATGATAATAAATAAGCGTCATCTTAATCAATTGAGACGACGTCAAATCCAACCCTAAAAAAATAAACAAAAATAAAGACCGATAAAAATACAAAAAATGTGTCATGAAGATAAAAATATTCTGATCAAAAATTAAAAAAAAAACAAAGGAGTAGCAAATATAGGAGAAAAGAAAATAAAGGAAAAATAAGAAGTACCGACGGTCGACGACGACATCGTAGTCGACTAAAACAAAGAGGGGAAAAAGGAGCAACCGGCGTTGTGCAGAGGAAAAAACCTAGGCGATTTACCTTAAGTATTAAAATAGATGACATGAACATGTTTTCCGTACTGGCATGGTTACCGAAAATCTCAGTTTGACATTTTGATGAACCGTTATCGTCTCATTCAAATTGATTACCGCTTCAACGATTAACCAATTTATTCGTTACAGTTACTCTGTTAATCATGAACCGTTTTATATATAATATTAAAAATAATATACATATTTATTACTAATCTTAATAACTTAAAAAATAACAACACAAAAAAATTCAATTAAAGTCTTCAATTTAATAATAAAAAAAGTCAAAAATGCAATAGAGTTTTTACTATTTTGTACATGAAGGAACATGTATGGAATTTTGTTCGTCCTTCTGTTGTTGAATCCTTGGAGCTTAGAAAGAGGGGGTTATCGAGAGATTGAGTGAAATACTGAATTAAATAAGCCCTAAAATTATTAAAGAGTTTTTTTAATTTTTTTTAACTAATTGAATGGGCTAGAACTTTAATAAAAGGAACAAAGTCTCTGTGGGCTAAGTGAATGGACTATAACTCTAAAGTCTTATAATTTTTTAAAAATAATTTTGACAGTTCTTCTAGTTAACCGTTCCATAAAAAAAGCGTAACTATAATCATATGTTTAGCTGTTAAATTTATCGGTATGATTATCATACTGTTTCAGCTGAAATTTTTCGATTTAATACCTACCGTTTAGTCTGATTTTCAAGTTTTTCGATAAGATATATCGATTCGGGTTGTTATGAATATTTTTACATGTAAGTATGATACGGAAAAATATATAATATACAATGATTTAATTGGTTGAGCTTATATTTAAGTGATAAAAATGACAATTGATATAATTTGTCCATTTAAACCCACTCTGATAGTGTTGTTAGTATTTGAATACTCCCTCTGTCTTACTCAATGTCTCTTTTGTGTTTTAAAATTATCTCACTTAAAATGTATCATTGAAAAAATTAACAACTTTTAAAAGACATATTTCCCTTTATACTCCTTGTTTAGTTTCCCAACAAAATAAAATTTAACTTTTCAAGAATAAAATTATTATTTTATATTATTTTTTTTACATAATTTTTTTTTTAAAATTGCGTGAAAAATAACAATAGACGTTTTTTTAGACGGAAAGAGTATTTGTTTATGAAAAAGAGAAAGAAAACCAGTCAAACATTTTATTTTCCCCTAAGTGTGGTCAGTCATCACGCATGACACATGTAATCAACTCCTCAAGGCCTTGCAAATTCAAACCTTTCTTTTTAAATTATTTTTTTCTTCCCAAAGCAAGTGCAGCAAAAGGTTGGATTAAAATTAAATATTTCAACAACAAAAAAATACTTTTTTATCTTTTAAAAAATTAATTCAAAATAAAAATATATTGTTAAAGATAAGTGAACTGACCCGACGTTAAAATTCTAATAGAAGTTAGGTTTTACCGTGATAAAAAATTTATATTCTTGTAAAATTTTACTAACAATAATTATTGGAGTGATAAAAATATCATTATAATTGTATTGTTATAAGGGTTTAAATTTGATACACAAGTGATGTAAATTTACACAAGCCTATCTATTTCTACTATAAATTAAAATTAAGCATAAACCTTAAAAAACTAAACCCAAAACCCTAAACTCTAAACCCTAAATTATAAACACTAACCTTTATTTCTAAACCCTACAACTCAAACCCCTAAACTCTAAACCCTAAACTAAACCTTTAACCCCTAAAACTAAAAGGTCTGTGTAAATTAAAGTTTACACAGACTGTGTATTGAAGTTTTTCTCTTAATATAATTCAAAGTTAAGGTAAATTTAGTTATTTTTAACCAAGCTGGTGTTTGTTTAACTCTAGACATCAAATTCAATCAAGATTTTAATTATTACTATGAGAAAATTTTAGAGTAAACGCTTCGTACCAATATGTATCACTATTTATATCCAACTGACATGTATCATTAATTATTTTAATAATTAAAATCATAGAAACTAAAGTGTGATTACTTTTTTTGAGAATAAACTATGTTCAAATACTTTTTGTGTCACTTTTTCATATTCTTTTATTTTTTAGTTAAAAAATAATAAACTTTTATTGAAAAATAATTTATAATTTAACTTTTAATTAATTTCTTTTAAAAAACTTAATTATTCTAAAAAAATAATTACAATTTAGGTTCCATGATTTTAAAAATTATTAAAATAGTTAATGGTGGATATTAATGTATATGATTAGTTATTCATATTAATACATAATGTTTACTCCAGAATCATCCTATTAGTATGTATAGATATTGATTATAATTCAAAGTAGGGATACTTTAATAATTTTCAACTGATTTAGTGTCCAGCTAACTCGTGACTCAGTCAAAATTTTAATTATTAGTACATATATTTTTTATATAATATCAAATTAAGCTCGGAATTCAAATTTTAAGTTGTGAATATAGCGGATTGATTCGAAATGGTCATTTTATAATAAATTTCTACGCCATATATAACAAAGGCTTAAATGAAAAATAAGTGCCTAAAGTATACTATTTTTGAACTTTAGGTGTCTAAAGTATTTTTTTTTTTGTAAAAATAGGTGCCTAAAGTTTAAAAAGTTATAATTTTAGATGCCCGTCTGTTAAAAAAGTAAAAAAAAAAACCGTTAACCAATACAAAATTGACATGTGTCATTTTTTAAAATCTTTAAATTATTTTCTAATAATTTTAAATTTTACAAAAAAATCTAAAATTTCTAAAACTTTCTAAAACAGTCCCTAAATCCTAAACTCACAAATCGTCACCGCTGCAGCCGCCGGCCGTCGTCGCCGGCCCTACCCTTTCGATCGTTGGATTCATCCGACCATTTTTTCTCACTCGCCGTCGCCGAAAATCGGCGAAAGGTGTGCCAACCGAACATTGAACGTCGAACATGAAATAACCGTTCGATTGGCACACCGTTCGTAGGTTTCCGACGACGGCAAGTGAGGAGAAATGGTCGAGTGGGCCCGGCAATCGAAAGGGTAAGGGCGGAGACGGCGGCCGGTGACGACAGTAGTGACGATTTGAGGTTTAAGATTTAGGGATTTTTAGGGATTGATTTGAATATTTTTGTAAAATTTGGGATTTAAAAAAAATATTTTTTGAAGTTTTTTAGAAAATAATTAAAAAATAATATGCATGTCATGTGTTGCATTTTAAATGGATAATAATTTTTTTAACAGTCGGTATCTAAAATTATTATTTTGAAACTTTAAACACTTATTTTTATAAAAAAATAGGCATATAAAGTTTAAAAATAGTATACTTTGAGCACTTATTTTTCATTTAAGGCTATTATAAATTAATTGACAGATGAATGGAATATTAATGGAATATTAATGATTATAATAAACTCTGGGTTTTAATGAATATTTTTGAGCAAATCCCGGAGGGAGGCTGCCAATGGGAAAAAATTACAATCGGGGACGACCGAGGCCGTCAGGCGGCCATGGAAATTCTAATAATCAAACCCTTTATGCCTCTCATTTTCCTTCAATTTCTTTTTTCTACCATTCAACTTTCCATCTTGGACTCGCAATCTCCACCGCCATTTTTCTATTTCCAGTTTTCCACTATAAACCACATTCCCAGAAACTTCCCCGGTTGTTTCCTCCCCGAAGAACACAATTTTCACCACGTTTTCTTTTGAATTTTAATCCATTATTTGAAGTATTTCCCAAGCAATACAATCTTAGTCAAATGTCCCCCATAACTATAAATACTCGTTTCAGATTCTCATTTTCATGCAACATAAGATTTCATTGTTTTTTTCTTTTCTTTTCTTTTCTGATAAAATGAACGCAGACAAATCTTCTTTAATCTTTTCTGCTTTTGTTTTAGTGTCGAGTTCCATTGTAAGTGTCGCTGAAGCTCGGGATCCTTTCAATGCCTTGATGTCTCGGAACCTTGTAGGTCGAAAGGTCCCTGATTTCTTCGATATCGGCTTATATCTCGGTGCGATCAAGGGGTCGGGTCCGAGCGGTCCTGGTGAGGGGCACAGGTTCGTTAATGGTCAGACCCTCGGGGGAATAAAGAATTCTGGCCCCAGCAATGGAGGTGAGGGACATAAGTTCACGGATAGTCGAACCCTGGGTGGGATTAAGAACTCGGGTCCGAGCCCTGGTGAGGGACATAGTTCGACTCTTGGCGGCATTAAGAACTCAGGTTCCAGCGTAGGGAACAGTCTAACTGTTAGCATCAATCTAGGAGTCATTAAGGATTCTGGTCCGAGCCCAGGTGTGGGAAACAAGTTCACTGATAGTCGAACTCGAACCCACGGAGTCGTCAAGGACTCCGGTCCGAGCCCTGGAGTGGAAATTGAGGACTCAGGTCCGAGCCATGGTTCGAGCTGGAAGCGAGTCGAACACTAGGAGATAACAATGTTTCTAGTGCCAGGCTTGGTGAGAACAGAGTAGAGTATTTTAGCTTACATACTTTTAGCAACAAAGACATGCTTAGTATTGTAAATTCATTTTTTTTAGTTCATTATTATTCATTTTGTTATTTAAATATTTGATAAATTAAAATAAAAATACAAACTTCCTTGTTTATCAAAGAATTGTAATCATCTCTTCGGTAAGTACAAGAAAGATATTCTTTGTTTTTGCGATTTTCCTTATATGGAATTCATATTTATATGTGACATTATTTGAGGAGATAGTTTTTTTTATTATAAAATGGCAATTTGCAATTGTAGTAAGAGCTAATTAATTATTTTTACTTATATAAAATAATATAATATAATTTAAGTTCCAATGTTTTTTGTTGTCAAATATTCTATTAAAATGATAATAATTTATTATAATCAAGGACAGAGACGGACGCAAAACTTTATATTAGGGGTGAACTTATAAAATTCTAGAAGTGACGAACTTATAAAATTTTAGAGGGTAAAAATAGATTTTCACTATGAAATATAAAAAAAAAATTTAAAAATTATAAATCATATAGAAAATTTAAATTTTTAAAAAGAGGCCGCCCCTCTAAATTCATCCTTGATCGTAGATGACATAAAATCGATAAGATGACGGGGTGGGTTATGAAATATTTTATCCAAAAGAAATAATAACACATGCAAATGAGTTAATATTTTAAAGGATTAAGGATATATAGTTTTCTTTTCTTTTCTCCTCATGTTCTTAAGAGATTAAGGTGGAAAAGAGGAATTTTTTATTAAGTAGTATTACGGTAATAATTTTAAAATAAATATCGGGATATTTATGATTACTACGTCAATTAATGGATCACGCGAAAAAATATTTTAATACCAAATTAGAAACAATTAGAGAAGAAAAATGTGTAAACTACACAAATAGTCACTATGTTTGAGTAAGATAAGTTTCTATTTTCACCACTAAAGTTTGAAAAGTTACGTTGTGGTCACTAATGTTTTTAATTTGTAACAAAGTGGTCGCTCCGCCATTAATGTCTGTTAAATTGGTAACACGACACGTTAATTAAAAGGTTAATATTTACCTTGGCCCTTAAACTATTGTTAACATATCAATTTGGTCCTTTAAATATTTAAAACCCAAAACTTCTCTTTTTTATTTCCTCATCATTGTCATTTGCCATTTGATTTATTTTAAGTCATTTTTAACCAAGTTACATGTAACTTCAATTCCTTTTTTTGATTTTTCTAATTTAGTCCCTCAATTTTATGTTTTATTCAATTTGGTCATCATACCGCAACTCTTTGCAAATTCTTTCTACCCATCAATTCCTTGACTCCTTTATATTTTAATCATTATTTTCCCCTCAAAATCACTTCTTTAAAAAATATTATAAACATATTATATAATTTTAGATTATATTTGATTTATTAAATAACATTACAAATTTATTCTTAGTTTTAGAAAGCGCATCCTAAAGCGTAGGGCGCAAGAAGGCGTCAAGAAGAATGCCTGTGTCTATAGAGGCGCAACGAGTCATCGGAAGCACACTCAGGCGCATGAAGGCACACACCTTAGAGTTTCGAAATGACAACTGGACGACATAATACAGTTGACTATTGAGTGACGCCGACAGTTAGAGAAAGGGGAAACGATGTCAACGATCATTTTCAAGAAGATTAAGAAGAAAACTAAGAATGGTAGAATATGAAGAAGGACAAAAGTTTGGATTGATGATCGGGTTTCAAGCTTGAAAATGTTGTAAGAATAGAATATGTTAGATTCTTCTTCTTCCCCTAATTTCTAGGGTAGGTGACATTTAGTCGGGATGTGTATAGAGGGAAATTGCAGTAGCATTGAAATCTTTTCCAAACATTTTATTAGTGATTGTTAAAAAGGTGATAAACAAAATTGTAGCATTGTTAAAAGGTAAATTTATAGATAAATTTAAGAGTTTGAATCTTGACGTTAGAATTATTGGAAGAGTCATCTCTATAATCAGCTCCGAAATAATTGGTCAATCGATGACTTTAGTTTTTAACTACCTACAACAAAACATACATATTTAATCAATTTCTCTACCAAAGGAAAGCAACCCATCTTGAACAATCATCCGAGAAACCATATACTAATCCTTGATAACACAAGTATAGAGCCAAGCAATAATTAATGTTCATATACGATAATTCCCACAACACTTTTTGATGTTAATGTTCATCATGCAAGTCAAATGAAACCGGGAATCCTCTTTATGCATTCGATACGATAATTCCGGCCACAACACTTTCTGATGCTAATCTTCATCGCGCAATTAGAAACGAGAACGGAGATCAGTTAACTCTTCCTAACCTATCTATTTGATGTTCACCGAAAGTTTCTTTCTGCATTTCATATGACACAGTCATGAAACACAGGGAAATCATCATACCTCTAGGAGTTTGAATATGATTCTGCTCAGAATATTTTTCAGATCATTACCATTGCGTAAAAGACTATGCATAACCAATTGGCCTAACAATCATGAATTAGCACGACTGCAATTGAGAACGCTAGAACGGAATAACTAAACCATCGGTTTGTTCGAAGCTCCTCTCCTACGAATATAATTTCTATCCCTTGAACGATTACTTATCGAGCTAGGTCTTTCTTCAGTCCTAGACATTTGCATATCCAAGAACATACCACAACAAACTTCAAAATGACAAAGCCCCCTAAAAAGCACATAAATCAAATCTGTTTGTTCGAGGCACATTTTGATTTAGGTTGACTACCTTGTTCTTAATTCCACTTTAACCCAAGTTATAAGATAAACAGAGCAGAAATACATATGGATATGCAGATATAGAAGGCATTCATGTCAAGTAGACAAATCCCGGGAAAATAAGTAAAAACTATCAATCTCTTACTCACCGGCAAACTCCAAACTGACCTCCCGAGTCGAAAATTTTAGGGGATATCAATCCATCTCTGTTCCATGTTAGCAAATTTGGCATAAAGGTAAATGAAACACATTGATTGCAAATTAAGAACAAATACTGCCGCTAATATGCAAAAGAACGATTGTTTTGTAACATGTTTAATGCTACTAGTTATTATGACAAGGAAAGATTAACGAGGGCTACTAAGCACATTGACCAACATACAATTTACCAAAGGCAGCCGCATTTGCTGATCCTTTGATCTATTCCTTTTGAACAGCAGCTGTCGTGCTGATGTTGCAGTCCACAAATCACCCGAATTACCACAGATAAACGATGCATTGATAACACCATTAGGACTGCTCCATATTGATCCATGCTTGCGTTTTCCACCTTTTTCGTTTGCAATGATCTCCCAATAACTCGGTGATGCGCTCGTAGCACACATTTACATCATCCTGTTGAAAGAAAAGGCATAATTAAGTAATGGTAAATCGAGTTCCAATGTAGTCTATGCAAGGTAAATTGTTTACAAAATACAAACCTCGCATGTCTCGAGTATTCGGATAAGCTGTTTCTGGTATTCAAGGTTATGGCCTGGTTCAATCTCTTTAATAACATACAACATTGTTGCAGCAGCTAAGATTGATGGGGCATAAAGCATGAACTTCAAATCTGGATCGAAATTGAATTGGAAAACTAATATTAGAACTCTATAAATGGTCACACATTCTCAGTTTCCTTCTTCGAACAAGTAATCTGAAATATATATATAATTTACCTGCAATGAGAATGAGAAGTAATTGCTCACAACTATGAAGGAATTCCCAATGCAAATGAGTCCTCAATCCAAGCCTCCTTGTAACATGATCAAAGAAGGAAATTGGGGTCACTGGATTCATCCTCCATTGCAGAGTCACCAAAAGCTCCATTCTTTGAATAGTTTTTGAATCAAACACAAATTTTGATTCCTAAACCTAAAAAAAAACATCTTTAAGAACTCAAAAACAAGCTCAAAACACAAATTTTATAACCCAAAAAACTTGGGAACTAGTATTTTTTTGCTTGAATCAGACATTTTGACACATACTTGGAGGTCTAAAAGAAGTGGCACTTGGGTTTCCTCGACCTTTGCAGCTAAAGACAAACAAGCAACTGCAGCTAATTGTCCCATCCATGGCTTGTCTTTTTGGAAATTTAAGCTTGAAATGAACTTATCAAAGTAATTCACTGCAAGAACAATGGTAAAGCATTGAACCCATGGTGTGCTTTAGCCTTGAAAACCCACTCCAAAGCTTCTTTACGAGCTGAAATTAAAGACTCGTCCGAGTTAACATCGATGAAACAATGATGGGTTTCTTTATTTTTATACATTAAAGAGATTAACTCATCATCTTCCCAGAACAAATCATGTTGAACATGAAATGAAGGTAAAAATGTCTCCTTTTCCACTGCTTCAGTTTCACCAGAAATTTGGCCTCCGTTTTCTTCACAACTTAGCCCGTCGAGAATAATGGTGGGCTTTGAATATGATGAATCTTTTCTTCATGCAGAGGCATAGCTTTTCAAAGAAGGAAATGGATTCTCCTTCCATTCCAGCATCATATAAGACACAGCAAATCTAAATCTCTATTTTTTTTTTCTTTTACTTTTTTCTTCACTTGTTTCAGCAATATATTCACTACTATTGTAAGGGATTTATCTGAGAAACTTTTCAATCTTGTCCCTTTTACCCTCCAAATTTTCTTTTTCTTTTCTGATGGTAATATTTTCTGATAATGATATTTATCTAAGTATTATTGGTTTTTATATTTTTTTTTATCAAAAACATTTAACTACATCTAACTAAATTAGATAAATTATAAAAATATTTAATAATTGATTAAATTGATAAAAAGTACGTAAAGAAAAAATATTTTATTCTCTTTATCGTTCTTAAGTTAGTAATTAACAGTGAAATTAAACAAAAGTTAATTGAGTGATCAAAATTTTCAAATAAAAATAGTACACAAATTTTATGCCGATAAAATTAAAGTTAGTGGAGCTATCACATATGTCAGCTATTGAGTTGATGGACATTAGTATTAAGTGTGGTAAGTGATCGAAGGGTATATTAGAAGGGTACAATGTCAAAGAATTTAAATATATAAGGTTAAATTTATTGAATTATTTTTCAATTAATACCAAATTGATAGAGTGTATAAGTTTTAGGGACTAAAATTATGATAATATCATGTCACATTTTAATTTTAACGACATGGTGACTTGTTTATAATAAAATTTTAATTGATTGGCTAAATTATTGTTTTTAGAAGAGAAGTGACACAATTGTTACTAAATTTATAATTGACTTGTGATGTACTTTACCATGTATTTATTTAAAATTTAAATTTTTTAAATTCCCCGAAATAATCCTAAAACCCTAACCTAAAATCTAAAATTTTTAAAATTGGCATCGTTGTCGTCATCGATAGCCTCGCTGGACCTCACACCCAATGATGCCTATTTCCCCAACCACCTACCGCTGGTAATTGAAAGTAGGTGTGTCGATCGAGTAAATGGTCTCATGCCCGAGTTCGGCTTCCTTCGACGTTAGGCGCGTCGTTCGTCAACGAGAATGTGGGGTAAATGGTCGTGCGGTCCGACAACAGAAGTAGTGAGCACGCCATCAGTGATTGGGGGCAGCAGCAGTTGGAATCGGGATTTGGGTAATGATTTAGGGATTTGGAGACTATTTTGAGATTTTTTTTTAAAATTTTAGGATATTTTTAAAAATTTTAAATTATTAAAATTTAAAAAATAATTAAAATAAATTAGAAACTAAAACTGTCACGTGTCAAATTTAAATTGGTTAACAATTTTTTAACAGTTGACGACTAGACACCTAAAATTAAAGAAATAAAACTTTGATACTTATTTTAAATGAAAAATAGTTTAGATGCCAAAAATATAATTTGAACACTTTTTTTTTATATAGTAAGCCTATAATGTAAGAATCTGGAATAATATCACTTTGTTTGGTTTCACAATGTTATCAAGTGGTGATAATGTAAAATTGTAAACAATATACACTATTTAGGAATATATGGCATGACGTCATTACCTTCTAATTCTTAAGTAATGTAATATTTTCATGGAAATATTACATTTTAGACAATTTTATCCATGAGATTTTTTGTTTTGTTTACTCAAACATTCTAAATTAGACTGTCAATGTGTCGGGGGGCCAAACTGATTCAATTTTATTACGATTTAAACAAATTTAAAAAATATATTTTAATGTACAAGTTGTGTAAAAAATTTATTCAATTCTTTTTTTAAAATTTAAATTCTAAATTAATAAACCTAAAATCTTAAAATCTAAACCTTACAACCTAAACCCATAAACTTTAAACCTAAACTCTGAATCTTACAAGCTTGTGTAAACTAAGTTTACACAACTTGAGTATCAAAGTTTTTTTCCCTAAAAATGTGATTATGAATATATATATATATATATGTAAAAAAAACATTTTTATTGTTTTATTTTCAATTAAAAATGAATAATTTAGACAAGGTTGATCGGGTCCGAGCCTACGCTTAAACTTTTTTTTTTTAAATTGTCCGACTCAAACCATGTACACCTCTATTTTAAATAATAAATATTAATTTTATAAATAATACATGTAATTTTTTTTAAATATTATTTAATAGGTAGGATCCACTCACACTGTATAAAATTCAATTACTTGTATTCTTATTTTGAACGTTGAATGAGGGTAAATAAACAGTTAAGATTTTTATTACTAAAAAATAGATAAGATTATTTTCTTACCTTTTTTCCTATAATAATATTTTTATATCTTATTGTTAATCTCAATCATTTATTTATCTTTATTCAACGGTTCAAAAAGATATAAAACATTTAGATTTTACGTGTGTAAGAATATTATATTTCTTATTTAATATATCAATTATATGTTAATTGTAAAGTATAAGTAGAGTGAAATAGAATGGGTTTTATAAACTTTAATATCAATATTTTTCATTTTAATATCGAAGGACATTCTTTGGATAATTTAGTAAAAAGTATATTACATGAGGATCGTAACATCTAAGTTTCAATTAAGCTGTTAAATTAAGCTCTTTTCACTTTTCATAAAAAAAACAAGGACATTTTTAATATATATTATAAAGATAATTTAATAAAAAGTATCATGAGATAATCTTATGATCTACTTCTTACATTTCAATAATTTTATTTTCAATTATAATCTTATATTTATTTTCTTAAAAGTTCGTGTATATTATAATATTATATAAAAAATTATACACATCTCACAGATTTATTACGGAATTTTTACTCAAATATTGCTTTAGGATATTTTCCCCCAAAATATGGCCCTTCTCATTTTAATTCCCCAAAAAATTGTATTTGCTACAGTATCCTAGAAGTCGGATTCAACAGAATTCAACTTTGAACACTGTTTTCTCAAAAAACCCCTAAAAATTACCTGAAGTCGAATTCTTCTGAACTGGCCTTTAAGGGGTTTTTTTTCTTCGAAATTTACTGTTTAAAGTAGGATTCTGTTGAATCCGACTTTTAAGATACTGTAGTAAATATAATATTTCGAGAATTAAAATGAGAATTAAAATGGGAATGACCATATTTTGAAAAATAAAACTCGAAATCTGCATGTTTTGGGTACGACTCAACTTCTCTTTCTCTTGCTTTCTCCTTCACATCCCCAAAGTTTGATGCATGCTTGCCCAGGTAGGACCGGATTTTAAATGTTCAAATTAATATCTCCTTATTTTAAGGTTTTATATTTGAGATCAAATTTATAATTGTTCGAATTTGAATTCAAAAGATTGAACAATGTAAATCATTTATTATTATACCGGTTACAAGTGAAGAAAACTTAACTCGAAGAAATTAAATTTTTAGACTCAATTCGAATCGTAATTTTATTATATCGACTCGTCTCGAAATAAAAATTAAGTTATAAAATATGACAAGAAATTTAATAATTGGAATGTGCATTAATCAATTTAAGCACCGAGAGGAATTGTTAACAAGGAAGATAAATAGGATTTGTAAAAAAATAATACTCCATATTAATCAACATTAAGTTTCATATCATTTTAATCCCAGGAAAACTGTTTATAAAGTGAACAATCCAACATGATATATCTCTACAATTTACAACGATTTTAATCAACATTAAATTTCATATCATTTTGGTTATTTATCTATATTTTTAACTATTGGCTTTAAATGATTTTGAGAAATATTTTATTGGGCTAAACTCAGTTTGAGAAATTTTATTGTAACATATGTGGGCTTAAGGTCTAAATGTGACAATCGGGTTTAGGGTGTTACATCAATTATTTCTTTTTGAGAATAAAATATGCTGAAACACTTTTTTGTGTCACTTTTTATAGATTTTTTTAGTTTATGGTCTTAATGTTTTAATAAAACTTTATTATTTATTAATTAAAAAATATAAAAATATATCACAAAAATGTTTCAATGTAACACTCTCGACCCAAATGTCACATTTAAGCCTCAAGCCCAATCTGTTACCATAAAATTTTCAACCTAGTTTAGCCCAAACCACATCTATTTCCATAAAAATCCATTAAGTTCAAATATTTTAATGTAGATAAATAGTTAGAAACGTTACAAGGGAGCTCAATTTAAAATACATGATTAAAAGCATTCGACTCACAAGTTAAAATCCAAAATAAGAGTTACAATACAAAATATGGGGTCCTACGAATACATAGCTCAAAATAATCTATAAGTATTGTACTCGAAAACAAGTCGATGCTGAAGTCCTACTCTGATGGTGGTCCAATGATGCACGTCAACCTACTAACATGCGAATGGAAACAACAATTCTGAACGCTGAGCTAACGAAGCTCAGTGGATACACTTTCACTCAACCATACATCATGCAAATCGTAAATATGTGTAAGTAGCTAAAGATGATAACACGACAATACAACAATATATATGGCTCTACCTTTAGCCGCCTAAACACATAGCAAACAACAAAGATGCATTAATCTCACACAGCACATATACATCATACCAACAAACCTGAAGTAAGGCCCGGTGTCATATAGCCTCAGGAACGTACACTCTTTAGGTGAGGCCCGATTTCACATAGCCTCAGGAATGTACACCCATACTCAGAATCTCTCGTCGAGTATCTTTGAATAAGGCACGGTGTCACATAGCCTCGGGAACGTACATTCGGCATCTCTAACCATTATATTGCAACACGTTCTTTGGGTATCCAGATCCCAATAATCAAGGATGACTATACCATACAAGTGCCTTTACATGGCACGCAACATTATTTGATCCACCAAGGATCCCTATGGTTTCTATTATAAACAATCACCCAAGGTTTATTGAGTTATTATATATTATGCTCATATATGAGGGTTAAATCTTGGTTTCTCAATTTTACCATTTATTATTCCACATTAGAAGCCCATTAGATCATATTATTGGAATTATAAGCCCCTCAAACTCAAAATGTATTTTTCGGGCAAATTACCTAGTGGGTACCGGTACTAGCCCTCGCGTACCAGTACGGTACCCATTGGGTATCGGTAGACACATGCATAACGATACGAATTGAGCTCACTGAAATTTCACAAAGCTTAAGCGTATTGGTATGAGTTAACCCGTACCGATACTTGCTTGAAGGGTGTACCGTTAAGGGTTGAACATGGTACCGGTACCCTACTGCTAGTTCATCCTCGATGAACAATGTTTTTAAACCCAAGACATTAGGGTATCGATACTGCCTCCCACGAATCAATATCGAAGCCCAAAAATAGCTTCCTAGGCTCGGGAAATCACTTTTCAAACCCTCAATTCACAACCAATAACCTCCAAACACGATCTTACATCTTATGGGAGTGTTTAGGGTGGTTTACTACCATTTTTATAAGTTATTAACATGAAATATGGATTATGCCATTAAATGTCTCTAAACACCCAAACAACTATAACATCACATTAAGCAACAAAACAAACAAATTTATGATGCCCATGAAGGCATAGGAGTTAGTAGTGTACTAACCTTCCCCTTAAAACTGGAAAAATAATCTATTTCCCAAGCTCAAGCCTTCCTCTTGCCTTGCTCCTTGGAATGGTCTCCAACCTCTTTCACTACATCCAAATGTTGTAAAACGAGTTACAACGTTGCTGGAAGATTTAAAAAACTAAAGGTACAATTCTACAACAAGAAATCAAGTCAAAACTCCCATTTTCGCTCTTCTCCCTCAACCCCCACCAAAACTCATTCTCCACCAAACTTGATGATTCTTACCTCAAAATGTAGATCCTTAAATGATGCTAACATTACCCTCAACCTGAAATTCAAAAATCTAACTCAAAGATACAAATATGAAACCTTTAATCTTTGTTTTAAAAGGAGGGATGAAGAAGAGAGAGATAGGGAGAGTAAGGGACAAAATGAGATCATCCCATTTACTTTTTCTACATAACCATTAAGAACACTAGCCCTTTCTCTTTCAAATGGAGGAAAAATCACCACTTTATCCATCCCTCATTCACCAAACAACCTAGAGCCTTAAGCCCAACAACAAAAAGAAAGCCCATTAAGGAGCCATTGAGCCTCCAACAAGCCCAACATCGTGGTCCAACATGCAGGGCCCACGAATCAGGTGAACCCGACCCTCAGATTCCAAAATTTGGGTCGTTACTTCAACGTATTTTGTTCTTAAATAAGAATAATCACGCTTTAGGTCTACATGATTTTAAAAATTATTAAAATAGTTAATGATGCATATCGGTACATATGATTAGTGATACATATTGGTACATGTCGTTTACTATAGAATTTTCCTTATTTTATAGCAACTTATTTTCTTGCTTTTGGATATGATAAAATTTGATTTATTAAAAAAAAGAAAAAAATAATATTATAATAATACTAATTATCATTTAAAAGAATGACATTTTAGTTTCGGTTAATCTGTGTATAAATATGTTATGTAACTAAATTATATAAAAAAAAAACTAAATATATAATATTATAATGTAAACATTGAACAATGTTAAGCGAAAAAGGTTTAAATTGTTAATAAAGACGATATCATTGTTTGGAAAAAGTAATATCAAACTCTAAACATAAATCATAAGACATACACAAAAAATATTAAATAAATAGTTAATAAAATATATAATGTAACCCATTAGACTGACCTATGCGAAATAACCAAGTCTAACCGGACGCATTTTTATTTTAAAATCCAAGTAGAAAATTTATCAAAAATTTAAGCATTTAATTTGAAAACATATTTGCGTAAACCAATATAGGACGGTGAAAACATATATATACATACATATCAGATGATAGTTAAAAAAAATATCAAGTATGGTAGCAAAATGCTCGTAACATAAACTCCATACATCCTCAAAATATAGGCACATGTCACCCTGAAAGAAAAAAATGGCGGATAAAAATATTACAAACTAAACAAAGTACTGAATTTGTCGATCCTCCAAGTGCTAGGTATAGGGTTGGTAACCTATCCAAAATATCTGAAAGGGAGAAAATTGGGGAGTGAGCTAGAGAGCTCGGTGTGTTCCATTAAGTGCAGAATAAAACATTCAAATAGTTAATATATATATATAAATCACATCAGAAAAACATACTATAAGGGCGGCAAATATTTTCATGTAAAACCTAGCTACCCTCAAACTGAACTCCAGTATGCAATTCCCCAAAATTGCATCTATAAAGGCATTAATCCAGACCCATTGGGTGTAGGCATCATCATAAGGGAATACCTTAGGTCCAGGCGGGATTACCTTAGTCGAAGCATAGGAACCAAATACATGCAGAATTACCCTAGCCTAAGCGTGGGAACCAAATACAAGCGAAATTACCAGCCGGATCAGGACTGAACCAACAGTAACTTCGTATATCATCCCAAGTACCCCATTAAAATAGTCTAGACAGTAGCTACAATAATCAGTAGTAAGCAGTAGTAACAATAAATATAAAACATGCAATTATTCTCAATAAAACAGTAACAAAAGAGCATGTTATTCAGTCAGGTTCTTAGGCATAAATCAGACAATTAATATTATCATACTTAAAATCAAGAAACATGTTATGTTTTTGCAAAATCAGATAATATCAGTCATGTGCACATGACCAGTTCAAACAAAACATTTAAAACAATTGTATATCACACAAGGTATACACCTCAAAAGATCAGGTCGATCAGACGGTCTACTGAGCACCCATGTTATGCTCATACGTTGTGCTAGAACCTAAGACACAATGAATTTTAAACTAATACGTGAGAAACTCTTTACTAAGATAATTCACAATGTACTGATACATGCAAGTCACAGCAGGATCATGCGGTCGATCGTATCGAGAGGAGCTGGGCTGGGCAAATGCAAGATCGGAAGAGTCTCTAGTCCTTTAAACAAATAATATCATGTGTCGAACCTTTATTCAACAACTTATCTTAAATAAATTATCTTTATACATATGCATGTTCGGGTTTAACGTTAGATTCAGAGGCTTCCGGTTTATAATTTCGCAAAACAGACTTCAAAATAGACGCGTGATGTCAAATAATATAAAATAGAGATTTTCGGAAAAAAGTTAACTTTTTAGTCAAAGTCAACGGTCAACGGTAAAAGTCAACGGTCAATGGCCAACGATCAACGTGAACTGAATTGACTTGATGAGTTAACTCGAATGGGTTGACTCAGTGAGTTGAACCGTCATGTTAACTCATACCGGGTTTGGATCAGATGGGTCGGGCTTGGATCGGATCAAGTCGGGTTTGAACCGAATATAACCTGATCCACTTACCAAAACTTGGGCTCACCAAAATCTCGCCGAAAACTTCGCCGGCAGCCCCAAATTACACATTTTTGGCCAAAAACTGAACGAAAACATCCCACTCATTTAACTATTTTATTCAACTAACCGAAAATGACGTAACTTTGATGAGGCCTTTCCCAGTGTCAAAACGAAGATCGGTTAGAGAGATTTTGCTCGTCGCAACGCAAGAAGCTCAAATTCGGTGGTTGAGTCTCGAACGGATGACGAGGATGGTTGAAAAGTACATAAAATATAATTGACGAGCGAAGGTTTCAGGCGAACCTTTGACTCGTTTTCTATGACGAACGACGACACTAAACAGTGAGTGACTAATGGCGCCGGGTTCAGGGTGGGACGACACTCTAATTGATGGTGACAGTGCACACCACTGCTAGGCGGTGACGGAGATCAAGGTGGTGGCCAGATTTGGGAAGGTGAAGAGTTTGGAGAAAATATCTTGATATTTTTCAGATCTAAAATGGATGTTTAATTCGGTAGGTGGGGGTTGGTTCATCGTATTTGTTTTTGGATCCAGTTAGCAGGCATAATTTAATAGTAAACTGATGTAAAACTTAACCAGTCAACAACTTTAGCCCAAATGGTTAAGGCTTACCCTTGCCAAGCCAAGGGTTATGAGTTTAAATCCCTTGACTGTCATTCTCACCATATATATATATATATATATTAAGGTGTTATACATAAATTTATTAGAGATTAAACTTAAAAATAGTGTAATTTTTAATTAAAATAAAATAAATTGAATAGTTCAAAAACATAATTAAATTATTATTTATAAATATTCATCGACATAAATAAAATTTAAAATTTTAATATTTTGGACCATCAAACACTTTGACTCTCTTATGTTGTAGTGGTTGTATGATAACATTGGGGATGCCATGCCAAATTCAAAAGTTGAAAACGTGGAATCTAAGGTGGCCACTTGAGTTCCCACTTAACGTGTTTTATGACTGTTTCAACACTCTAATTCCTTGCCTTTGACTTTGACTTTGCCTTATTTAAATTTTTTTGTAAAGTTTTCAAAATAAATGAATGCATTTATTTTATTTCAATATATACATTTGAACTAAAATAAAAAAAAATCATGTGCATAACAAAATATAAATCAAATTTTCACGTCTATAGTTGTACCGAATTAAAGTTTGTACACATTATATATTAAATTAAATTTCACTTATAAATTTAACTAGAATTCTATCATACTCACTTTGTCATATATATATATATACTTAATAAAATTCGTAAAAAATGTTATATTGTAAAAAATTAATTTAAATTAAAATTGTATGAAATTAATTATTTATTAGTACAAATAAAATTGAATTATTAGTATAATCTTGCAAATCTATATTTTTTATTGGCTTAAGGTATAAGAAGACTTTGAACTTTTGAGAAATAATCAATTAAGCCTCTGATTTTTTTGCACCCAATTAAGCTCGTGAACCAATAAATTGAATCAATTAAGCTCTTTGACCAACATTGACTGTTGGATTTAATGATTCTATGAACCAGTTGATGCGGTGTATCGTGTAACAATGTTACCGCTTGACATTTTCAAAAAAAAATAATTTTGAAAATTCTTTAAAAATCCCAAAAAAACTTAAAAAATATATAAAACATATATTTTTAAAAAATATGTAAATGTCACATGATAGAACTGTAGTGTATTATGTGACAGTAATATCACCTACACGATGTGAGTGAATTTTTTTAAAAATAAATTAATAATTATTATAGGTGGAGTGGTAAAATATCTATCTACAAATCATAAGTCTCGAGTTAAATCTTTCAAAATAGTTTTAATTTTTTTATTATATTGTCATCGAAAATAATTTTTTTATAGCCATAATAATAACTCAATCAAAGATATATAATATTTTTTAATATAATCAAGGATATATAATATAAATAGTGCATAACAACCTTACTTTTATAACTTATTGGATCACCAATTAAGATGTTTTAACCACATTGTTTGACCGTTGATTGCATTTTCTTCTTAGGATGAGTCTATTATGTTCAAGGAGAGCGCTAACGATGAGCATCGTTAAACACTATTTATTTAATTTATAATGATTAAAAAATCTAAATAACTTATTGTGTAATTATAAATTATTTAAAAATTAAAAGGTAAATTAATTAAAATATATTATTTTATTTTTATTTTAAACACAATTAAATCAAAATACCTACATCTAAATTACAAAACCCTAATTTTTGTTCATTTGAAATTGTCGCTGCCCACTGATGGTTATGACCCAAAATCATATTGTTAATTGAAGTTTGTTTCTGGGATCTTCAAATCATCGGATGAAAACTATTGAATTCTTATTGATATGAAAAACCATCAACTTGATTTTTTTTTCTGGGATCTTCATTTTGGGTCATAACCATCTGCGGGCAGCGGTGGTGGTAGGGCAGCGGTGGCTTCAGTGGCAATTTCAAATAAACAAAAATTAGGGTTTTGTAATTTAGGGTAGGTAGTTTGATTTAATTATGTTTAAAATAAAATTAAAAATAAAATGATGTATTTTAATTAATTTACCTTTTAATTTTTAAATAATTTATAATTACACGGTGAGTTCTTTAAATTTTTAATCTTTATAAATTAAATTAATGGTGTTCATTGGTGCTCGTCGTTATTAGTGTAATCACTCATTTTTATCTAATCTCTAAGTATCATATTAATATATTAGTGCATGATTACATATATGTGTGTGCCTGTATATGTTATTAATATTACATATATGATATATGTGTGAATGTATGCATGGTGCATATATTTATGTCGTGTATTACATACCTATTAATATGTGTGTGATGTGGTTATATTTATGTTAGGGGTATCATATAATATATGTTGGTATATGTGCATTTATGAGTATGTTTATATATGTTTGCATGTATATATTATTAATGTCCTTGTTATTATTGAATGTATACGAATGAGTGTTGCATGAATTGTATGTATTATTATTAAGTGTATTTACGTGTGAATGTATTTCATTACAATCGTATGTATGTGTGCGTAAGTATGTATGTGTATGCATTTACTATTATATTATTATTAATATATATGGACAAATCTGAAAATAAAAAACCCAATTAAATTAAGTGTCCATATTATTACAAAACCCATAAATTACAAGGCCTGATCGGCCCAAACCCAAAACCTTAATAGAACCCTAATACTCATCAAATATCTAACCCTAATTATTTTGTCTTTGCGCAGCCAACCAGGAGCCGTTGGATCAATGTTGATCCAACGGCCACGATCAAAAAGGGAAAGTTATCCAGCTGGCCGCGTGTATTACACGCCCGGACCGTTCGGATGCCACATGTGCGTTCGATCCACGCGCGGACCCTTCGATATCCCACGCGTGCGTGAATCCCACGCGCTATAACTCCTCGACTACTGAGCCCCACGTGTCACGATCTGGATCCGTTCCACCGATCGAGGTTTTATCTGGACCGTGTATTCTTTAAGCTATCCCGACCGTTAGATCGAATATGATCCAACGGTCGAGAACGCCTCTGGACGAAGACATCTCCCCCACACCGCCACCATGCTTCCACCATGCCATCCTCCAACCACCGCGTTCAGATATATCAAAAATCACAAAAAAAGAGGCGATGTCAGTATCATTTGATATCTAAAAAAATGTATTTTACAGTACTTGCTACCAAAACCAAAAAAGAGGGATATATGTTATGAAACAAGTAATTTGTAAGTCAGTCGAGTTGTAATCAGTTACAGAAAAATAAGAAAGAAGCAAAAAGTTTCAGTGGTAACTCCCCTTTCTTTTTCTTACTTCTTTGCATGCATGTACAAAAGAAATATGAAGTAATAACAGAAAGAGGGATGTAGATTTGTTACCTTTGTCGTCAACGGATCTCCCCTCACCAGTGACAAGCCTCTTCAGCTTTCCAAAGCTGAACATGGTGAACTGAAGGGAGAGGGAGGTTCCTTTCGATTTCATTTCGGTTAAACATAAACAAAAAAACTTTTTTTTTCATTTCGTATTTACTTAGATCTAGACAAAAGGGTGAGTCTTAGTGTAAATCTAAGTTCAGATTTGGGTTCGGTTTGAAAAGAGGTTGGTTTTGGGTGTTTCTTTTGGTTCGCCGGCGCCGGCTAGCGGCGGCCGACGACGGAAAGGACGGCGGAGAGTCACCGGTTTCTGGGTTCATCAAAGGTTTGGGGATGTTTCAGTTGAGAGAAAATGAGGGAAAGAAAGGTTATTATAAAACGGGTTAAGGGGAAAAAATGAGGAAAAATTGAGATCGAGCTAAAAAAAAGGATTTTATAGGCATTTTATTTTGTGAAATGGTAAAATTCTGAAATAAATCCCCCGCGTTTTTTATATTTGCATTTCTGTCTTGCCGCAGGGGATATTTACAACCCCAGTCCCCCTTATATTTTAAAATCTTGCAATGCGACCCCTGGATTAAATTGAATCAGTTTTTAAATGGCGAAAATTACCTCACCAGTCCCACCGTGTTTCTAAAATTTTCACTTCAAGTCTGCCCATTGGTCCATTTACAGTTTTAGTCCTTTTAGATTCGGTTCAGTCTGCAATTGCATCATTAAATCGCACTTTATTACCTTTTAATTTCTGTTTCTCATGTTTGTTTCTTTTCATTTTAGTCATGTTCCATATTTAAATATTCATGTTCGTTTATTTTGATCGTATATGTTGATGTAACCTTTTTGCCTTCTCACATGTCTCTCGTACATGCTTTGTATTTTCATGTTTATATGTATATATGTGTTAAGTTATGGTGATTATGTATTTTTATGCGTTTGTTCGATCATTCGTATCACACATATTTGATTGCTATTTTAATTGGCTCGTACACAACATGTTTTGTATTGTAGCATGTATTGTATGTTCTCTTTACTTTTAGGTTATGTGTTAGTATATTTTCTTTGTCATGTATAATACCATGTTCTACATGTTACAATGTGTTTTATTTTAATATGTATATCTTCTTGTAATATGTGTTTTTGTTCCCTCATGTATTTATTCATGTCTTGTTATTGTGATATGTTAGATTTGTTTTTATTTACGAGTAGGATTAATATGTATGTATGTATGTTTTAGATTAGTATTTTATTTATGTTCGATTAGTATTCTAAGATGTAATATTTATTGTATTTAAATTATTTGCCATGTTTTATATTTTGCTCACTAAGTTTACATAATGGAATATATAATGTCAATGCGGTGCCCTTTTATCCGATCGTAAACGGGGCCAGTATCAGGCGTAGTGATAGTAGTTGGGCGTTTACTCTCGGATAACATGGCATTTAAAATTTATTCGCAATTATAACCGATCTTTAAACTAATCATCACTTTAACCCGGAAAATCCAATATTAATAAAGCGATAATTATTAAAGTACCAATTTTGGGCGGTGTGGGGGCGCTAATCCTTCCCCATCCGTAACCGACTCCCGAACTCAAAGTTTTTGAATCTCTGGTTTTATGGTGTCCGGCCTACCTCAATGGCCGTTGGCGACTCCCTTTCTTTAAATAAAATACGGTATTTTTAAAACCCCACGGAATAAATATTTTAATACCTGAAAAACCACAAACATTTCGAAAACACGTTTTTTTAGCGAAAATGACATCGCTACAGATGGCGACTCCGCTGGGGAACATTTTTGTTTTTTTTAAAAAAAAAAACAAATGAGAGTCATCTTTTAAAATAATTACCGCTTTATTAATATTAGAAATTCTGGGTTAAAGTGACTATTAAATTAACATTCGGTTATAATTGCGCGTTTATTTTAATGCATTTAAAATATGGCATATAAACCCATTTTTTTTAAGTGAGGGGAAACGTTAATGCTTTCGTGGAGATATCGTTCTCCCGTATGAGCCTAGCAAGTACCTTCGGGGCTCGAGTACCTTATGCTTTCGTAAGGATATCGTTCCTTCGTATGGGCATAAGCGAATGGGTCCCCCTGAATTGAACCCGGTTGAAAGGAGCCTATAATGGGTGATGATCGGGGGCCTTGCTACTCTTAGTAAAGGACAACAAAGACAATTCGGGTACCTCCTACAACCAAGACTGCATGTAGAGAATACATAGAAACCTACCCCTTTAGAGCCATGCGGATAACCTTAGGTTTTAGACAGGATAAATAGGGTTGTTTTATGTATTTATTCTATTTAATTTGTCCATTTATTTATATATTTATTAATTTTATCTGGTACTGACTTGTTTTCTTTTTCGTTTTTGTTTTTTTTTCATACATCATACATTTGCATCACATAAAGGTACTAGATCAAGTGGTTCGCCTGATCAGAAAGTCTTTCACCATGGAAAAAAGGTGTCTTAGGAAAGAAGAGCTTAATTTGTCAGTCAGACATTGGTCAGAGGTCAACCAGAAAGCCCATGGGGACAGTTCGCCGAACGAACGCGTAGTAGTAGGGTACACCTATGTGAGTCTCCAACAGAACAACTTATGGGATCTTCAAAGCATTTGGGAAAGATGGGACCGAAGACTACAGGACTTGTTCCGCGATAGTTATGGCGACATTGCACAACTGTTATATGTTCGGGTTAACCAGCCCCTGCTCCGAGCTATTTTTCAGTTTTAGAATCCTGCTTTTTGCTGCTTCAGCTTCAATGGGCATGACATGATGCCTACAGTAGAAGAATACACTGCTTTACTTAACCAGAAGAACATTAAGGAAGATTGGATCTACGCGAAGCCTCCGAGGAATCAGAAGTACACTTCAAAGCTCAAAACCTTTGCAGGAATGAGTGACGATTGGGTTAATAGCCTGATTCAACTCCGAGGAGGCAATACAGTTTTTGCATGGGAAAGTATTCGGGATATCATACCTACACATCCAGACGAGACGAAGAAGATAGACCTATTCGCCTTAGGAATATATGGTTTGGTGATCTTTCCGAGAGTATTGGGGAACATTGACATAGCCATTATGGACTTGTTTGAGCGTATGACACGGAGAGCGAACCTAGTACCAGCAATCTTGGCCAAGACCTTTATTTCTTTAAATGCTATTCGGAAGCATGAAGAAAGACGTTTTCGAGGATGTGCACAACTGTTACAGGTGTGGATTCAGAGTCACATGTGGAAGGCGCCGATGATGGTCTTGCCGGGGATATCCTTCCAAGGTTTTTCGCCTTTACGGGAATACTTAGCAAAAGAGTGGCGAGAAGACTTGAAAACAAAAAATGGTCTAGTTTCTTCAGGAACATTCAAGACGAAGACATAGCGTGGAGGGTCCCATGGCTCGGCAAGGTTAATTACTTTTTATACAGTTGCGGTGATTTCAACTGGCTGATGATGTTGGGATTGCACGGAGGGATTGCTTGTGCTCCGCTTTTGGTGTCCCGACAGTTCGGATCACGACAGTTCATTCCCAATACAGCCGGGTTAAGCCAAACTAAATTTCTTTTCAAATGGGAGTTCAAAGGAAAAGTTCAGACTATCATGAGGGCTTGGGACCATTGTTACCGGATCAGGGTGGAAGGAGACGCCGAGCACATGACCACCCCAGACTATGATCTGTGGAAACGTTTGAGGGTTAATGATGTGATTCCTGAATCCGATCAAGGACCCGTGGTGTCGCTTGAGAAGCTTACAAGGGTGGTACCATCTGAAGCCGATATCTTACGAAATGAACTCGAAGAAATTAAGAGGAAAATAGACACCCAACAGACTCACCATGCGAGTGAGCTCTATAAGGCAAGCTTAGAGGTCGATGAACGGGATGGGATCATTAGGCAGTTGAAGAAATTAAATGCAGATTTGAGTGACGATAACGCTCTTTACCAAAAGGATGTCCTTCTAATACAAGCGAAAATACAGAAGGCCGGCCGAAGTCAATTCATAGCCGTAGAAAAAGAAAGAATAAATGGTATCTATTTGGTGGAAGAAGAACGAGAAATAAGCAAGAGAGCGATCGAGAATGAGATAGAAAGCTGCCGGTCGGTTATTGAGGAAGAAAGACAGCCCTCCAAGAAGGGCATTGACCAAGAAAACGAAAGAATCAGGCAATAAATTAGCAAAGGAAAACAAGCAGTCGATCACGAGAGAGAAAACGTCGCCGTATGGAAAAAAAGGTCCATGAGTAGCCGGAATAGACTGTTAGAGATGCAAAAGTTATACGACGACACTATCCAAAGTTTGGATCAAAGCCGAAGTCAGAATGTCGAACTGAGAGAAAAGATGGCAGAAGTAGAACTCTCCTTTCAAACGTACTGCCAGAGGAATGGCTTCACTGAGCTACAAGAAAGAGAGCGCGAAGTAGGCATGTTACAAACCTGAATTAAGTCCCTTGAAGCAACTGTTGAAGATTATAAGGAAAGAATTAGTGTATTTGAAGAGGCTACAGCCGGAGGGAACACTTATTGGCAAAGGAGACTGCGTGGCGCTGCCCGGATGATACATGATAGGGACCAATATTACGCAAACCTGATGATGGACATACAGCGAGTTGCCAGGCATGTGAATGATTTGGCCGTCTAAGGCTGAAACACCCCGACCTTTCGTAGTCCCAGAAACGGAAGAAGCTCCCAGGTTCATCAAGTTGCTTAGGGCAATTGGAAAATTAGGAGATAAAGCTAGGGTTTATCTATAGGGCTCTGTGTTGTAATTATTACTCTTTTGTATTAGGGATCTTCATTTTGTAATATGAACTCTGTTGTAATCTAGACCCTTTAATTCCCGTGGAAGTAGTTCAAAATGGTGATTACCAGCGGAATCAGTACCTTATCTGCATACATTCTTGCACTGCATCATGACATTCGCATCATTATACATGCATTTATTTTTCTTGCAATCATATTAATGTTATGAATATTGTGGCAGTGTGTGAAAATAGGAGTTAACTCGCAATCATTCATCATCCATACTTTACCCGATTACAAAGCAAGCTCATGGAAGACAGGATAATCAATCTAGAATAAGGGCAAAGAGAGCTCGAAGCAAGGTTTGAAGAGGCTCAAAGAAGCCTCAGTGACCAGATTGCTCAGTCGCAAGCATCGATAGTATCCGACATAACCACATTATTGGCTAAAAGTCTTGGAAAGAGAGTTGAAGGAGAAACTGTTCAAGAACCAGAGGGTACCCCAGTTCACAATAAGGTTCAACCAGCTGCGCCAAATTTGACTAGAATGGTGTATATCGACCCTACAGGAATGTCAGCTAATCTTCAGGTAGGGGCATCTGAGACTCAACCCCTCGACACTAAGAACTCTATGAAGAGGAGGTGCCAGACCTGAATTTGGTCGAAAAGATCAGGACAGAGGTAGAGAAAAAGTGGAAGGAAAGGTTTCGCCTCATGGAGGAAAAATTCAAAACTTTACAAGCTATGGAAGAGTCAGGAAATGATGCTAGTGACTTAAGTCTGGTATCTGATCTTGTCATACCTCCAAAATTTAAAATGCCAGAGTTCGACAAATACGATGGAACCACGTGTCATTCCGCGCACATAACAATGTACTGCCGGAAGATGTCGGCCTACCTTAAGGATGATAAGCTACTGATTCACTATTTCCAAGACAACCTAACTAGAGCTGCGTTACGGTGGTACACCCAGTTGAGCAAGGTAAATGTCAAGACGTGGAAAGATCTGTCAAGAGCATTAATTGAGCAATATAAACATGTAACAGATATGACCCACAGTAGAATTATGTTGGAAAATATGGGGCAGAAGTCCAACGAAAGTCTACGACAATATGCTCAAAGGTGGCGGGAAGTGGCCGCCCAAATTCAGCCACCCCTCCCGGAACATGAAATTATGCTATTATTCGTTAATACTTTGAATGAGACACTTTTCGATCGCCTCATTAATAATACAACACAGAGTTTTGCTGATCTAATTAGGACTGGGGAGTCCCTTGAATTGGCAATTAAGAGTGGTAGAATTGATAGCGGGGAAGGATCTCAGAAATACAGCAAGAAGAATGAAGTAAACGCCACTGGTACTTACACCGCCTCGAAGAATTTTACAGTCTCCCAGCCACAAGCACCTGTGGGAAAAGCACAAAAATCGAATCAAAGAGATGAGGGAACTTCCAGAAAAGAGAAAGAGAGGAAAATTTTTATTCCCCTGCCCGTTCCGTACTCGGAGCTTTACTTCCAGTTGTATGAAGCAGACCTGGTCCGTCCATATTACGTTACTCCTTTCAAACCGCCATTCCCGTCTTGGTATAACCCGAACGCGCATTGCGACTATCACGGCGGTGCCCCTGGACATCCCACCGAGAACTGCCTTGCCTTCAAAAAACTTGTGCAGAACTTAATTGATTCTGGGATATTGAAGTTTGAAGAACCAAGTGTAGCTACTAACCCGTTACCTAATCATGGGAACAGAGGAGTAAATGTTATTGAAGAATACTTTACTAGGAAGATTAAGGATGATGTGTCAGAAATCAAATCTCTTTTGCGGTGGGTATTTCAACAATTATGCATGGACCATGTGATCGACAAAGGCATGGTAATAAGGCATAAGGGATGTGAAGTGTATTGCGAATTCTATCAGGACGAAGGGCATGACATCCAAAAGTGCGACGAGTTCAAGAGATTGGTACAACAATTGATGAATGAAAAGCAAATAGAATTCTTCGAAGAGCCCACGGGAAGGAAGGGGTCGGACGTACATATGACGGATAGCCCCAACGCTAAATACGGGAATGATAGACCTTTTATCATCTCTTACAGGCCAGGGAATGCAGGTGCCTCCCAAGGAGAAACCACTAAGATAAATCCCAAAATCATCATTTCAGCACCATCCCCGTTCCCATTCAATGATATGTTGCAAACTCCCTGGAACTATGCTATAAATGTGACCTCGCCAGAAAAGCCAGAATATGGTCAGATAAAAGAGCCTACGCTAAAAGACGAACAAAGCAAGAGCGATGTGAATATCGGTGAGGTGGGCCATTTCATGAGGAGCGGCAGATGTTATTCCTCTGATGCTTTGAGAGCAGCTGAAGCAGTCAAAGATAAGGGAAAGAATACAGTGGTTAGCCCCACGCAGATATTCGGTGAAGAACCTCTCCCGAAGATGAATGAGCCGGTAACTGAGGCCCAGGCCAAAGAGTTTCTAAAGTTCCTGAGACATAGCGAGTACAGCGTAGTGGAATAACTACGAAAGCAACCAGCTAGAATCACAGTGCTGGAGTTGCTCTTGAGTTCAGAAAGACACCGTGGGGCACTATTAAAAGTACTAAATCAAACTTTTGTGCCCCAGGATATTTCTTTGACAAATCTGGACAGGATAGTGGGGCATATCACTGCCTATAATCATATAACATTCAGTGATGACGAGATCCCCGAGGGAGGAATGGGGTCCACCAAAGCCCTTAATATCACAACCCACTGCAAAAGGGTATGTAGTACCTGGGTACTGATTGACAACGGGTCAGCATTGAACGTGTTGCCTATGGTGACCTTGCAGAAACTACCAATAGATGGTTCTCACCTAAAGCCCTGTCATAATTCCGTAAGAGCCTTTGACGGTACACAAAGAGGAACAATGGGAAAAATTGAGGTGCCTCTATTGATCGGGCCGACTGAGTATGTGATTGATTTTGTGGTAATGGACATAAAACCATCTTACAGCTGCTTATTGGGAATGCCATGGATCCGTTCCGCGGGAGTTGTCCCCTCATCATTGCATCAGAAATTAAAATTCGTAGTCGAAGGCAAATTGGTCACGAAGAGAGGTGAGCAGAAATTGCCGTGAGTGACATCGATGCCCCCCATATATTTAAAATGACGAGGATGCTGCAGAATGTTCTTTTCGAGCATTAGAGCTAGTGAATGCCACATTCGTCGCGGAGGGAAGTCGGATCCCCTATCCCAGGTTATCTAATTGTACCAAGATGACCGTCGCAGAAACTTTGGGCCGAGGAGCCAAAGTAGGAAGAGGGTTGGGGAAGAGATTACAAGGGCCTAAGAGCCAAAAGTCCGATAACCAAGAAGGACCATTTTGGGCTGGGTTACAAACCAAGTGTCCAACAGAGAAAAGAGGAATATAAGAGAAAAGATGAGCAAAGGAAAGCGATTTAAAGGAGAAGACATTCCGTGGAGACCAATGTCCTTTCCTAGTTTGAAAACCACTTTTGTGTCTGGGAGGATTCTACCAGCCAGTCAAGAAGTTGAAGAGGCAATTAAGGAAAATGACGTACTCAACAAGGAGGAGATATTCAATGAATCACTTGAAGGGATGTACATCAACATGATAGCCGGAAAAGGCCAAGGTAGCAAAATGTTGACCAACATCCGCCCTGTGGAATCCGGGGGAAACACTTGATAACTGGAGCTGCATTGATCTACCTGTGGTTTTTAGGAATAGATCAGAGTAATACTCCGAATCAACCTTTTGTTTTTGCCCATAAACAATGGGGATCTTTTGTATAGGGCACCTATGTTAACTTTTTTGGTTGAAATAAAAATATCCCCTGTTTTCTTGAATGACAAACACTTCATTTATTCCATTCATGCATTCTTCATGTTCATTCACTTCATATAAAGCCATCATCTTCCCAATATAATTCATTCTCATTTAATGCATGTCGCTCATGATTGACTATATGAATGATACCGGATCCAATCCAGGAGTGAATTTTGAATGCCCTGAGATCTCAGAGGGAATTGAGAAAGAAGATGATGAGATAGAATGTGAGGTCCTGGTAGAGTTGAGGAGAATAGTGGTCAACGAAGAAAGGCAAATCATGCCCCACCAAGAAGAAACAGAAGTTGTAAACTTGGGGACTGAAGAAGAGAGAAAAGAAGTGAAAATAGGGACGACGTTTTCCTCGAAAACCAAGCACGAACTGATAACCCTACTTCATGAATTTAAGGATGTTTTCGCCTGGACCTATCAAGATATGCCAGGATTGAATACTGACATAGTGGTGCACAAATTGCCAACAAAGCCAGAGTGCAAGCCAATACAACAAAAACTTCAGAGAATGAGACCAGACATGTTATTAAAAATCAGAGAAGAGGTAAAAAAACAGTTTGATGCTGGATTCTTGGAGGTAGCCAAATACCCCGAATGGGTTGCAAACATCGTACCAGTACCAAAGAAGGACGGGAAAGTTCGTATGTGTGTAGATTATATGGATCTAAACCGAGCCAGCCTTAAAGACAACTTCCCCCTACCACATATTGACACGCTGGTTGACAACACTGTGAGACACTCATGGTTTTCATTCATGGACGGCTTTTCAGGGTATAACCAGATAAAGATGGACTCTAACGACATGGAGAAAACTACGTTCATATCCATGTGGGGTACTTTTTGTTATCGGGTGATGCCTTTTGGGCTCAAGAATGCAGGGGCAACTTACCAAAGAGCAATGGTGACTCTTTTCTATGACATGATGCACAAAGAAATAGAAGTATACGTGGATGACATGATTGCCAAGTCCCGAACAGAGGAAGAGCACCTACAGAACTTGAGAAAACTATTCCAAAGACTACGGAAATACCAGCTGAGGCTTAACCCTGCCAAGTGTACCTTCGCTGTTACTTTTGGAAAACTCCTAGGGTTCGTGGTAAGCAGAAGAGGGATTGAGATTGATCCAGATAAAGTGAAAGCCATCCAGGATCTCTCACCACCCCACACTCAGAAGGAAGTTCGCGGTTTCCTGGGGAGGTTGAATTATATCTCTCATTTTATTTCCCAATTAACCGATCGATGTGACCCGGTCTTCAGACTTTTTAAAAAGAATAATCCTGGTGTGTGGGATGAGGAACGTCAAGGGGCCCTAGAAAAGATCAAAAGGTACCTGACAAATGCTCTGATTTTAGTCGCGCCAGTACCAGACCGACCATTAATCCTCTACCTGACAGTCTTTGAGAATTCAATGGGATGCGTATTGGGGCAACACGATGAGTCAGGGAAAAGGGAGCAAGCCATCTATTACCTAAGCAGAAAGTTTAATGATTGCGAAACGCGGTACCCACCAGTTCAGAAGCTGTGTTGTGCTCTAGTTTGGGCTACCAAGCAGCTTAGGCAGTATATGCTGTACCATACTACTTGGTTGAAATACAAGCTAGACCCATTGAAGTTCTTAATGGAAGCGTCGGCACTAACGGGAAGGATGGCCCACTGGCAGATGCTCTTATCCGAATTCGATATTGTATACGTGAGCCAGAAAGCCGTAAAAGGGAGTGCCGTAGCAGATTTCCTAGCTAGTCGTGCTTCGGACGACTATGAAGCGTTGAACTTTAATTTCCTGGATGAAGACTTGATGTGCATTACAACCGAGGAAGAGGTTTCAGATGATAAATCATGGAAGCTTTACTTTGATGGAGCCTCTAACGCTCTCGGACATGGGATATGAGCCGTGTTAATTTCCCCTGAGAATGTCTATTATCCCTTCACCAGCAGATTAGAATTCTTCTGCACCAACAATATAGCTGAATACGAAGCTTGCGTTATGGGACTAAACTCAGCTATTGAAAGAAAGATTAAAGAACTTCGAGTATTCAGAGATTCATCCCTATTAATTTACCAGTTGCGGGGGAATGGGAAACCAGGGACCCGAAGTTGGTCAAATATTATGAATTGATTCAAGAGCTCACCAAGGAGTTCGAAAGGGTCAGCTTCAATTACCTTCCCCGAGAAGAAAATCAGATGGCAGACGCCTTGGCGACCCTGGCGTCCATATTTAAAACAAACACTGGGGCATAAATGAAGCCCATTAAGATGCAGACGTTTGAAAGGCCTGCTCATTGTTGTAATGTGGAGGAAGAGATTGATGGAAACCCATGGTACTATGACATCTTGCAATATGTCAAGTTTTGAAAGTATCCCGAAGGGCAAATGACAATGACAGAAGAACACTCAGAAAAATGGCAACATGATATGTCCTAGATGGGGAGATCCTATATAAGAGAAGTCATGATCAGACATTGCTGAGATGTGTGGATACCCGAGAGGCGAAGGAGATTTTAGCCGAGGTACACGATGGTCTATGTGGGATGCACGCCAACGGGCTGTCTATAGCCCAGAAAATTATGAGATATGGCTATTTCTAGTTGACCATGGAGGGAGATTGTATCGATTACGCCAGGAAATGCCACAAATGCCAAATTTATGCTAACAAGATTCACGTTCCCCCATCGCCTTTACACACCATAAATTCTCCGTGGCCTTTTACGGCGTGGGGCATGGACATCATCGGACAGATTTACCCGAAGGCTTCCAATGGACACCGTTTCATTTTGGTCGTTATAGACTATTTCACTAAATGGGTAGAGGCAGCATCTTACGCCAACATCACAAAGACTACAATATGTAAATTCTTAAAGAAGGAGATCATTTGTCGATACGGTTTGCCAGAAAGAGTCATCACCGATAACGCTTCCAATCTGAATAACAAAATGATGACGGACGTGTGCAATCAATTCAAGATAACACACCATAATTCCATAGTCTATCGTCCTAAAATGAATAGGGTAGTGGAAGCAGCAAACAAGAGCATAAAGAAGATCATAGCAAAGACGACAGATACCTACAGGGATTGGCACGAGAAGCTGTCATTTGCCCTTTTCGCCTATAGGACGTCCATTCGCACATCAACAGGGGCAACACCCTACTCCTTGGTGTATGGTACCGAAGTAGTACTCCCCATTGAGGTAGAGATTCCGTCACTCTGGGTTTTAAATGAAGTAAAATTGGAAGAATCCGAATGGGTGCAAGCTAGACTCGACCAGCTAAATCTCATTGAAGAAAATAGACTAAAGGCCATTTGCCATGGTCAAATGTACCAAAAGCGGATGATGCAGGCATAAAACAAAAAGGTGTGCCCAATAGAGTTCAGAGAGGGGGATCTGGTGCTCAAGAAAATCCTCCCGATTCAAAAAGATTCTCGAGGAAAGTGGATGCCCAACTGGGAAGGGTCGTACGTGGTAAAAAAGGCTTTCTCAGGAGGAGCCCTAATCTTAACTGAAATGGATGGAGACGAGCTGAAAAGCCCTGTAAATTCTGATGTTGTTAAGAAATACTACGTTTAAAAAAATGGAGAGCTCAGGGCGAAAACCTGAAACAGGGCGTCTTGAAACAAATGGATAACCCGAGTCGAAAACCTGTAAAGGGCGGCTCAGATAAATTGAAAGGTTGGATATCCGAAGAGAATGGTCATCCCCATGAACCCTGTGAAGAGGGAGCTTCAGGCAAAAGATTCTACGCCGGTTGACAGGATCATGTATCATCCATACCGAAGATAATGAGGGATCTTGTATTTCATATTTAGCTTTTCCTCTTCCTCATGTGTGTCATAACTCTCTCAAAGTATCCCAAACCCTTAATCGTAATAAAATCGTGTTTTTGAGCATCCATTCCTTGCCTTCTTGTTAATTTCATGCAAATAAGATAACATAGGCTTATAATAAACAAGAGATTTCTGAGCATTACTGTGATTTAATCTTAAAGATGCAGGTGATTAGAGAACGATGCTAACTTTGCCCCCTGCTTGTTCAAGAGAAAGCATGCGAGATAACAAGAGAGATCTCCCAGGTGAAAACCCGAAAGGACACCCCTTAAAAAAACCTCTAAAGCGAAAACCTGAAATGGCACTTTAGAACCCCAAATTGGAAATTCAGAAAAAAAGGGTTGTAATGGTTGAACCCGACAGTGAAATGAGATATCGCCGCAAAAAAATGGGAGAAAATAAACAACGTAAAGTCGAGGTTGACTGAGGACTAAAGCAGACCCACCAAGATATTGACACTCATGCATCATGAATAGTTAGACATCCCTAGGATTAGGAGCATGTCAATTCATTTGTCATAGCATTTTGTCTTATCTTAGACAGGTATCTATAGATTCAAAGAGACATCGGTAACCATCTTGGTGTGAATCCCAAATGTGAAGATGAAGGTTCTATATACGAAAGGCCTATGTTCCCAAGAGACTGCAGAGAGAGGTTCTATATAGGAAGAATCCGCCGCTCCAGGGTTCCAGAAGCTAAAAGTTCTATATAGGAAGGACTGACGGCTCCAGGGTGAAGACTAGCAGTTCTATATAGGAAGAACTCCCAGCCAAAGGAATTCACCCATGATACACAAGGTTTTATATAGGGAAAACCTATTGTGTTGAAAGCGAAGAGTCCCATATAGGAATGGCTCTGAGCTTTACTGTCTTAGAGTGAGAGATTCTATATAGGAAGAACCCGTAGCTCTGAGATTTCAGAAGCTAAAAGTTCTATATAGGAAGGACTGACGGCTCCAGGGTTTGAAGACTAGCAGTTATATACAGGAGGAACTCCCAGTCGGAAGAATCCATCAACGGCGCAAAAGGTTTTATATAGAAAAAACCAGCCGCGTTGAAGGCAAAAAGTTCTATATAGGAAGGACTCCGAGCCTTACCGTCTCAAGATGAAAAATTCTATATATGAGGGACTCATAACTTGAGGCTTCACAGCGAAGGGTTCCATATAGGAAGAGCTTGTAGCTCCAAGATCGGAGGGGGATGAAGTTATATAGAAAGGACTTACGAGCCCGAAGATTCAGCCGAGGAAAAGTGGAGAGTTCCAGAAGAGCACGCGTTTTCGAAGCTACAAATATGGAAGTCGGATAAAAATGAGTGCTTATGAATCTTTGCTTTGTTCCCATTCCACGAGAACAAGCGAAGAGGGGCAACTGTAATCACTCATTTTTATCTAATCTCTAAGTATCATATTAATATATTAGTGCATGATTACATATATGTGTGTGCGTGTATATGTTATTAATATTACATATATGATATATGTGTGAATGTATGCATGGTGCATATATTTATGTTGTGTATTACGTACCTATTAATATGTGTGTGATGTGGTTATATTTATGTTAGGGGTATCATATAATATATGTTGGTATATGTGCATTTATGAGTATGTTTATATATGTTTGCATGTATATATTATTAATGTCCTTGTTATTATTGAATGTATACGAATGAGTGTTGCATGAATTGTATGTATTATTATTAAGTGTATTTACGTGTGAATATATTTCATTACAATCGTATTTATGTGTGCGTAAGTATGTATGTATATGCATTTACTATTATATTATTATTAATATATATGGACAAATATGAAAATAAAAAACCCAATTAAATTAAGTGTCCATATTAATACAAAACCCATAAATTACAAGGCCCGATCGGCCCAAACCCAAAACCTTAACAGAACCCTAATACCCATAAGATATCTAACCCTAATTATTTTGTCTTTGCGCAGCCAACCAGGAGCTGTTGGATCAAAATGTTGATCCAATGGCCACGATCAAAGAGGGAAAGTTATCCAGTTGGCCGCGTGTATTACACACCCGGACCGTTCGGATGCCACGCGTGCGTTCGATCCACGCGCGGACCCTTCGATATCCCACGCGCTATAACTCCTCGACTACTGAGCCCTACGTGTCACGGTCTGGAGCCGTTCCACGATCGAGGTTTAATCTGGACCGTGCATTCTTCAAGCTATCCCGACCGTTAGATCGAATCTGATCCGACGGTCGAGAACACATCTGGCCGAAGACATCTCCCCCACACCGCACCATGCTTCCACCATGCCGGCCTCCAACCACCGCGTTCAGATATATCAAAAATCACAAAAAAAGAGGCAATGTCAGTATCATTTGATATCTAAAAAAATGTATTTTACAGTACTTGTTACCAAAACCAAAAAAGAGGGATATATGTATGAAACAAGTAATTTGTAAATCAGTCGAGTTGTAATCAGTTACAGAAAAATAAGAAAGAAGCACAAAGTTTCAGTGGTAACTCCACTTTCTTTTTCTTACTTCTTTGCATGCATGTACAAAAGAAATACGAAGTAATAACAGAAAGAGAGGGATGTAGATTTGTTACCTTCGTCGTCAACGGATCTCCCCTCACCAGTGACAAGCCTCTTCAGCTTTCCAAAGCTGAACATGGTGAACTGAAGGGAGAGGGAGGTCCCTTTCGGTTTCATTTCGGTTAAACATAAACAAAAATCTTTTTTTTTCATTTCTTATTTACTTAGATCTAGACAAAAGGGTGAGTCTTAGTGTAAATCTAAGTTCAGATTTGGGTTTGGTTTGAAAAGATGTTGGTTTTGGGTGTTTCATTTGGTTCGCCGGCACCGGGTAGCGGCGGAAAGGACGGCGGAGAGTCACCGGTTTCTGGGTTCATCAAAGGTTTGGGGATGTTTCAGTTGAGAGAAAATGAGGGAAAGAAAGGTTATTATAAAACGGGTTAAGGGGAAAATGAGGAAAATTTGAGATCGGGCTAAAAAAAGGGATTTTATAGGCATTTTATTTTGTGAAATGGTAAAATTCTGAAATAAATCCCCCCGCGTTTTCGATATTTTCATTTCTGTCTTGCCGCAGGGGATATTTACAACCCAGTCCCCCTTATATTTTAAAATCTTGCAATCCGACCCCTGGATTAAATTGAATCAGTTTTTAAATGGTGAAATTACCTCACCAGTCCCACCGTGTTTCTAAAATTTTCACTTCAAGTCTGCCCCTTGGTCCATTTACAGTTTTAGTCCTTTTAGATTCGGTTCAGTCTGCAATTGCATCCCTAAATCGCACTTTATTACCTTTTAATTTCTGTTTCTCATGTTTGTTTCTTTTCATTTCAGTCTTGTTCCATATTTAAAAATTCATGTTCGTTTATTTTGATCGTATATGTTGATGTAACCTTTTTGCCTTCTCACATGTCTCTCGTACATGCTTTGTATTTTCATGTTTATATGTATATATGTGTTAAGTTATGGTGATTATGTATTTTTATGCCTTTGTTCGGTCATTCGTATCACACATATTTGATTGATATTTTAATTGGCTCGTACACAACATGTTTTGTATTGTAGCATGTATTGTATGTTCTCTTTACTTTTAGGTTACGTGTTAGTATATTTTCTTTGTCATGTATAATACCATGTTCTACATGTTACAATGTGTTTTATTTTAATATGTATATCTTCTTGTAATATGTGTTTTTGTTCCCTCATGTATTTATTCATGCCTTGTTATTGTGATATATTAGATTTGTTTTTATTTACGAGTATGATTAATATGTATGTATGTATGTTTTAGATTAGTATTTTATTTATGTTCGATTAGTAGTCTAAGATGTAATATTTATTGTATTTAAATTATTTGCCATGTTTTATATTTTGCTCACTAAGTTTGCATAATTGAATATATAATGTTAATGCGGTGCCCTTTTATCCGATCGTAAACGGGGCCAGTATCAGGCGTAGTGATAGTGGTTGGGCGTTTACTCTCGGATAACGGGGCCTTTAAAATTTATTCGCAATTATAACCGAATTTTAAACTAATCATCACTTTAACCCGGAAAATCCAATATTAATAAAGCGGTAATTATTAAAGTACCAATTTTGGGCGGTGTGAGGGTGCTAATCCTTCCTCATCCGTAACCGACTCTCGAACTCAAAGTTTTTGAATCTTTGGTTTTATGGTGTCCGGCCTACCTCAGTGGCCGGTGGCGACTCCCTTTCTTTAAATAAAATACGATATTTTTAAAACCCCACGGAATAAATATTTTAATACCCAAAAAATCACAAACATTTTAAAAACACGTTTTTTAGCGAAAATGACATCGCTACAATTAGTGCTCATCGGTCGAGCGTTGTAGAATTTTTCTTCTTCTTATCTAGAAACTATATATACGACAATTATTACAAATAATGATTATGAAATTGTAATCATTGGGATGATATCTCAAACAAGTACCAATATTTTGTTTTTATAACATTAAAACCAAAATTAAAAAAATAAATAATTGTTACAACTATCATATTAAATCAGACGAATAAATGACTGAATTTCCTGAATTAAAAGTAGAAGGGTTAAAGTTTAAAATCATGAAGAGTACAGGGACGAAGAATAGAATTACGTCAAATAAATAGCACGCGCAATAAAAGAAATGATTGGGCGATTTTAATTAAAGTAGTCGGCCGTAGCGGTTGCGACGAGGAGAAGCATCCACCGTTTGACGTGGCCAAGTTCATGAGCCGTACATTTCAACCCTTTTATTTTTCGCCTTATAATTTCCATCCAAATGAACATTTCTCCAAAACCTAAACTTTCTTCTTTTTTCTTTTCTAGGGAAAACAATCCAAAGAAAGGAGACTAATTCGAAGTACTTTTTGTACCGGTGGCACGTACACTACACCCCCTAGAATGGGACAATCCCCTTCCGCCGCTTTAGACAGGGATAACTCCTTCAGCGATCGCTTAGGCTTTTTTTCTTCTAGTTTTGTTTCCAGCGATGGATTTTCAGATGAGTTTGTGGGAAATTGGGATTACACAGCTGAGATTCCCGATGACTGTTTAGCTTATGTTTTTCAATTCCTCGGTCCCGGCGATCGGAAGCGTTGTTCGCTCGTCTGCAAGCGGTGGCTTTGCGTTGACGGTTGGAGCCGCCGCCGTTTCTCTCTCAACGCCCAATCTGAGATCGTCGCTTCTTTGCCTTCTCTCTTTACGCGCTTCGATTCCGTAACGAAACTCACTCTGCGTTGTAGCCGTAAATCGATCAGCTTAAACGATGACGCTTTGGTGATGATCTCAACCCGTTGCCGAAACCTCGAGCGGTTGAAGCTCCGCGGTTGCCGCGAAATCAGCGACGAAGGGATGCTGGCTTTTGCTCAGAATTCTACGCATCTGAGGAAATTTTCTTGCGGTTCTTGCATGTTCGGCGCCAGAGCTTTGAACGCCGTCCTTGATTATTGCACGAATTTAGAAGAGTTATCGGTGAAAAGGCTCAGAGGGATCCGCGACGGAGCTGAGGCGATCGGGCCAGGAGCGGCGGCTTCTTCGCTGAAATCGATTTGCTTGAAAGAGCTCGTTAACGGTCAGTCCTTTGAACCGCTTCTTGTTGGAGCTAAAAACCTTAAATCTTTGAAAATCATTCATTGTTTGGGTGATTGGGACAGAGTTCTTCAACTAATCGGGAATCGAAACCGATACCGAAAAGAAAATTTCCATCTTAATAACTATGATAGCAATGATCATTTGATGGAAATTCACCTCGAGAGACTTCAAGTAAGTGACATAGGCTTATCTGCTATTTCCAAATGTACCAAAATTGAGAGTCTGCATATTGTGAAATCCCCGGAATGTTCGAATTACGGGCTTGTTTGTGTAGCCGAGCATTGTAAGTTGTTAAAGAAGCTCCATGTTGATGGATGGAGGACTAATAGGATTGGAGATGAGGGTTTGGCTGCTGTAGCCAAACACTGTCCTAATTTAGAAGAACTCGTTTTGGTTGGTGTCAATGCTACTTATTTGAGCTTGGAAGCCATTGCTTCTAATTGCTCGAAACTCGAAAGATTAGCACTTTGCGGAAGTGGGACTATTGGTAACACAGAGATCGCATGCATCGCAGCAAAATGTATGGCCTTGAAGAAACTTTGCATCAAGGGGTGTCCTATTTCGGATATCGCCATTGAAGCATTGGGTTCCGGTTGTCCCAGTTTGATGAAAATTAAGTTGAGGAAATGTAGAGGAGTGAGTTGTGAGGCCGGCGAATGGTTGCGCGAACAAAGGGAGTCTTTAGTGATCAATATGGATGCTTGTGAGATAGACGGTGGATTCGAAGCCAGTGTCAGCAACGGTGGAATCCATGAAGTCGGGATGGATTATCCGCCGGTTGTTGGTCAAGTAACCACCGGAGATGCTTCGACGAGCAGCAATGGCAGGTTAGCGTTGTTAAGGTCAAAATTTGGGGGTTTTGCGAGTAGGAATTTAGTGGCATGCACGCTTAGAAGGTGGTCTAATGGTGATGATACTTCCAATAGCTACTTGTGAATGATCTTTTCTCTGATCATAACTCAACCTTGTAAGTTTGTGAGATGAATATTTGTTTTTTCAAATGCTTTTTCCAGTCCTTGATTTACAATTTTTTTCTTGGAAAATTTCCAAACTTGGAAGGAAAACCAATGGGAAACAGTTTGCCAAGTGTTTTCTAATTATTGCTTGCTTGTAGTTGTATTGCATCTCCCCTTTGTTATACTTGAATTTCTTCAGCAGTGTTTCTTGAACTCGTTTATTTTTTAAAAATATTTTTTTGAGACTATTTTATTTCTTTTTTAAATATATAAATGCAAATAATATATAAATCATAATTTTTTAATTAAAAAACCTAAATATATATATAATATCTACTGAAGAATTAAATAGAAACGTTATTTTAAAGAGAACGGAAAGTTGCACAAGGGGAGAAGAATGAAAAATATGAATAAGATTCAAGAAAAATATTAGTTAAAAAACTACACTAAAATATATATTCAAAAGCTTTTATATGTTACTTTACTTTGTTGAGGGGTGTAGTTTTTAAATTATTTGAATTTGAATTTATAGTTTTTAAAGACTAGTCAATCATCTCTAGAGTAAGTGGTTAAAAAATTTCAGTTGACACCTCAATTGCTCTAGGTTGTGGGTTCTAGACTCAGTAGAAGCAAATTTTCTATTCTCCCTCTATCTAGGTAGGAATTGTTAAAAAAAAGAATATATATATATATTTGTCTAAAATTTGAATTCGTTTATCCGTAAATTATTATAGTATTATTGTTTGAATTTAAATTAAATATTATTATCTGATTAATATTTGAATTCGTAGAAATTCAAAATTTTAAATAATATATTGATTATCTGAATTAGTACATATCAGATTTGAATACACTTAAAAGTTGGATGACCAATGTTTGAATCCACCTAGAAATACATATATCATCCCTTTTGCATTATTTTAATTGGTTTTTAAAATTTGAATAGACAATCTCTGTGTATAGGTAATATAAATTCACTAATTAAAAATGAATAAGATCCGCTAAATGATCAAATGTTTATGTTGTCCCACTCTTTGTGAGATCGAATCCACAAAAACATATCAAATATCTACGGATGTTCAAATTCAAATCTTTAATTTTATTGAATAAAAAAGAATATATAATTATTATAAATATCCTATTTATTTTTTTTCCTATTATTCCCTTTACTTTAATAAAAATGAGAAAAACATTTATTTTTTATTTTTCGGTCATGTTGAGTAGGGTTTTAATCCTAAAATTTGAGTCCGTAAAAATTCATATGTCAAGTTGGGTAAAACTTTTATATTTTCGGGTCAGGTTCGGATTGGTAAAAACTCGACCTGACCTATGCACGTGCCCATACTTGGACCCGGCAAAAAACCCATCACACCCGTTACCGAACCTACCCTGATAATGAGCAACAGATGGAACACTAGACCAGGCAGATCTGCTAGGACAAGAAGGCACAATCAGACACGAAATTTGAACAATCAGTTTTCATCTCAAGCTTCATCAAGTGCAGTTTCAGACATTATGAAGTCAAATGTACAATCACGGGATGAAAAATTTAGCCTTAAAATTCAAACTCAAACTCCTACATTACAAAGTTTGTTTGAACTTTGCTAACTAAATGTTCTCCGTAAACGGCTCTTTTGAACTTCTGAGTTCCGCCACTCCTCTGTACGCAGACTTCCAGAGGCTCCACCACTGCATCATAATTCGGCTATTCAGAAACACACACACACACACAAAAAAAAGAATATTCAGGAAGGACAAAAACTACAGAAATAGAAGGCAACATGTAAATATTAACCTCGTAAAAATATGCTACACAGACACATACGTCGAAGATGTATTGATAACTCGGTGTAGAGTTGAGTCATATAAACCATTGGATAGTATCTGCAGTTGCACCGACCATTTTAGAAGGATATAATAAAAATGGAAATACAGACATTTGAAACAGCTTTTAGCATTGTGTTAATGTACCTTCAACATATCACCAATGTTGCAGACAAATGTTCCGGAAATAGGAGGAGCTGAGATCCACTCACCGGAATGGTTTCTCACCTGCATAATTTGTTTAGATAAGCAGGGATTTAAAACAGCAATACGGTACAGAAGATAGACAAGGCAGAAGCCAGAAGTCGGGAAAATGTGAAATCATCCAGCATAAACAATTAGTTCACGAGAAAGAAAGGATTATCCCCAAGACAAGAAAAGGGTCTCACATTTGGTTAACAATGCGAAGATGGAGAAAAATCGAGTAAGCAATGCTTTGGTCATACAAGATAAACTTGCTAACTATAGCGGCGGTAATCTTCAGAATGATAAAAGAAGAAATGTTCTCCGGAACTAAAAAAAGAAAAAAGAATCGACTAAACATGATGTTTTGTTCACTTCTCTTCCAATCAAAAGAATCCGTAACAATTGATCAGTTTTGTCAATTTCTTAAAACCAGACATTAATAGGAACATACCTGAAGTGCAGTGATATTTTCATCTTGATTCACCAATGTTAACAGACCTGCTTAAATATTGTACAACTTAGAATGGTGTTTTAAAATTAAATCTTTAAATCACTCATCTCAAGTTAAAAGGGAACTTCACCATAGTCCGTGTGTGCGCCGCTGACTTGTTCAGCCCAGAAGACATAGACAGAAGCAAATGAGAACGGATAAGGACACACTAAAATGGAAGGAATTAAGCAAAAGGGAAAAGCAACAGCATTCACATTCCGTTACCATCCGATGTCATTTTCAGGTTTACATTTTCCGTTCGCAGTTGATGCTTCTGGGTAGCCAATAAGACGCATCACCCAAAATGCATCACCGCCTCTTTCCCCTTCAAATTCGTGATCCACCCAATGCAAGAGCAATTCTCCGCATAATTTTTCTTGACAGTTCTGTCATTACCAAGAATCTGAAAGCTGCCATGAATTTCCAGCCAAGCAAAATTATTAAAGGAGAACACAAACTTAGAAAACACAAGCATGCCTGTACATAGGGTGATATAGTCCTCCATCAGTTCTTTGAAGTTTGAAGGATTATGTGGCCTGCCAAATACGATATTGCAAAACGAAAGAATATCAACTCCGAAACTCAACCTCCAAACTTTCATATCAACCACTATATGCAAAATAGTTAGTACCAATATTCCCATGAACATGGTAAAACCATAATTATTGTAGGATGTATAACCATTTTGCAATGGCTTAGGCCAATTAATTAAGTATCAAGCATTTTCTATGACCAATTATTAACAGAAAATTTCAAGTCCTTATATGAAAAAAATTAAATCTTTAACATTGCACGAAGGTCCTTCCAAATTTTATCAATCTCTATATCATTTGATAATATTTACAGCCGTACTGCACAAGAAAATTTTGTAATATGGATCCGGTTGAGAAACAACTAAGTCTTTCTACGTACCATTGATTGCATCCTTCCATGGGTTTGCCAAGAGCTCCGTACATCCCTTGTTTTAGTTCTTTATAGCACTGTAATCCAAAGCAGCACACAAATCAGTATCATATATACCGAAGCAAGCATAATGTGCTACTTATGAGAATACTTTCCTATAATGTAACTGTCAAGTTAATCCCGATTAGTAAGGAAAAAGGCTATATAAATGAAATAGTTAAAAGCATTTCATAAAAAGTGAAACCACATTTTTGGGACTGCACTGAGAGAGCTCACGCAAAGATCCTCTCCAAGTGTTCGAAGTATCCACAACACTATATAAGAGTGAGTAATGTGTTTTTAACTAAATCTTTGACCGAAACTTCAAAGATTTTAATTTGAATATGTCGATAAATACCCCTTCAAAATAAATGGTGAATAATAATTAATCAAAAAGAAAAGATGATTTGAACAAATACAAACCGTAGAATAAGTTGAAAGTCCATTACTCTCCCTTTTATATAAAGATTGACTGGTACTAGCAACATGGTTCCAGTAGAGAACTTCTATGTCGAAGGTATATTCCAAATCGTAACATTTTAGGTTAAACAGAACATGAAAATTCCCACTGGCACCTTGCAATAACAATGCAATGCAATGCAATGCAATGTAAATGAAATTGAGGAACAAAAAGTAGTTACTAGTGACACCCACATCAATAGCTTCATGCATATCGGGCACGCCTTTGGTAATGTTTTCTCCAATTCTCTGGTATCCCCTGCATTCGAGTGTCGCCTTACAAGGTCAACGAGATTCATATACAATAATCAATAATCTTAAACGACATTTATATAAAGATTTTACTTCACTGAACAGACCTGTATCCAGCAGCTGGTGTCAACTTGATCTTGAGTTTTTCTTCATACGGAAGATCAAAGAACTTGCGTGTTACATTTCTAACCTCTTTCACCATAGTCTCAGGGATACCATGACCCTTCTAATGAATCCAAAAGCGTGCGAATCAATGAGATATATAAAAAAACTTCAGTTTATATCCATAAAGATACCAGAAACTTCAATTACATAACCTAGATTCTTTAACTATTAGCGAAATACTAATGTAAAGCTATTTTGCTTCCACTCTTTATTTTTCTTTCAAGAAGCCGTGTCTACAGGGACGGAGCCATGTTTAACATGGAGTGGCAACCGCCCCTCCCAAATATTTTTTGTATAATTGCATTTGAGGTCCATTTTAGTTTAAATAGTAGTAGTAAAATAAGGTTTTTGCCCCTCACAATGTTTGATCTTAGCTCCGTCCCTGCGTGTCTAACATCCATATCCGGAGATGAGCGTAGAGATATGACCCTCCAAGAATTCCATATATTTCGAAAAACTTGGAAAAAAAAATCGAACATGTTACAACCGAGTTTGAGCATCGTAGATGTAAAATTCCCTTTGAGTCCAGAAGAACAAAGATATGGAATCAAAAACCAGAAGTGAAAATTTCACCGCATAGAAGAATCCAGCCTCACGGCAAGCCTGATCCAATTGCTTAACAACTTCACATACATCAGTGTCTTGAGCCATTTTCGGATCATCGCATTTGGCCAACAAAGGAGCAATATCTATATCACAATTTATAAATAAGAATAAAACAACAATAAAAACCAAACAGATAATCAGAGTTTATAGAGATTCAGATTTTGAAAAGTACAAACTTCATCAATATATTTTAATTCCATGAACAAATTACACTGTTTGATTGCCCATTTCCCTTGCGCTTTTGGCTTAAATTAATCAAACCCTTGTTGAAACCCAGACTCAACATTCAAAATGATGATTCAAAAATATCAATCTTACCCATTTCCCTTGCCCATTTCCCTTGCGCTTTTACCTGCAGGTGGCGTCTTCACCCGAAATGTGCCTATAAATAAGAACGGCAGAACGAGTTGTGGGAGAGGAAAATATTGAGTAAGAGAGGTGGAGGTAAAAAATTGAGTGAGGGAAATGTTTTTGTGTGCGGAGAGTTTAGGGAAATTGAGTTATCAAATTGGGTATGTAAATTTTTAGTTAATTTATAAATTATTTGATTAGTAATGAATAATATATTTATTAATCTTATTTATTTATTTTTGTTGCAGGAGGTGAAGAGATTTTAAGGGAAACATTTGGAGCACATTTTTGTTGATTATGTACTTATTTTTTTAATTTATATAAATTAAATATAGATATTGTAGACATATAAGATTTTATTTTAGGGTAATAATAATAATTAATTATAGGGTTTTAGGATAATAATAATAAGTTGAGCATTGAATTGGAATTTTTATTAATGTAGCTATGTAGAGTTTAAATATTTTCCTAGGGTATATTTTATATTTTATTGTTTTATAAATTATTTGATTTGTATATATATATATTCTATTAATTTGAATAATTTTATTTTGTAGAGTTTAAAAATAATGAATAAGCTAGAATGTTGTTAAATGTTTAGATAATTATATTCGAGAACAAAAATTAGTCATTTATAGGTATATTCGAGAACAAAAATTAGTATAATTAAGAGAATCATATTCGAATAATTATAGGTATATTCGAGAACAAAAATTAGTATAATTAAGGGAACCATATTCGAATAATTCTAGGTATATTTGAGAACAAAAATTAGCATAATTAAGGGAATCATATTCCAATAATTATAGGTATAATCGAGAAAAATAGTATAATTAAGGGAACATATTCGAATAATTCTAGGTATATTCGAGAACAAAAATTAGTATAATTAAGGGAACTATATTCAAATAATTCTAGGTATATTCAAGAAAAAAATAGTATAATTAAGGGAACCATATTCAAATAATTCTAGGTATATTCGAGAACAAAAATTAGTATAATTAAGGGAACCATATTCGAATAATTCTAGGTATATTTGAGAACAAAAATTAGTATAATTAAGGGAACCATATTCTAAGGGAACCATATTCAAATAATTCTAGGTATATTCGAGAAAAAATTAGTATAATTAAAGGAACATATATTCGAGAACAAAAATTAGTATAATTAAGTGAACCATATTCGAATAATTCTAGGAAAATTAAGGGAAGAAATGGAAATGAAGGCATTTTTAGTTATATAATGAAAATGAAATGAAATGAAGGCATTTTTAGTTATATAATTTGTATATTCGAATAAAATAATAAATATTTTTTAGTTAAAGTAGTTGGTGTGCAGATAAATTTGAGATATAGGCATATGCACATTTCATCTTATATCGGTGTAAGTAATTTGTAACTTATTTATCTTCGAGTAAGAAATGTATGTTAGTTGTACAATGTTATTAACTAAATTTAATTTATTAAATGCAGGATGATCATAATTACTTTCGTCGTTGAGGGACGATGACAGAGGAGCCATCCGCTCGCATTGTTCGTCACTTATAGCAGACGGGATTTTATAATGCGACATTTGTGTGTGGCTATAAGGTGGTCCCGGCATTGATAACTGCGTTGATTGAACGCTGGAGACCAGAGACCCACACGTTTCATTTTCCAGTCGGGGAGTGCACGATAACCCTGCAAGATGTAGCTTTACAGCTCGGTGTCCCCATAAATGGAAATGCGATCGTAGGGCAGAATAACTACAATGTATATACGATGTGCAACCAGTTCCCCGGGAAAATCCCTTCACAAATCGACACGAAAGGGTTACATGTGAAGGTAACTTGGTTGGAGAATGCATTCAGGATAACCGATGACTCAACGATGAAGAAGTTGCATACACAGTACGTGCTTATATCCTGCAGTTCATTGGTGGGGTATTGATGCCGGATAAATCCGGTAATCTTGTACACACGCAGTATTTGCCACTGCTAAAAAATTTCTGCGAAACTCGTTTGTATAGTTGGGGCTCTGCGATATTTGCGGTCTTAGACCATGAAATGTGCAAGGCTGTTATTTTTAGAAATGGGAACAAGATATCCGATATTGGTGGATGTCTTATCTTACTTCAGTATTGGACGTGGTATCGACTGCCATGTTTGACACCTATAGTCAATAACCAGTTGAGTTTCCACTTGCTGGAAGGTAATACTAAAATAAAAATGTATAATGTGTATTTTTTTAATTAAAATTATTTCGAATTAGTAAATACATTTTTTCGTGCAGGTGGTGACATGATTTGAGAAATGCGGGGGTGGTGCACAACAACGCTGTTGATGTGAGACTGAAGATCGAATCTGAATGGGAAAATTAGGTATTAAAGTTGGTTTAAAGTACAATCTTGCATACCCAAATATTTGTTGATGTTAATATTAATTTTTTTGACAGTTCATTTGGACGTCGTTTGACGATGCAGATGTACAGTCTTGCGTACCCCAATATGTGTGGGAGGATGCTACATTTTGGGGTGCAGTAGTACCGTTGATCCATTTTTCGGTGGTTGAGTTTCAGTGCGCTAATAGAGTCATGCGATAGTTCTGGTATCATTAACCCGTTCCTGGTCCTCCGATTGATCTGAAAGATATTCACACATGATAACAAAAAATTAGGTTTGATGATAACTGGAGGCGCAAGTAAGAAAGTTTCATTGTTCGTTGGAACAACCGGAACTTATATGTGCCAGCTAATGTGACTCCACTCCACAAAGATGATTTATGTGACGATTTAGCTTACATGGAATGGTTTTATAACAACGGAAAACCATTACTGGCACCCATGGAAGTGAGTCAGAAATGGCATATAGAGCGTATGTGCTCATATCAGCATGAAGCCGGTTCGTCTGCGCATATGGAGGACCTACAACCGCCACCAATTAATCCTGCGGAGTGGTCATCATGGAGTTCAAGTGTACCCTCAGAGCATGTAGGGGGAACGTACGATTATGATGATCCATGGGATAGAGCACTGTAAAGATCTCAGATGTTTCATTCGCAGCGCACTGATGTTGGATCATCCGAAGTGAGTGCTTTTCAACAACCACCTCCATACTTGCCTACTTCGCCATTTTCCACTCCGTTATGTGCTGAAGATATGTACACGTCCCTTTCAACACAGAGTTGATAGCCTCTGCAAGGTTAGTGGTCATATGCTCGTAACGTCGACCTTCATCATAGGCCTGTGACCATCGTTCCCTGGGAATATCAACAACAATATCATGTACACGTTGTTTGTGCCTTATAAAACACCTAAACTTCGCATCGAACCTTTGCCGAAACATTTCATACCCTGCTCGTAAAAACGTTAGTTAGTAAACGCAAGACAAATATCATACATAAATAAATCAATAATTTAGACAATAACAAATTACAACTTGCATACGCTTAAAATCTGATTGTTCCGAAACTGAGCCTTTACATTGGCAGCAATATGCCGTATACAATAGGCTGGATACGCATGTGGTGGTCTCCATAAACTTCCAGCCCTATTGATTACTGATAATAGAGCAGACCCTCTATCAGAAATCACATAAATCATGTCCTCTTTGATTACGTGTCGGCGTAAATTATTCAAAAAGAATTCTCATCCCTCGGCATTTTCTTTCTGAACTATGGCAAAGGCTACTGGGAATATATTCCTGTCTCCGTCTTGCGCCACAGTAATAAGCAATATTTGTCCGTATTTCCCGTAAAGCCATGTACTATCAATTTAAATCATATGTTTGTAGAATGCGAATCTTTCAATGCACGGCTGGAATGCCCAGAATAACTTACTGAATATTCTTTTTCTGGGAATTACTTCACCTTGTAGTGTTACTGCCGGTAACGTTTCGTACTCCACTGCAGTTCCGGGGATAAATACTTGCATTGCTCGTAATAGAGTCGGTAGCTCATTATATGATTTATCCCAATCACCGTAAACTAACGCCATTGCCTTTTGCTTCGCTATCCACGCCTTATAATAAGATGGGATGTATCCAAGTTGTGCACAAATCGATGCTACCAACACTGCAATGGCGATCCTCGAATTCTTCTCAACCAACAACTTTGTGTAAGCGCATATCAAATCGGAGTCAAGGTTTATGTGGTCCTGTGAGATTGAAGTCATGGTATATAAATGTTGATCAATAAACCTTCTGACCTCCCACATCTTCTTTCGTTTCATATACGAAACTCTTATCCTCTAGTTATATTTGCTCTTATAATTCACGCACCTTAAATAATATGTTCCGCTATCAGATTCAGCAATGCAATATTGCCTATGACGTCTGACGTAATACTCCTTAATTGCTAACTGAGCATCTTTCTTTGTATCGAATTGACCTCTGAGTTTCAACTCTTCGTCGGTTGAGGCTGAGGCTGAAGAATGACAAAATACACGTGCCTCATATTCTTGATCCAACATTGCAGCGTAGTCCACCTCATACATGTGGACTGAAGGCACGTGAGCTAGAAGATTGGGCTCATGTTGCTGCGGCTCCGGTAGAATATAACCCTAAACCGACGGCTCATCAACCAATCAATATCTAGTAGACGCTACTGCCCAAACATCTTCATCGACATCAAGATCATGGCCCTAAGCAGCAGCGGTCCTAACATCATCAACATTATCAGCATCAAGCAACTTGACATCATCATCTTCTGCCACTGGTATAACATTTCCGTCGTCCTCGCTGAAATTATCAACTATTTTGCCCTAACGACCATAAATGTTTTCGGTGTCACAATCCATCGTGATATTCGATCACACCACTGACTCTCTTAATTTACCAAAAACTCTACCCAAAACTCCTTAAAACTGAAATTTTTTGAAATGAACAACAAAAGAGCAAAAATTCCTGGGCAGGTCCTATATATATCCAGATCCTGACGCCACCTGCAGATGGCGTCGAAATCTGAATATTTACAAAATTAGCCTCAAGTCGTCATCTGCAGATGGCGTCCAAGGTTCATGTCACCACCTGCAGATGGCGTCCTAAGAGGAATCTGCTAGACCAGTACGCCATCTGCTCGTGGCGTCTTGTCGAGCGAGCTTTATTCGGCTGACACGACTGACCACTCTTTCACTGCAGCTGCTGATTCGCGGCTCAATTTTCATAATTTGGCTCAAGACGCCACCTGTAGGTGCCGTCTTCAAGTCACTGTAGTTTTTGCCGTAGATCCCCAATTATAGCGCAGCGTGCCTTATATCCCTTAATATAAAACCAAAAGACAATATTTGCCTAAAAATGCCTTAAAGCAAGTAAAAAAAGTTTATAGTCAAAGCATGTCATATGGTAATTTTGACAAAATAAATACAACAGAAATTTAATGAAAAAGGTAAATGAAATTTTAAGTTTCTCAATTTTTTTATTTAGACCCTAAATTTTTTATTTATACTCAATTGACCCCTATTTTTTCTAAAATTTATAATTTAATCAAATATTATTTTATTTAATAAAATAATATCATCATCTTATTGGTGAAAAATGAAAAATATGAAATGCATGTGAAGGCCTCAAAACCAAGGTTACTTTAAAAAAAAATCCAACTCTTAACAATTAATCTAAACTAATCATTTGTGACGTTGTTAATAAAAATAATATTTAGATTAAGTTCTTGTTGAAATTAGTTATATTTATAAAATTCTATTAATTATAACATAAATTATAAAATATAATAAAAATATATTATAACATCAAATAAAACATACTGATTTTATAAAAACGAGGTATTTTATATGATGTTATCAATATATTCTTACTATATTTTATAATTTATGTTTTAATTAATATATTTATAAATATATTTATATCATCAACTAAAATATATTGATTTTATAAAAATATTTATTAAGTATAATAATATATTATATTTAATGTTATAAATATATTCTTATTATATTTTATCATTTTTGTTATAATTAATATACTTTATGAACATAAATATAATTAATTTAACCAAGTTTAACCTAAAAAAAAGTATTTTTGTTAACAATATAACAAATTACTAGCTTGGTGTAGTAGTTAGGAGTTGGACTTTTCTTCACAAGTGATTTTGATTTGAGCTCCCTTACGTGCATTCTATTTTTATTGGATGGTATTAATTAGCAAATATAAATAAATAAATAAATATTATAAACATTAAATTAAATTATAAAATTTTAAAATAAATAAGGATCGATTTAAAATTAAAATATTTTTTTAAGGCTAAATTAAATAAAATTTATTTTTGAGAGACTTGAAATGTCATTTATCACGTGACTAGTGATGAGATGGGAAAGGTGGTTCACGTGAGGGATACAGTGGCGTGGATATCACGCTAGAATTACAGAACTGCAAATTGGGTAATTCTTTTTCTTTTAGCTTTTTAAAATATGGAGTTATTCCGTCTCTCATTCCTGATCAAATCTGGACCGTACATTTCTAACTCGAAGTCAAATTTGCAAAGCGAATCCCACTACGGAATAACAAAATAATAAATTAAATTTTCTTTTAAAAACTAAAGGATAAATTACACTGGCTCACTCAAATATTTTTAAAATTACGAATGGATTACTCAATTTCAAAAGGTTATAAATAGGTGATTCTATTTATTTTGTTAAAAACATTCAGATCATTCTACTTATCAATTGTAACAATCAAGTCACTATTTTTATCAATTATAACAATCAAATAATCAATTAAAACTAAAAAGTTGATGTTTGCTACAACACTTAATGACAGAGTGATTTGTTTGTTACAATTGATAAATACAGTAACTCATTTGTATTTTTTAATATTTAATGACCCATTTGTAATCTTACTAATAAATAAGTTACTTGTGGTGTAATTTAACCAAATATATGTGATCGTATTTCGACGCGATGAGAAAACGAAATCCAAAAGGAAATTCCATCGCAATTTCCGATCTTTTGCAACTAAAGTTTCGAATTTTTTTTTATAATAAAAATCAATTATTTAAGAAAGACAAAGAGGAGAAGATCGTTAATCGTTTCACTGAGAGAAATAGATTAGATAGAGACTGAGAGATGTCCGGTGGAATAGCGCGTGGTCGTCTAGCCGAGGAACGGAAGGCATGGAGGAAGAACCATCCTCATGTTCGTACTCTCTTTTTAATTATTGAGTTTTCAAATTTTAATGTTTCGGATTTGTCTGATTATTTGTGAATAATAGGGTTTCGTTGCGAAGCCGGAGACGATGCCGGATGGAACGGTGAATTTGATGGTGTGGCATTGCACCATCCCTGGTAAAGCAGGGGTAAGTCAATAATTGATATATATTTTTTAATTTTTGTTGATTAAGTTCAATGGATGATTTTTTATTGATTTGATTTTCAGTTTTGTTTAGTTCGTACTTGGATTCTGTTATGTTGTTTCATGATTTAGATTTTGGTAAATTAGGCATTACTTTTAACTGAAATTAGAGGTGAAGCTGAGTTGAATTGAACCTTAATTTCATGATTTAATTTGGAAAAACACGGAGAGAAAAGATTTTCTCAAAATGCATTCAAGCAATTTTTTTCTTTACATGGTTTATATGTAGTGTTGTGAACTAACACAGGTGGACTCCCTGAAGCCAGACAGTCGATTCGTTACGGATATTTTCGTGATCTAAACTTAGTATTGTTATCTTCATTTCAATGAGCTTTATGTTAGTTAGTTGGCATATTTTACAGCTCTACTTTTTTTTAATTAAATTTGATAATTGCATTTGTCTTTAGTTTTCATCCGCATCTTTCCCCTTCTCTAAAGCAGCTCTGAGCATCTCTTCTTTTCTTACGGTTCTGCTTCCTTTTTTGTTTCAGGAGTTCTAATGGTTGGTGAGGCTCTACCTCACTTTATTTTAATTGCAATAGGATAGAAGCTCACATACACTTTTTTAACACAAAATACCTCTAATGATAGTACATTTTTTCTGTTCTTATTTGGCCGCTCACTTTATTTTTATAAGCTGTCCTCTGTTAATCATGCATTAATTAACGTGGGGTGCAGTCTTGATTAAGCTTGGATCTCATTCATCGTTATTATTCCATGTTAATGTAGATTTAATTGCATTATTGATCGGAAGTAATTAGCTCACTGCCTGCTTAAGGCAACAGTGATTTCAATAAGTAGCATTGTACTTCAGACGGCTGCTTTTGGAATTTTAAGTCTTGAGGTTATTTGGCTATTTATATGTTGCAGATCGAGAACTAACCAGTTTGGGTTGCAAGTTTTAGGTTTTGCTTTGCAGCATTGGTGGTTTTATGTTACTTGGGAGAGTGACAGCTTTGTGGTATTGATTTTGTTCTTGTAATGATTTCGCGACTCTGAAATTGTATTGGTTTGTGGTTTCGTTATTCACCATAGTTTCTCAATCTTCTAGCATGACAGCCTTGATCTTATTTCTGCATTTCATTTTAATTCTGGGCATTTCTGTTTCCAAGCTGCGTTCTTCTTTAAATACATTGAACAATTTTAAAGGTGATATTTGGATGCTTTCAATTTTATCTCGAGCATTTTATCAGTAATATCAGAATGCTTCTTCCTTTAAAACATAATCTTTTAGAAAGTCGAAACCGTTTCAATATAGAGAGTGATCAAGGAACATTGAAAGGGAACTTGGGTGTTTGGATCAATGGTTTGTGTTCCTTTTAAAGTTTGGATGGGCTTAATTCCTTGCATTATCTACGTTGCAGACGGATTGGGAAGGTGGTTTTTACCCACTCACACTCCACTTCAGTGAAGACTATCCGAGCAAACCTCCGAAGTGTAAATTTCCATCAGGCTTTTTCCACCCAAATGTTTACCCATCTGGTACTGTTTGCCTTTCAATCCTCAATGAGGATAGTGTAAGTATCGTCTCCTTTTCATTGATTGTTTACATGTTTGGATCGGATACGATTCCATCTGCCTGGTCCTGACGTATCAAGCCATTCTTGTGTTGTACGTAGGGTTGGAGACCAGCCATAACTGTGAAGCAGATCCTTGTCGGAATCCAGGATTTGCTGGATGCACCGAATCCTGCTGATCCTGCTCAAACCGAAGGCTATCACCTGTTCATTCAAGTACGTATCTTAAGTTTAGATTCTCGGAGAATGAATAAATCAAACACACACACGCACACACTAATAAATGCAGTATCGGGTACAAACTGAATGTCGGTAATATTGGGTCTACATGTTTAAGATGGTTGAAGAAGGCAACAAAGTTTTCGGGAATCACATACAATATGTTTTTGTTGTGCAGGATGCTAATGAATATAAGAGAAGGGTTCATCTGCAAGCCAAGCAATACCCACCTCTCATCTAGTATCCCGAAATACTGGATTTCCTTTGATGTTTCGGGTAAAATGTTGGACTCGTTCCCTCGTGTATAACGTTAAATTATGCTTTCGCTAGAGAAAAATGTCTTTCAAGTGTCTGCAATTGTGAGTTGGGCTTTCGATATAAACGGTATGAACCAGCATTTGTAATCATAAAATTTGGGTAAATTGGGATGCTTATATGCTATACTAGTGGACTTTTGCAACTTAAGTGAAAGTCGCTTTGTATGTACAAACGACAGTGGTTTACTTGTGTTTGATTTGGATGCCAATAAGCTGATATAGAGAGAGATAGGATCCTCTTATAATATGTAAAATTACATTTTTTGGACCATTGGAGGAAGGTAAATGGATAGTTGAAATTAATAGTAGAAAATGTGAAGATTATCACAGGAAAAAAAGAGATAAGAAAACAATCTTAGCCATTTATTACCCTCATCCAGCGGTTTAAAAATGTGTAAAAGTAATTAAGTTTTACAGTGTAAGTGGATCTTAACTCATATATATAGGAAAAAACTTTGATACACATGCCGTGTAAACTTTAGTTTACACGTGCCTTTTAATTTTAGGTGTTAGGGTTTTAGTTTAGGGGTTTAGGTTGTAGGGTTTAGAATTAAGGTTAGTGTTTAGAATTTAGGGTATAGGGTTTAAGATTTAGGGTTTAGTTTTTTAGGGTTAGGATTGGGAATTTAAGATTTGGGTTTTTATAGTGTAAATACACATGTTTGTGTAAAATTAATTTTACACAGTCTGTGTATCAAAGTTTTACCTATATATATATATATATATATGTTAGAATTGTTTGTTTGTTTGTTTGTTTGTTTTATTAATACGCTAAATGTTGCTTAATCTTTTAGTTTCACCTAAGCTTAACGTTTTCCCATCTACTCAAATAAGGATTTAACCTTCAAAATAGTCAAATAAAACTCTCAACATTTTTTAAATTGCTCAACTAAAGGTCTAACCTATTGAAAACCTTCTCAACTCTTTTTGATCAGATTTGTAAATCTTAGATCCTTATTTGATCAGAATCGGAAGCTTTAGCTTTTTATTGGAGCAAATTTGAACATGTTAAGCTTGTATTCGACTGTTTTGAAAAAGTTAAACCTTATGTATAAAACCTCTAAAAGATTAGATTAAGTCACTAATTGAGTATTTACCCTTGTTAATAAGGTGATAAAAAGTAACCACAACTCTGAGGTGACGTGGTAAGTAGGGTTAGTAAGTAGGGGTGTGCAAAATAAATTGTAACTGTTAACTGACATTATTGTTCATTTTATAGGTTAATTAAATTAACTGTTAAGTATAAATGTTTTTGGCTAATCAAACCATTAAAAATGATAGTTAATTGTTAAATTATAGGTATTTTATTAACTAAGCATAAAGTTTGTGCTTAGAATCTCTCTATTTTAGTATTTTTTAAAAAAATTAATACAATATTTATCGGGAAGTTAGATTTATTATTCTAAAAAGAAATAATGAACATTTAAAAAGAAAATTATAATAAGTTACAGGTTAACATGTAACAGAGCCATTAATAAACAATTAACCATTATAACAATTAACTGCTTAAAAAATTAACTGTTAACCATTTTTAGCGGTTAATTTGCAGTTAACAATCGCTATAACAATTAACCAACTGTTTAAGCTAAATAGTACAGTTAACCTACCATGAACACCCTAGTGATAAGAGTCTCCTACCTTAATAAGTGGTCAGTAATTTGATTTTTATCCTAGGTATAGAGTAACTTTAAAGCTAACGATTAATGTCTATTTTTACATTGACCAATATAACAGGACGAATTAGTCATTTCAGTCAAACTTCAATAGATGTTTTTTTATGAACATGGCTAAAGGATATTTTTGCCCCCGAAATCGATCCAAAAAATTAATTCAGTCATTAGCCGAAAAATATACCCAATTAAACTTCTCAGTTTTTGAATTGCATCAAATTGACCATTTGACCGACGTTGACCGTTATAGTGCTGACATGGCAGTTAACGGTTCTGATGCGGCGGTCAATGATGAGGACGTGTGAGTACATGCGAGATGATGACGTGGTAGAGGGGCTGAATTGATTTTTAACCGAATTTGAGGGCATAATTAATTTTTTTGCCGAGTTTAGGGGCATAATTGATTTTAATTGAAAGTTTGATAACTTATTTAATATTAAAGTTAAAAAATAAGAAGTTGGAAAATTATTAAAATTTTTAAAATATGGAAATTGGATAAATAATTTATTTAAATTTCAAGTTAATTTAATCGATTTATTTAGTTTTTGAATAAAATTAGCTAAATAATTTGATTTTTCGAGTTTAAATTTTACAAATAGAATATATGAAAAATCGATTAACAAATTAGTTTAAATATTATTTGGGTTCCTGATAATTTTAAAAATAAGCAAAGTGAAAACTCTCACAAAAAAATAAAATATTCTTCAACTTTTTATAAAATCTATAAACTTAATAAAAATAAATAAAATATTCAAAAAATTATTGAAAATAAAAACTAATATAAAAAATTAAAATGTATTAGATATTATAACATGATAAAATTTAAATCTAAAAATAAAAAAAAAATGTTTATAAAATATTAAAAAATTGAACATTTTCATCGAAAAATTCTTCGACTTCGTTAGTCTCAGTACTGCCATTTGTTAATCAAATTGTTAGTGAAATCAACCTTGTATTAGAGTAACAATAAAATTCTAATTTTCTTTCTTTTTTCTATTTTAAATTGATGCTTATTAATATTTGATGTAGAAAAATGAAGGGGAATTTTGATTTTATTACTACTCTAAAATATCCATTTAAAATAGGTTCATGAAATATTAGTACGCATAGCATACCCAAACTATTCCGATGGTTTGTAAATATTTTTAAATTTTGATTTTTTTTTTATATTTGTAAATTTTAATTTTATATTTTTACTTAATTTTTTAATTCATTACATTGTTCTTATTTTTTAATATTTTATGAATATTTAATTATTATTTATTTTTAAAACTTTAACAATTTTTTTAGCTTAAAGATTAAGTAAGTTATCAAACATTCTATTAAAATCATTTATGCCTATGAACTCGGTAAAATATCAATTATACCATCGAATTCGGTTAAAATAATCAATTCAGCCCCTCTTTCACATCATCATCCCACATGTACTGACATGTCATCATCGTTGACTGCCAAGTCAGCATCATGGGCTGCAACGTAAACATCGTTAACTACCACATCAACACTGTAACGGTCAACGCCAGTCAAAAGGTTAATTTGATGCAATTTGCGAATTGAAGGACCTAATTAGGTGTGTTTTTCGGTGAGAGGCTGAATTGATTTTTTGGTCGAACTCGAGGGCAAAATACCCCTTTAGCCAATAAACATTAACCAAATATAAATCTTATAAAGAATTACAAAACTATATATAAAATTAATTTTATAAATTTATATTATAAATGAATTCCAGATCATTCAAAAGTATTTCTAAAACCAAAAACTACACCTTATTGTAATTGTATATCTCTACTAATCGATCGATCAAAAAAAATGCCACTCCGCCGTTAACTATTAACATTCCGTTAAGTCACACCAAAACGGCGTCGTTTTGCTGGAGGAAAAATATTAAAACCATTCGCTTGGGGGAGTTTAAACACATGAACTTTAGAAAAAACAACTAAGCCTTAACCACTGAACCAACATGATATTATATAATATTTTACCACAAATATTATATATCTCAAACTACTTAAGATTAGTTCAAATTATTTTACGAAATAAACAATACTATAAATAATATTAATATATTAATAATATAACATAAATTATTTGAATATATAACAATATATATAAATAAGAGTGTATTGTTTTTATTTTTTATATAATATTTATAATATAAATATATTATTTAAACTCTAATATTTATAAAAATAATATATTTATATTATAAATAACATATAAAAACTCTAAATCCTAAACTTTAAACTACAAAGGCCAAACCTCAAACCCTAAACCTTATGGTTTGAGGTTTGGGGTTTATGGTTTTTGTTAGGATATTTGTTTTGATATAATAATTGAAAAAATGTTTTGGACTAATTTGAAAAGATTTCAAAAATGGTTTTAAGTCCAAACAACTTGAAAAAAAGTTTGAGAAGTTTTTGAGAGGTTTTGGAAGTGTTTTAAACGTTTTAAAGTAGCAGAACTAAAGTTTTCAACATGCCCGTACCGATACGGTATGCCCCGTATCGATATAGATAAGAGTTTTAGCTACAGTAATTTTCCAGAACCGAAAAACCGTACCGGTACAGGCTTGGCCGTACCGATACGTTTATACGTGTACCGAAACCCTATGCTTTAAATCCTAACGGCTTTTTTCAAAAACCCCCAACGGCTAGTTCTCTGTAGATTACAAAGCACCCGTACCGATACGGCGTACCGATACAAGAAGGCAGTTAAGAGCTCAATGGCTATTTTCCAAGAAGGGCATACCGATACAGCTATACGCGTATCGATACAGACAGCTCCAGAATTGCATTTATTGCGGGAAATAAAATCTCTAACGGCTCCAATTCAATCCCAACGGTCTCCAACGGCTCAGAACTCAATTGGGAGTATAAAAATGACCTTCAAGCTTCAGCAACAACTAATGATCTTATTGTCAACAACATTATGATGCAAAATTTGTCTTAGTGCTTAAATTTCACATTCTTGTATAGACAATACTTGTGAGCTTAAATTGTCAATGTATGCTCAAGTGTTTTAGGTTTTGGGTGAGAGCTTTAGAGTGCAAACATCAACCTTGTAGAGGGATTTCAATTTGCTTAGAATTTATGTTGTTAGAGAGGTTTCCCAAAGCTCGGTTTGTGAGCTTTGGATGCTAGACTTGGTGAGTGAGTCTTGGTTGTAAAAAGTTCCCTCCTAAGCCTTGAAAAGGGGAAGAATACTTAGTGAATTGTTGAAGTCCTTAGTGGGAAAGCTAAGGCAGTGGATGTAGGCTTTGTTTAGAAAGTCGAACCACTCTAAATCATCATGCAGATTTGTTATCTTTTTGCTTCCACCATAATCAACCATAAATCGACTTTTCCACCACTTGACAAGCAATTTCGGTTGATTCATCGAGCCCAACAATTGGTATCAAAGCTAGGCTCAAACAAAAAGGCTTAACATCCTATTGAGACGATTCGGGGAGCTCGATACAACATCAATTAGCCGATGAAATGGCTAACTGTTCCATATTTGTCCAATTCGAAGAAGGCCGCTCAATCACGTGTCCTCCACTCTTTAAATGAGATTTCTACTTCCAATGGAGCCACCAAATGAAGTACTTCATCAAAGCTCTTGACTTCAATCTTTGGGATATAATTGAAGACGTATTTGTGGAAGGTCGTAAGAAAAATAAGAATATGAGTTCAAAGGAGATGCACACTCTCCTTTGTGGACTCAATGAAGATGTTTCCAAGAATGTCTCCTTTTGCAAAAGTGCCAAAGAGATGTGGGAGAAACTTGAGAAACTCCACAAGAAGGAAGAGAAGAAAAGTGCAAAGGTGGATGGCAAAATGGCTCATGAAGAGCCTGAGGTATCTTCTAATTCATCACCTTTAATTCCACATTCATTTGATGAATTACAAGATGCTTTCGATGAATTGGTTTTAGAGTTTAAAAATCACATTTTGAAAAATAAGAAATTGCTTTCAAATTTAAAAATTCTAAATGATTTGATTTCTAAAACCAAGGATGAACTTGAAGCAAAACTCAATGAGTTTGAACAAAAGAACGTCGATTTACAAAATTTGCTTCAAAGTTTAGAAAAATATCATCAAAATGAGGTGGATGATTTTAAGAAGGAAAATAATTTGATTTCCAAGGAGCTTGAAAAGAAAAACAATTTGGGAAAATCAAATTTTTATCAAAGATAATCTAGTGCCCCTAGATTTATTAAAGGAAAATGTTTTAGAAGTATTTGGGTGCCAAAAGGACTAAATACTTCAACTAAAAATGATGAAATTGAAAAATGGATTCCTAAGGGGACAAAACTTTGTACTACTAATACCTATGGATCCAAAGCAATTTGGATACAAAAAATTAATTGATTGTCTTTTTGTAGGCGTGCTTGAGCCATTGGTGATCAAAGTCAAACTTATGGAAGCTCTTGACACACAAGGAATGACACTTGAAGAAGGAAGGCTTCACATCCTACATTTGGTTCAAGTGTGGTAAAAATTAGTTGAATTTTATCTATTTCATTTGATTTATTTATTTTTTTAATTCAACTAGTTTATCATAATTGTCGGACTAACATTTGAATGGTGTTTGAGCAAGGGGGAGCCAATTTTAAAACAAAACTTATTTTTGTCAATATTTTTTTACTCTCCATTGTTATTGGTCTTTAAAGTTTGAACCATTTTTTATATAACAAAAAGAGGGAGAATGTTTTGAAAAGTTGAATTTTCAAATGAGTAAGAGGGAGCTTATAAGATTTTCAACAATTAATCTCTTAGTCAAATTTTATTTTTACTAAGAGGAGAATCTCAAAAATAATTTTTCAAGTTGGTTTTATTATATCAAAAAAGGGAGATTGTTAGGATATTTGTTTTGATATAATAATTGAAAAATGTTTTGGACTAATTTGAAAAGATTTCAAAAATGGTTTTAAGTCCAAACAACTTAAAAATAAGTTTGAGAGGTTTTGGAAGTGTTTTAAACGTTTTAAAGTAGCCAAACTAAAGTTTTCAACATTCCCGTACCGATACGGTATACCTCGTATCGATAAAGAAAAGGATTTTAGCTATAGTAATTTTCCAGAACCGAAAACTGTACCGGTATAGGCTTAGCCATACCGATACAATAAGGGTTGTACCGATACGCTTATATGCGTACCGCAACCCTATGCTTTAAATCCTAATGGCTTTTTTTCAAAAACCCCCAACGGCTAGTTCCCTGCAGATTACAAATCACCCGTACCGATACGAAATAGTGGCGTACCGATACGTGTCAAGGCGTTTCAATACTGGAAGGCAGTTAATAGCTCAACGGCTATTTTCCAAGAAGGGCGTACCGATACGGCTATACGCATATCGATACGGACAGCTTCAGAACTGCATTTATTGCGGGAAATAAATTCTCCAACGGCTAGGAACTCAATTGGAAGTATAAAAGGGACCTTCAAGCTTCAGCAACAACTAATGATCTTATTGTCAACAACATTATGATGCAAAAATTGTCTTAGTGCTTAAATTTCTCATTCTTGTATAAACAACACTTGTGAGCTTAAATTGTCAACGTATGCTCAAGTGTTTTAGGTTTTAGGTGAGAGCTTTAGAGTGCAAACATCAACCTTGTAGATGGATTTCAGTTTGCTTAGAATTTCTCTTGTTAAAGAGGTTTCCCAAAGCTCGGTTTGTTAGCTTCAGATGCTAGACTTGGTGAGTGAGTCTAGGTTGTAAAAGGTTTCCTCCTAAGCCTTGGAAAGAGGAAGAATTCTTAGTGAATTGTTGATATCCTTAGTGGGAAAGCTAAGGTAGTGGATGTAGGCTTTGGTTAGAAAGCTGAATCACTCTAAATCATCATGCAAATTTCCTTATCTTTTTGTTTCCACCACAATCACCCACAAATCGACTTCTCCACCACTTGGCAAGCAATTTTGGTTGATTCATCGAGCCCAACATTTTTTATATATAATTTATAATATAAATATATTATTTTTATGAATATATTTTTTAAATAATATATAAAATAATATATTTTATTTTATATGTGTTTATATTATTTATATATTAAAATTATTTATAATATTATTTTTTTATAAAATAATTTGGTTGAACCAAATTGATAAGTTTATATAATTTAAATAAAAATATTTTATTTTTATATTTTTATATATTATTTAAAAAACATAAAGCATTCATAAAATTAATATATAAAAAATACTTAAACTCTAAATCCTAAGCTCTAAGGTTTAGGGTTTAAGTTTGAGGGATGTGGTTTGTGGATTAACAATTTAGGGTTTAAGGTTTTTTATATATTATTAATAATATAAATATATTATTTTTATGAATATTTTGAGTTTTTTATTATAATACTATAAATAATATTAATATATAAAAATAATATATTTTCATTTATATATATATATATATTGAGATATATATTTGCAAAGGATATATATTTATATATTTATATATTAATATTATTTATAGTATTATTTATTTTATAAAATAATTTGAATTGATCTTAGCTAGTTTGAGATATATAATATTTGTGGTAAAATATTATATAATGTTATGTTGATTCAGTGGTTAAGACTTAGCTCTTATATTTGGAGGCCCAGGGTTTAAAACCCTCTAAGTGCATGGTTTTAATATTTTTTCTCCAGCAAAAGGACGTCGTTTTGGGCTAAATTAGGCTTTAAAACAGCTGCACCAAAACGATGTCGTTTTGACTTAACGAGGCGTTAAGAGTTAACGGCGGAGTGATATTTTTGAGTCACATATTAAAGTTCAGCGTTAATTTTGAACTTTTTTAAAGTTCGGTGGTATTTTTGAGTCAGAGGTCATAGTTGAGTATTATGTGGTATAGTTTACGCTAAGTAATATTTTAAGGTTGATTTTTTTAAGAAAATAAAACTTTGTTGTAATTGGATGTAATTATATAGGTGTGATCCGTTTGGCCAACCTAATTTGTAGGTCTGTTGAAATGAATATAATTAAAGTTCTCCAATTACACTCTTCAATTATAACAGGAGGTGAGAATTCATATAATTACATTAATAACTACACTTTTCAATAATAATAATAATAATAATAATAATAATAATAATAATAATAATAATAGACTTTTTATAACATAAACTATATATATGATGTTACGAATTTTTTATAATAAAAACAATTTTTAACATGAATATATATATAACATGTTTTAATGCTTTTATAATAACATAATGGTTTTTTTTTATATCATAGTATCTAAATTACATAGACCTTTCCCCACCTCAGAAGATATTGAACGTTTATTGAACGTGCTTTTAAACATGTTCGTAAAAAAAATAATTTTTTAATATTGCATGAACATTTTCTTTTTTAATAACATGAACCACTTATATTTATAAATACACACATTTCACGTTTTGTTATACAATTTACATAGGTAGGTCGATATTTAATGTGCATTTAGTTTTACAAAGCTGCTTTTCAGACTCAATTTTCATCAAAATTTTAACGTCGTAATTTTATGAGATAAAGAGAGATTATCAGGTTATTATCCATAATACTTAATTAAATATTTAGAGAATATCTTTAAGACTTAGAGTTAATTTTTTAAGAAATAATTAATATTATTTTAAAATTTAAATTTAGGTGATTGTATAATTACAATTTATATTACCAAACATGACATAAATAATTTAGATGTAATTATGCCCTGTCAATCAAACATGTCCAAAAAATTAGAATTTTGAATAATTACACAAGAAGATAGTAATTACATTTCATGCAATTACACTACGGTGTCCAAACAATTAGATTCATATCTCATGTTGTGTAAAAATTAATTTTTACTATCATTTAAATAAAATAATTATTATTTACTTTTAAAATACACTTTATATGATTTTTTTCCCTTTTACTCACTTTTGTGAGTGTACCATTATTTAGTATAATATATATTTAATTCAATTTAATTTGTTTGCAGTCCTATATCCTAAGTTAAAGATTTAGGAATTAAAGTTAAGCTTGGATAGTAATTATTTATTAACACCAATTGGGCTCAAATTCAAATAGGGGGTTCCCCCCTCTAATTGTATAGCCCAAATTGTGCCATTCTTATGGTCATGGTTACCTAGTTTGACAACTCACATATTATCCCCACTTCATTTTCCTAACAATCTTAAAAAGCACATAAAGTAATTTTATGCTATAAATCAAGGTGGGGATAGGGCTAGTGCTAAATATAGATTTCTAATCACTCTTGTATGGATTCCATAAACTTTCACTTATATGTAGGGGTGAATAAAATTTGACTCGACTCGACTAAAAAATTTGATTTCTTTTTTTAAATTTTGAGTTGTTCGAGTCAACGTGAATAACTCGTGAAAATTTTGAGTTAGAGTCTGAGTTTGCACAACTTGAAAACCGAATTTTATAGTTTTATGATTTAGTCCTTGATTTCCATCTTTCTTCAATTCCTCCTTCATTTTAAGTCTATTTTGACCAAATTTGAACTACGTGTTCCTAAACCAATGTGAAATACATATTTAGCTTCAATTCATATTTTTGAAAATAAATTTTCACCTTTTCCAATTTAACCCTTGGTTTTGTATGTTTTCCTTATTTCTTCAATTTCTCCTTCGTTTTAAATTTATTTCTGATCAAATTTGAATCACATGATCCTAAACCAATTTAGAATGCCTATGTAGCTTCAATTCATATTTTTTAAAATAAATTTTATAATTTTGCAATTTAGCCCCTCAACTTGTATTATTTCCTTATTTCTTTAATTCTCCCTTCCTTTTAAGTCCATTTTGACCAAATTTAAACCACATGCCCCACTACCACTATAATATCTATGAAAATTCAAATCATATTTTTAACAAAAAAATATTTTTTTTCAATTTGGTCCTTTAACTTTGCATTTATTCAATTTGTTCCTCCAACTGTAATTTTTTGCAAATTATTTCTTCCCATTAATTCCTTGACTCCTTTATACCCCCATCAATACTTCATCCTCAAAAGTTCATTATTTAAAAAAATTATAAATATACTTTAGAATATTAGATGATATTATTTATTAAATAAATTACAAATTTTACTCACACATGTGAAAAAAGGATATGAATAGAGATCCACTAATAGGCCTAGTGTCTAAGGATACTCATATTGTCACATTTTGTATGGTTTGAATTATGGTATGAGAATGTAATACCTCTCTAATTAATAAAAAAGGATATATATATCTTAAATGCTTAGAGAAAGTCGTTTAAATTAAAATCAATACGTGCTATAATATTATAACTAATTACAATTAAATTTGTACAGAAACTCGAAAACTTGACTCGAAAACATTTCAAATAAAATTTTGAGTCATAAAATAGGGTTCGTCAACTCGAATAACTCAAAAAAATTTCTCGACTCGATCGAATGCCCACCCCTACTTCTATAGACGTAAGTTATATTTAATAATTATTTTATTTTATACATTAGGGGTGAGCAAAAACTCGACAAAAATCGAATTTTTTCAACTCGACGCGAAAAACTTCACTCGGATTGAAATTTCATAAATTCGACTCAAATTTTTTTCAAATAAAGTTTAAGTTATAAAACGAAACTTTGAATAACTTAATTTTTTTAGTAATTAGTTGATCGATTTTCATGTTCGAGCAAAGTCCCTCAACTCTACCTGATATATGTATATCACGTATGAAAAAATTTGAAGAAATATATGTGTATATCGTATATGGTAATAGAAAGTCATTTAAACTAGAACTAATCAGTACCATAACAGTATAAATGTTTACAAGTTGAACAGAAACTCGAACAACTCAACTCGAAAATTTTTTAAATAAGGACTCGTCAACTCGACTAATTCGATTTTTTACTCGACTTGATCGAATGCTCACTCCTATTATACATCACCTGAACCCAATTTTTACTATTTTTAATTTAATATTGTAAAATATTTTGTAGGAATAAAATGATATTTTCAAAAAATGAAGAGATAGCTAGGGTGGGAAATGTCCAAAAATCGTGGGGATCCGAATCGACTAGGATGGGGAATAACTGAAATCTTCACTCACGAGGACGAGGACGGGGACAGGGAAAGTTTTATCACCGAAGCTCAAATAAGAATGAGGACGTGGATTGCTATATCCGAACCGTGGGGATAACCAAATCGTAACTGTATAAATAACAATAGGGATCCTAAAAAATATCCACAAGGATCCCGATATTTTACAAGATTTTTTTAAAAATATACTTATTTATCTATATACCCCTAATATATATATATCTTAATAAAAAAGTTTAACTATATTATTATCAATTTAACTTTCTCTTAAACCTAGTCACGCTCAAGTTTCTCAACATGTTTCTATCTTAGTTCTTAGATATAAGCTAAAACTCCCCAACACAACACCCTTTCAATCTTTATCATCTCGTAACTGCTTCCAATCGAAGTATGCAAACTTTATATTTTTAACTAAATTGACCATTTATTTTGGGTTTTATTTAATTTTTTGGGATGAGGATTCCCAATCTATGCAGAGAGGGTATGTGGACGGAAAAAATCCCCGAAACATTTAATGGGAATTTTTCGAAATCGTAACTGTAAGTGTTGGGGACGGAGTGGAAAATACAAAACCGTCCCCGGTCCACCCGGTTCCGATCCCCGGAGATAGCTAAGCAATAATTTTTCAAAACAATCAAGGTCCCTTACCCCTATATATTTTTATTTTTTGAGAAAAGTTCATCATTTGAAAGGATTTAATATGAAATTTATAGGATGGACTAGGTTTTGCCATCCATATTCGCTAAATTTAGAAGTGAACCTAATTTGTGCAAAGTTGGTCGCTAAAGTTTGATTCCAATATTTGAAGCCAGTCCTTATGGAATTCAATGTTGGCTTTAGAGAATGGGCGGTGTTTAGGTATGGGGCAGGGCGCCGGCTATGAACCTAACACCTGTACCACTCTCGCCAATTTGCTTTTATTTATAGCATTGTGCCTAGGTGCGGGTATTCTATTGATTCAAATCGAGTTAAAATTTTTTTGAGGTAGTTGAGTTAAAGAGTCATATTTTATAACTTGAATTTTTTTGAGCCAGGTCGAGTTGTTCGAGTTTCTGTTCAAATTTAATTGCAAATATTTATAATGATATGATACTAATTAGTTTCTATTTAAACGGTTATCTATAACCATATACAATACACATATATATATTTCTTCGTATTTATTTCATACGCGATATTTATCATGCAAAATTGAGAGACTCAACTCGAACTTGAAAACTGATTCACTAATTACTAAAAATTTTGAGTTATTCAAATTTCTATTTTACAATACAAATTTTATTTAAAATTTTTTCAAATCAAGTAGAGTGTATGGAATTACGATTTATATATTTTTACATCGAGTCGAGTTTTGCACACCCTAACAGTGCATGACTTGATTTTATTTGTTTTATATATTTTCCCGACTATTTCCCTTGGATCTAAGGGTAGGAGAGGTTGGACTGGGTTATTTAAATTTAATTTATAAATATCAATATAAAAATATATATTTCTTATTGTAATTATAGGTTTTCGAGTCTAGCTAAAAAATAAAAAAAAATCAAATCATGATCAATTTAATCTGACCTGTGAACAAACTAACTAGCAACAAAATACGTTTTTTTTCCGTGCAAGTTTTTTTTTAAGTACAGATGTGATTACATTTTTAAGGTAGATATTGAGATCCGAACTCAGATAAAATAATATTAGCATCTTTGATCATTCGGTCAATTAATGAATATCTTTCCATGTAAGTTTTTAACTCAACCAATTGACATCCAATTGATTCGAAATTTGAATCTAAGCAATTTTTTATTCCCAAATTACGATATTGAAGGTCGATAATGTATTGACTGAGTTGGCAAGGTTGAAGCTCTAAAATTATGAGTGTCCAGGTTCTAGTTTCATTATGCATATATCATACATGGACTCTATCTAATCCAATCACATATAGATAATTTCTAGAGTTATTCTAGTTTGTACTTTGTAGTGATTCAGGTGTAGTTTAAATCTCGTCTGGCGTAGATATTGTCTAGAGTTATTCTAGTTTATGTTGCATCTGAATTGTGATTTTAATAATTGATTATTTTGATGAAGTAGTGTCATAAATAATATTCTCATGTATATATTGGGATTTAAACCCACACAAAAAATAAAGCAGATGAACATCTATGATCACTAAGTGAATCTCTTTAATAATTGATTATTGTTTGTAGTGATTTATATCTAAAAACTTTGTAATTGTCAAATCCATATAGGGGTGAGTATTTGATCGAGTCGAGTTAAAAAATTTCGAGTTTGTTGAGTTGACGAGTTCTATTTTATAACTCAAACTTATTTGGAAAATTTTCAAGTCAAACTTATAAAATTCGAGTCAAGTTGTTCGAGTTTCTATTTAAATTTAATTGTAAATATTTACTAATGTTATGGTACAAATTGATTTCAATTTAAATGACTTTCTACAACCATATATGATATACATATATATTTCTTCATATGTGATACATACACATATATCAAGAAGAGTTGAGGGACTCGACTCGAACTTAAAAATTGATCTACTAATTACTAAAAGTTCCGAATCATCCTTTTTCACGCTGGAGTTAAATTGAAAATTTTGTTTTTTCAGTTGAGTGGAGTTTTACTCCCCTAAATCCGTATACCCTTCAAAACAAAACCATGGTGTAAAAAAAAGCAAACCAAAGGATACGTACGAAATTTTAGAATGATCTAATTAACAGTTTGGTTACGGCAGCTGTCCTCTCCTCTTCCTTAACTTTCTTTTTTTCTCGCTTTTTTTTGTTGTTTATCTTTTTTTCTGCGCATTTTGTTTTGTTTTCTTATTTGGTTGGTCGATGAGATTTTTAGTCTTCGACGACCATAGTTCAGGCTCGGGCTCGCTCTGGCGAGGAGGAAGATAGATCATCTATGGTGGCGTGGGCCGTGAAAGTTTGGGTGGAGTGTTCACCGTGGCCGCCTTTTTCACAGCCTATTTTCTCATCTCGTTTTGGTTTTATTTCGTGGCTTGCCCTTTGTTTTTGCAGGAAATCTGACTTTCTTTGATCGTGAACAGAAACTTCACATTTTCCCTCTCTTTGATGTTGACGGTGGCAGTTCACTGGATCTGCTTCTCCAAAAGCTTCTCTCTCGGTGTATGCATGCCACTTTGGTGGCAGATTTGTCGAGATGGGTGTGAGACTTAGTTCATCGACCTTTATGGCCTTTTTTTCAGTCGATAGGGTAAGCCAGGCTCCTTAGATCACCCGTCAGACAACCCGACCGTCAAAAATTTTCCTTTTGATTCAGACGCTCGTCGTCATTTCTCTTCCAGTGATATTTTCCGCTGCCCTTTGGCTCTACGATTATGTTAGGGTTAGGGTTGCTTGTTTGTTTCTCGGGTCATGTTTACCCGTTTCTTTCTTGGGTTTCGGTTTGCCCATTGTTTCTCTGGGTTGTTTGGCCCAGTCGGATGTATGGCCTATTTTATCTTAATGAAACTTTATTATTTGTTCCAAAAATAATCAACTGTTTGGTTTATAGCAACTTTATCAAAGGATTGCTAGTGCTAATCAACAGCCCTAATTATTCAACTACGGAGCTTTATCAATGTTGACTTTACCAAGAAATTAATGAGCATATTAGTGACGAATTCTCTATGTATACGCAACTGTTAAATGGATTATAAGGTCCAATTATGCTCATTAACTGAAACAAGTCGTGTTTTGGTGGTGCAGCGTTTAGATACGTGTATTGCATCCCTCTAGTTCAGTCGTTATCTTCTTTTGTAGAAAGGAGACAAGGCAAGGTCATCAATGGTACAGACATTTAGCGACGCTGTTCTTTCACAAAACTATCTCAATCACCACGAAATGCCTTTTCTAGGAATGTTTCTAAAACAAGCAGCTACGACAAAAACAGATTTCTAGCGACAACTTTCTTATTGTCGTTATTCCCAGGTGTGGTATAAATGTCGTCGCTAAAAAGGATATGTATCAACCTTCAATATTTTTTTGATTAAATAGAGAGGTATTACATTCTTATACCAGGATTCGAACCCATACAAGATGGGACAATATAAACATCCTAAGCTACTATGCCAATCAATGGATCTCAACCCTCCAATAATTTTAAGTTTCACATTTTGCTTTATTTAAATCCTTTGATAAGTGAATATATAAAAAAAACTGGGCTTGATTTTCTGCCATAAAAGGGACGGTTGGGGATCTAAAAGGTGACGAAATAATGGTATCGGTTAAGCCAGTTTGCATATACACATGATATTCTAAAGGAAACTCAGGCCACTCATGTTGTGGATAAAGAACCAATCACATAGGACGACAAGGAGTTGTCAACGGTTAGTGTCGTGATGTTATTGGAAAAAACACTGGACATCTAAGGTTACAACACCAAAAAACTGGTCACTAGGAAGACGATCACACCAATTATTGTCGGCTACTCAAGAGATTAGGTATAAAGCTAAAGTTCAAAGTAGGTCTTAGGGTCTACCTTTTTAAGCTGGTTCACATAAGCAGGGACAAAGCCCTGATTGAATATCGGGAGGGCTAAGTATTGAAGTTAAAAATGTACGGGTTTATTAAGTATTTATAGTTTAAATTGAGTAATATTGTCTACTTTATTTGATATTTAAATGGCTTAGTCATTAAAAAAGTGTCTAAACTAGACTTTTTTTTTTGTAGCTATGTGCCTAAAGTATTTTTCGGCCCAAGTATGTGTATAATGTTTTTACCGTTATAATTTTAGTTGCCTTGTAGTTAACGGCTGTTTAAAAAGTTTCTTTAGCCAATAAAAGCATAACACATGGTCTGCTTTATTTTATTTTTTAAAATAAAATCAGAATTTTTAAAAATATCCTAAAGTTCTAAAAAACCCAAAAAATAGTCCTCAAATCTCGATTTTAGCCGTTATCGCCGCCAATCGCTAACGGTGTGCCCATCACTTTCGTCGCCGGACCCTCACGACCATTTTCCTCATCCTCCTATCGCGAAAGTCAACGGTTGGTGTGCCTAACGTCGAAATAAAGCCGAACAATGAGAGGAGGAAAAAAAGAAATGATGGGCGACAAACAATGACTGATCAGACGATGAACGACGTACGAGTCTTGTGGTGAGAGGAAGAAGTTTCATTTCGTCACCGATAGCGTGATGAATGACGACGACGAAAACAGTGGCTAGACACCTAAAATGATAACCGTAACGTTAGACACCTACTTGGGCCGAAAAATACTTTGGGCACTTATCTAGAAAAAATATATAGTTTGAGCACTTTTTGACTATTAAGCCTATTTAAATTTATAAGGACCTAAATGATCATTAAACCGAAAAATTGGAGAAAACATTTTTTAAAATAATTTAATTAAAAATATTAAAAAACTAATATTTAATATGAATTTCTAAAAATTTAAGGAGGACAAATTAAAATTTTCAAAAAACTTAAAGGGTTTATTGTAAATTTTTCAAATTGTTGGGGGCCGAATACCCTTTGGCCCTCACCATGCTCCGTTACTGCACATAGGGATTAACCTTTCAAAAGTGTCAAATAAGGAGTCGAATTTTTTGAATTGGATCAGATAAGGGATTATGGCATGCACACGCGTGATTAATTGCGACATAGAGTTGGAATGTTAAAATATTAAAATTAATATCAAAAATAAAAATATATTAAAACTTTTAATTATACTTATTGTTTTACCAATTTGTAAGGCCAGAGGGTGCCGACTTCATTCACTGAATACCTTTTTCCAGGGAAAATCTGCCCTTATTTTGTTCAAAAACATAACTTCTGTTATCTTTTAAAGTTCATTTTTCCTGGAAAATATATTTCTAGCTTTACCAAATTATAAGGGTAGAGGTTGCTGGATGAATGACTCCTAACCTGTTACTGGAAAAATCTGGTTATTTATTGGTTTAAAACGTTAAGTTTTGAGAAATTATCGGCCAGGCTGTAATAAACTAGAACCGGAATTTTGAGAAATTAATCATCGGATTTTCTAGACACGAGACATGATTTTATTTTGAAATTAGCACATAACCGATGGCTGATTGCATTAGCTGATAGTTGATAAACGATTGCATTAATTGATTTGATTAATTGACTGTATTAACTGAATGTATAAAGATGATTCTACAGTAAACGCCATGTACCGCTATGTACCACCATTCATGTGCACCGTAATGTACCATTAACTATTTTTAATCACTTTTAAAATCATGGAGACCAAAAGCGTTATTATCTTTTTTTACAATAAAATCTAAATAACAATTTTTATATTACTTTTCCATACTATTTTTCTTTTTGGGTAAAGTACACAAATGTTAACTAAACTTTCAATTTGATAACTAAACTTTCCATTGCTTCAATGTTACCTTAAACTTTTAGTTTTGTTCCAAATTGACCACTGAACTATTAATAACTGTTAAAAATGTGACGTGACAGTTAAAATATTTTGTATAATAACACATTTAGTCCTCCATGTTTGTACATTAAAACAATTTTGTCCTAATTCAAAAAATAATAAATTTAACACTCATTATTTTGATTTCACCCTGTTTTAATTAAAATTAATTTACTCTAAACTCTAAAATTTAAAGCCTGAATACTAACCTATACTAACGGTTGAATGATGTTGTCATTCTCTTTTTCACGGTTCGAATCCTTTCGTAGATACTTATTTGTTGTGATGTAAACCTTAGATAAATACAGAATCTTTTGAAGTAAATTCAGGTGAGATTCGAAACTATAACTTATCTTTTGCCAGTAGAATGAGCGTGAGTATACACCACCAGTGGCTCTGTGGCTGCGCGGGGAAGAAAAACAAATCTAAAATATGAAGGCATGTAATAAAAAATTTCTGCTACGTAACAGATGGATGAATTGTGGACCACATCATTCAACCGTTAGTAAAGGTGAGTATTTATGGTTTATGGTATTTGATTTAGGGTTTGGGGTTTAAGTGTTTAGGGTTTAGAGTTAAATTATTTTTAATTAAAATAGTCCCAGATTGAAATAATATGTAAATAATGAGGGTTAAATTTATTATTTTGTTTGAATTAGGACAAAATTATTTGAATGTGCAAACGTGGATGACTAAATGTGTTATTATACAAAATATTTTAACTGCCACGTCACCCTTTTAACGGTTGTTAACGAGTCAGTGACTAATTTGGAACAAATTAAAAGTTTAATGGTAACATTGAAGCAATTGAATGTTTGGTTATCAAATTGAATAATTTATCAAAGTTCAATTATTGTATACTTTATCCAAAAAGAGAAAAAAATTTTGAAAACTAATATAAAAATTGTTTTTTTATTTTATTCTAAAAAGGGATAATAACACTTTCTGTCCCCATGATTTTAAAAGTAATTAAAATAGTTAATGGTACACAGCCGTACACATGATTAGTGGTACATAGTAGTACATGCGTTTATTGTAGAATCATCCGAATGTATACTAGTATTTGCTAAAACCAAATGACAGTTATTTGCTAATTGAAACAAACAAAATGACATATAAGGATAATATTATATTCAATATTTGTTTGAATAGTTTATTGGTTAACTATTTTTGGTTATATTCGAATGACATTTATCCGAAATGTATAATAGTAATGTTTATATTCAATATTCAGTATATATATATATATATATATATATTAGGTTATGAAAATAATTAGTTTTTTAATCACATACTAAGCAATGGATGTATATATTAATTTCTTATTATGAAATTATTTTTTAATATAATTTTATTAATTATTAAATTTAAATGTGTATATTAATTTATATTATTTTTTATTTATAAAATCATATTTTTAATTTTATTAGTTATTTAAATTTAGGTTATTTGAAGAACCATCTTTGTAATTGTCAATGATAAAAGAGTCTTTTCAACTCTTATATTCAATCCTCTAACCCAAAATTAGAGAATTTACCCAATCCACTCTTATAATTTTCTGTTTATCAAATAATTAAATTAACAAATTTAATTAATTAAATCTTTAAAAATGATTAAATCTCTAATTTTGACTCAAAACGTTACTAAACATGGCCGATATTTATCGATGCACTTAACAGCTTTTTGGAATTTGGACAGTGAGAGCAAAACAATTCAAATTCGTGTGATTTTGATTTGATTTTACTTTATAAGCATTTTCTTTTAAGAAATGTATTTGAAAAGTTGATTAGTCAATGTCACAATCGAGTTTTGATTTATACATAACAAGTAGATTATTAGCTTAAAAAATTGATATACAAATCGTGAAAAATACAAGCTTGTTAGATTTAGGGTTTAGAGTTTATATTGTATGAATTAGAATTTAGGATTTTAAGTTTAGTAATTTAGAATTTAGATTTTAAAGGACTATGTAATATTTTTTACATGCCTTGTGTATCAAAATATAACTATTAAAAAATATAATTTTGATATTTTAAATTCGAATCTGATTATAAATGTATTCGTATTTATTTAAATTTTATCGTATATTAATAATGTACATATATATATATTTTTTTAAATAAATTTATTTATATATTGATATCCAATTGGATCATTGCTTAGGTGTAGTGACTAGTGAACAAAGGTGATGAATCATTGTTTCATGAAATAGGAATAGTAGGCCAAAATTAACTTGTTTATTGGGATTTTCCATTTAAAGTAGAAATGTGACCTTTTTTAGAGAATTGATAATTAACAGCCAACCATATTATTTTGGCTTTATAGTCCCTAATCAAATACAAATACAGAAATTTATTTGACATTAGGTCCTCCAATTTTGGATAAACAACAAAGACAAGGGATCATACTTGGATTTTAGATTGATGTCTAAAAGACATTTTAAATGCTTTATTTAGCATTAGAACTATTTATTTGCCAAATCCACAATCCGAATTGAATTAGAAGTCCATCATTTTCGTACAAAGGAAAATTTTAAGTATCGAAAATCCAATTTTATAAAATTCTACATCCTTTTAAAAAAAGATAGGTGAGTCGTTTTTTTAGAATAAATTACACTTTAATTCGGAAGTTCAAACTTCGAATCTCTTTTGTTGCCTTCCCGATTTTTCAGGGCTTTACCCTGACTAATTCGGACTGAATTATTTCGTAAACTTGTCTTTACTGGATGAATCTCTTAACGAAAATTTTCTGCAAACACAAGATTTCAAACTCAAAACCTGCTTAAATGATATTAAACTGTTTACCGCTTGGACCAAACCGTTAGTAGTTTAAACTTCAAATCTATTAAACATCGTCTTTTTTGAAATGATTGTAAGAACTAACTGAAGTAGTTCAGGTTATGAGAGCCGTTGAAATTAATATTTCTAGAAGTTCATTTCTTAAGCTTTCCTCTTGTAGCATTGAATAAAGTGCTAGCAACTAAATAATAATAATAATAATAATAATATACATCTATTATCTTATGAGTTATTATTTAATATATTATCAGTGTAATTTTTTTTACATAATCATGTTTATTTCAACTTTATAATCCAAATACTTAAATTTAAGTCTTAAATATAACTTAAACTCTTCTACCCTAAATTAAATTTTTAAAACTTAAAATAATATTACTTATAAGATATTTTTCACCGTCAATATATAAGATAATAACGATCTTATTAGTTATAGGACTATAAAATTTTACTACGAAGAAAGAGAAAGAAAAAGGAAAAACCCATTATTTTTAGTAAAATATCCTAATCTATAACATAACTTAAAAGTTGTCCCAAGTCCATGAGAATTCTCAATTGAAAATTTTGAGCCCTCAATTACCTGCCACGTGAGCATTGTTTGTATCATCTTATTTTGGTAATTTTAAATATTTACTTTGGCCAAAAATATGGTTTTGATCCTTTTACTATCCTCAAATTTAAAGTTTAGGCACTAGACTTTAATTAGATATAATTTAATTCTCATTTTATAACAATTTTCATTAGTCCAAATAGTTATTATTGTCAACAATTTCGGTTAAAATGCTTGTGTGTTTTTATATTTAATGATACATATATGTATTTATGTGTGATTATATAATTTCACATCATATTATATTTGTATTTGTATCCTCAAAGCAATATATATTTATGTATAATATTTTATATAAGTTTATTATTCGTTTATATAGATTTTAACATATTTATGTATATATGTCGTGTTTATATTATTTTGCAGACCGTGTCATGTTTGCAAAACTTATCATAATTATTCAATTTAGAAAATAATATATGTGTTCGTATCGTGTCCGTATTATAATTTTAATCTATATCCTATTTTTGTATAACTTGCAATATTAATTTATTTAGAGAATAAATTAAATGTTTATGTTGTGTTTGTGTTTATTTTATATGTTTAAATTAATAAATTATAGAACCCAGTAAGTGTCAAAGTGGAAAAGCAAATGTTGTTCATCCTAGGAGACACGGGTTGAAATCGCTATGTCTATAAGGTGTATGCTCATTTTCAAATGTTTAAGAATATATATGAACATATATTACTTTGTAATCACTTTTAAACTATTCGGAAAATAATAATAAATTATATCAATTTATGCACATTAATAATATATTTTATGTAAATTTTGACACTTCGTATATTTGTGCCCCACTTATGTTATTTTTAATGGTTTGAAATAATTTTATTTTATTTAAAAACCAATACTTAAATTATCTTATTATATTAGTTAAATATTATATTACATCTGTAATCTAATATTTTGAAGCACAGTGAGAAGCAAACTCCGGTTGACATCAAAATTTTCATGTCAATTGGATTGCACATATGTTTTGTTGAGCAATTATCATTTATTCATTTTTTATAATTACTTATTTTAAAATAAAATAAAATAACATATAACGGTTGATTAATGTTGTTTGTTTTAAAAATGCTACTATTAATATATCAAATAATTAAAAATGCGATTTAAATTCTGACATTATGAATAGAGTAAATTGGGTTGAGATAATCGCCCTCGTAATGAATTTTTGCAGTACTCGATCCGAATTAATTGTTTAATGAGTCGAATGGCAGTAATTATACAAAAAATGTATAATAAATAGGGTAAATATAACTTATGGTACCTTACTTTGGCATTTATGTGCAATATGGTACCCAATTTTTGTGTGCAATTAGGTACCCAAATTTTTTGGGAGCAATTAGGTACATAACATTTTTTTAAAATGTCATGTGTTCGTACTTAGAATGTTAACACAAATTTTTGTAACGCATGTTATCCCTTTAACTAATCAACGTTAAAATTATAAGCATGAACCAATCGGAACTGAATATGATTAAAAAATGTTAGATACCTAATTGCGCCAAAGAAAAAAAAAGTTAGATACCTAATTACATCATTATAAGGAAAAATAGGTATCTAGTTACACAACATTATATATATATATATATGTCAAAATTAAATTAAAAAAATATATATTTACTAAAATAAATACTCACGGACTACATCAACCATCCAATTTTGCAACAAAGACCAAAATGGTGGCAAACTAAATGATAATAAAGCTATGCTAAAATAAAGCACAAATTAATGTATCCCAAAAGAAAAGGCAAAACTAAGAGTTAGATTTAAAAGATGAAAGATAATTGTAAAGGACAATAAAGCTAATGGGTCTCTAACCTATACCATTCAATGGAGGGAATAGGAGGATGATATCTTAATTTTGGACATAAAACATAGAGAAGTGTTATATAAATTTGACACGTTTCAATAAAAATCAATAAACTATTAATATGACAATAATATATTAGCTTAAATGAAAAATAGGTGCTCAAAGTATACATTTTTTTTGAACTTTAGGTGCCCAAAGTTTCAAAAGTTATAATTTTAGGTGCCTAAAGTATTTTTTTGTAAAAATAGGTGCCCAAAGTTTTAAAGGTTAAAATTTTAGGTACCCCAAATATGTCACGTGTCAAGCATTGATTAGTTAACAAATTTTTTAACACCCATTAACAGTCAGACACATAAAATGATAAGTTTTGAAACTTTAGGCACCTATTTTTACAAAAAAAAATACTTTAGGCACCTAAAGTTCAAAAAATGCATACTTTGGGCACTTATTTTTCATTTAAGCCTAATATATTTTATACAATACTTGAAAATTGAATGAGAGAAACTTCACTTAAAAAATGTGTTTCGAAGAGATTCATCAATTGTCTGAGTGGTTAAAGATGGTTATGTTGTCTCATGTTATATGGGATCAAGTCTTGGTATTTACCTTTGAAATGAAAACAAATTCTATACTTAAAAAAATGTGTTTTGAAAAGTTAGTATTCAAGACACATGTGACATGTTTATGTGTACGAACAATATATATATTATATAATGAAACATATAATTTTTAAAAGAATTTATCATTTTTAATTAAAATGCCTTTTTTATTTTTGAAATAGTTTAGTTTATTAGAAAAATAATTTAAGTTTTATATAAATGAATTATTTTCGATGATATTTATTTATTAGTACAAATAAAATTGAATTATCGAATTAACATTATAAATCTATATTTTTTTATATTTTAATTTGGTTTAAATTACTTTTCGAACTGAGTTCGTGTAATTGAGTAATTAAGTGACCAACCAAAATTTTCAAACATTTGTTTAGCCTTGACATTCAAAACATGCTCATAGAGAAGACATAACAAATAAAAGTTAAGCACATGTTTAAATCAATTTACAAAACAAGAGCTTTGGAGTATAAAATAATGTATATCAAAATAGTAGAAGTAATAATAGAGTTACAAACAAAAATATTGTACGACCCTATGAATACATAAGTCCAATCTAAAAACTAATGTACTATATTATAGAAAAAGTGGTAATGGAATTTTTTGTCGACGTGCTCCTCGTACACAAACCGAGTCTACTAATTTGCTTACGAAAACAATCCGAACGCTGAGTTTTACAAGCTCAGTGACACATTTCTATTCTACTATACTTCATGTGTTTTATAAACATAAGCATGCAATAAAAATATGAGCAATAAGGAAACAATATAGCTTAATTGTCTATGATATGATATATAGATTACACATGCTAGAAACTATAAATCATATGCATTATATATATATATCATTACCAACATATTAAATATACAAGAACCACAACATGCTATTCACACAATACTTGAGATCATACAAAATCAAATATATTGCAACTTATCATGCTATACAGATATTATGCTCAAGAGAATAAAATCTTTTATGTACAATATATATGAAAGATAAGCCCCACTTTGAAGGGTGGTACTTTCCACTCGGGGGAGACAGCCTCTTGAAACCAAAAGCACCGTCCCACTTCCATTATAGGAAGGTTTCCTTTTTCTTTTTGCTTGCATCACCCCATTTTCACCCACTCAAACAAACAAACGGTAACACGATTAGATTGAATGGACAAATTGAGAGATGAAAAAGGTAAAGAATGATGAGGAGTCTAAAATAGGTCAAGTTTCGAAATTTGTCTAAGCAATCTAAAATGTTATCAAACAAACTAAATTTTAAAGCTTGTCAAAATCGCGAAAAAATCAATCTAAATGTAATAAAAAAGTCGAACATTTTAATTTTTTTGACAAATTTTAAAATTTGTCGATTTTTAGCCGCGCTCTAAACCTGACGCACCCCACACTCAACCTGAAAATGATCATTCAAACTTTGAATAAATTTTTGTTTTTACTTGTAATATTTCAAAAAAGATGTATTCATCGTTAACGCTATATGTTTATCACAATTTTCTTTATATGAAGGAGTTTATTTCGCTTACATCAGCCCATTTTCACTCACTCAAACAAACAAATGGTAACACAATGTTTTTGCTACTACTATTGAATGACAACCCTCTTCTCTTTAACTCTAAGGCTACCAACAGAGGAAAAAACTTTCAAACTTAACAAAATAATTAGTAGGGGACTTCATGGTAGGTTGATTGTACCGTTTAATCGGTTAACTGTTATAACAGTTATTGAATTGTAATCTAATCGTTAATAAATGGTTGGCCGTTTTAACCATTAACGGTTAATCATTATTAACAGTTCGGTTATAGCTTAACATGTAACCTATTACATTTATTTCACATGTTCACTGTTTTTTTAGAATAATAAAGTTATCTATTTGATGAATATTATATTAATATTATATTATAAGATGGCCTCGAGCTTGACATAGTCAATCTTGTGAACAAAGTATATATATAAATAATTTAATAAAGCTAACGGTTAACCATTAACCATCATTTTTAATAGTTCGGTTAACTGAAACTTAAAAAATATTTGTTCCTAATAATTTAATAATAAGTCTACCACGCTCGACGAGCAGCGCTGAGCACCATTAAAGATGAGCACCATTAAATTAATTATAAAGATTAAAAATCTAAAGGACTTGACATATAATTATAAATTATTTAAAATAAAATATTAATTAAATTATTTTCCATACATATAATATTTTTTTAAAAATAATTGGATCAAATACCAACTTTAGTCAATTTAAAAAATAAAAAACCAAAACTCTAAACCCTAAACTATAAACCATAATCCTTAAACCCTAAACTTGAAACCCTAAACATGAACCATACACCCTAAACATAAAACCCTAAACCCTAAATTGTAAACCCTAAACCCTTAATTTGAATATTGGCTTTAGGCTTTTAGGGCTAGTCTTTACTATTTAGGGTTTTGGGTTTAGTGTTTTGGGCTTAGGGTTTAGGATTGTTGGTTTATAGTTTAGGGTTTATGTTTAGGGTTTAAGGGTTTATGTTTAGGATTTATAGTTTAAGATTTAGGGTTTAGGGTTTTTATTTTTTAAATTGATTAAGGTTGATATTTAATCCAATTATTTTTTAAAATATTATATATATATAATAATTTAATTAATATTTTATTTTAAATAATTTATAATTATATATTTAAATAATTTATAATTATATATTGAGTTTTTAAATTTTTAATATTTATAAATTAATTTAATAATACTTAACGGTGCTTATCGTTATCGTTAGTAATTCTCAACCATACTTGTAGAGAGTAGTAGAATTTTCTAAAGCCGAGAAAGAGCGAGCGAGTGTGAGGGAGACAATGAGTTGATGCTACAGTGCCCAACTATCTGTTCCTAAGAATTCGCGTCCAAAAAGCTCAAAACTAGCCAATTTACCTTCAAGTCCAATTGTTGTCCTAGTCCCTCAACTTTCACATGACAAAAAAAAAAAATCAATTTTACCATTTTTTTTGGAAACGAAACCCAACAACTTAAGCTTAATATATGATCCAATAAACCCAAAGACTCTCTTAAATGGGTCAACAATTTAGGTAGTTACAAGAAAGTTTTTCGAATATTATAATAAAATAATTTTAACAAACTAAAAAATTAAAAAAATAAAAGGCTTCAAAATTAGAAAATTTTAAGAAAATTCTAAAAGAAATTTAAAATACAAAAAGTCAAAATTATAAGAACACCCCCAATAGATTATAACAAGGTAATATAAAAAATATATATATATAAAAGGAATTAAAAAACTATTTTAATGCATTTTTAAAAACGTTTTATTGTAATTTTAATAAATTTTTATAGTTTTTTGAAAATATAATGATTTTAGATTGGGATTTTTTATTTCTAAGTTTATGGCTTTTAAAAACTAACATTTATGATATTTAAAAAAACATTTATGATATTTTTTAAAAAAGTTTCTTATATTTTTTTAAAAGTTGAGAATTTTCTTTTTCTCGTTAGTTCTTTTGTCTTTGGTTAAATTATAAGAATGATCACTTTCGTTTTATAAGTATTCACTTTTGGTTACCAATTTCGAAAAAAAGTTAAATTTTGGTCATTAACATTATCGACTTATTACATTATCGACTTATTACATTATTATCACTTATATCATCGATTTATTACATTTTGGTCACTAAGTAGTTCGGTCTGGTTAGTTTGATGACGTGATACACTAGTTAAATAGGTTAATTTTTAATATGACCCTTGAAATTTAAATAGAATACTAACTAACTTGACCCATAACTTCAGATGAAATATCATTTTGACCTCTAAATTTTAGGTAAAACATCAATTTGACCCCTAAAATCTTTGCCGCCAACTATCACTCACCACTATCATCAGTCGCCACAGGCCACCATCGTTGATGACCGTTAGACCCCAAAATTTCCAGTCCACTCCCTTTTAGCCTCTTGAATATAAATATGGTGTCCGTTTCATCAGAAAAATATCTCGAATTCAATAAATATATTCTAGAACTCTTAGAGTTCCATTAAAATTAAATTACAATAAAAATTTATCATTAGTATTCCTTTAAAAATAAGGACACCAAAATTCTAAATCTATAGCATAATCAAATCCATAATTTTTATTATAATAATTTTTCAATATTTATAAATTAAGATTATACATTTATAATGTTTATAATTATTATATATATTTAATGTCAAATTCTTCGATTATAAATGAATCCCTAGAAGACTACTAATTGATATTTCTTTCTCTAATGTTTATAAATTTTAATCTTATAGATCGACTTAATTGAAAATGTTAAATTGTAGTTTATTCTCAATGTAATAAGAAAATATCACAGTTGGAACTTATATGTAAACATAAATTACATTATCCACGCACGTGATTGAATTAATTACTAAACCAGAGGCATACATGTATGCAGGGGAGCCAGAGCTAGGGGTTGAGGTATATAAATGTCTGAAACAGTGTTGGATTCATAAATTAAAAAAATGAGGGTCTAAAATATTTTCCCCTCTAAATGGCCAGTATGCAAATTTCTTTTTTCCCCCTTACACGTTAAACTAAACAATTTTTTGTCTTTTGAGAATACACATTAAACTAGACTTCATTTTTTTTTTTAAAAAAAAGGATATAATTGCTCCCCTAGATGTTATATTGACGACGAATTTATAATTAATTTATTATAAAAAAAGTATATATAAATAAAAAAATAATTTTTTGCTCAAAATGGTTTCAGAATTAGGTCCCTGCCTGTTAGGTATTTGGGAGTTCCACTGATTTCGAAAAAAAAATTATTGGTCTGACAAATTTTGGTGGAGAAAATAGTAAGGAAGGTTAAAAGCCGGGCATCGAAAGTTTTATCATTTGTTGACAGATTGTAGTTGATCAAAACAGTAATTTTTAGCGTACAAAATTTCTGGTGTAGGGTGTTTTTACTGCCTGCAAAGGTGTTAAAGCGTGTAAATCAAATGTGTGCTACTTTTTTATGGAATGGGGTGGACAACTCTGTTCGTGGAGCTCATGTTAGTTGTGACACGATATGTCACTCAAAGAATGAAGGGGGTTTGGGATAAAGGAATTTTCTGCTTATAACAAAGCATGTATATTGAAGTATTTGTGGCTGCTCATCACCCAATCTGGCTCACCTTGGGTGGTCTAGGTGGAAGAGTATATTCTGAAAGGTGTGTCTATTTGGCAAGCTCCAGTGAAGCAGACATATAACTGAGCTTTGAAGAAGCTTCTTAAGCTTAGGGATGCTTTAGTTCAGGGGCCTTATAGAGCTCGAGAGGTTTGTGAGTTTCTCATGCACAAAGCTGATAGGGTGTTGTGGTGCAAGGTTATTTGAGGGGGCCTTTCTATTCCTCGACATGCTTTTATCACTTGGTTGAAGGTTCATGATCGGTTACCTACAAAAAGCAGGATGTTGTCTTGGGGTTTCCATGTTGAAGCTGCTTGCTTGCTCTGTAGAAACGACCTGAAGACTCGTGATCACTTATTCTAGGAATGTTCCTTTGCAGCTTAAATTTGGGACAATTTTTCTAGCGTCTAGGATTGATGTCTTTTTTAGTGGATGGATGGAATTTTTGGTATGAATCCAACATCATGGTAAGGAAAGATCTCTGCTCGCCACTATTCTCTGTTTGACTTAGGGAAGCTTTGCGTATTATGTGTGGCAAAAACGTAATGAGCGAGTGCATGGTAAAAGACCTAAATAAGCTATGGATATTTTTCTCTGATTAAAAAAGATGCTCGAATGAGACTTAGTGATTGTACTAAATTAATTGACTTGGACCCCTTTTTATTTTTTGAATAGTGTTTCTAACTTTGTTGTTATAGTTTGGGAATTTCTGTGTGACTTATTTTTATTTTATATAGATGTATGATGTTATTGGTTTGTATGAAGGTTTTTTAGATGAATAAAACAAATATTTATCCCAAAAAAAAATTGTGCCTTGAGAAAAATTGTGCCTTGATTTTATATAGATGTATGATGTTATTGGTTTGTAATGGATTAGAGATTGACCATTTAAAATTTTAGGTATCAAATTGAAAGAAAAACCTCTAAATACTAAAATAATAATCAAATAACTTTAGATATTAAAATAACATATAACCCTTTTACTTATTTCAACTGAATTTTTCTACCGTTTCATTGAATCTTTAATCTTTGGGATTGGCGAACCGGACGCATCATTGATTTCATGTCCAATCTAATTTTCCAACGCTGTAAAATGTAAAAGATAGTACTATTTAGAAATAAAATAAAAGCACCCACCATTTAAGATGACTTGTTAAATTAAAAGTAGGAAGCATAAGTTAAGATGCGATGAATAGTTGTACTAAATAATGCAATATTGTTGTATTTTTAAAGACATGTACGTAGGTGGTAGTAATTTATTGTAAAAAAAAGAAAAACAACAAAATAACCCTGAAATAACGAAAGAGAGAAGCAAAGATTTGAACGGGAAAGCAGATGAGACTTCATTTCATTCACCATTATTATTTATCTTCAAAAGCCTGCCCAACAAGAAACTAGATCAAACCCCACCCTTCATAGCTTTAGCTAACTCTTTAAACCCAGCCCCTTCATTTATTTTTTGCTTTATATACTGAGAGAAAAGTAAGCTTTTTTTTTAGTTCTCTTTCTCAGTTGATTTCTTTTCTTTTTTTGGTTTTTGATTCTTGAGAGAAGGTGGTTGTTTAAGTTTTGATTCTTGGATTTTGTATTGTTTTGGTTGAGTTGAGAGGATTTCGGAAAGGAAAAGATAGAGAATGTGGGATCTTAATGACTGTGTCGATGAATCCGGGGGGTGTCCGTCGCGGAAAACTTCCCATGACGGAGAGGAAGATAAGGGTAAACGGGTCGGATCCATGTCGAATTCGAGTTCGTCGGCCGTGGTGATCGAGGATGGATCGGAGGAAGAAGATGGGGAGAGAGTTAAAACGGGTTTGAATAAGAAACAAAACAAGATTTTTGGATTCTCGATTCTTCACCGTGAAGGAGAAGAGGAGGAGGAGGAGGAGGAACCCATGGAGAGCGATGATCCGACTCCGGTAACCCGGCAGTTGTTCCCACTCGAAGAAGAAGACCCGGAAATTGTGGGCGGAACCGAACCCGAGTTCCCTCGGGCTCACTGGGTCGGTGTCAAATTCTGCCAATCGGAGCCCCATGTCCCCAGCGGAAAATCCGTTGAATCTTCACGGCCGATGAAGAAAAACCGGCGAGGACCGAGGTCGAGAAGCTCTGAGTATAGAGGCGTTACCTTTTATAGAAGAACCGGCCGATGGGAGTCTCATATTTGGTTAGTTTCTCATTTTTATTACAATAAAAAGCCTTGTTCCGAAACCAATAACAAATTTTAAGGTTGTTCTTTTGTTTTGTCATTTAACGGACAGGGATTGTGGAAAACAAGTTTATTTAGGTTTGTCTGATTGTCTCTTTTTATTATTTTATTTCATTTTTCAGATAATATATTTTTTTAAATTATTATTTATTTTATTTTCTGACGGATGTGATTTTATAGGTGGATTCGACGCAGCCCATGCAGCTGCTCGGTAATAAATATTTTTCATTGCAAAATGATTAAAAAAATAGAATTAAACAAGTTTTTTAAAGAAAAAAAATCCCCTTTTCAATTTCTTTCAGAGCATACGATAGAGCAGCCATAAAGTTTAGGGGAGTTGAAGCTGACATTAATTTCAGTATTGTAGATTACGAGGAAGACTTAAAACAGGTTTGAGAGCAAAATTCGACTTCGATTTGGATGATCAGCCGAATTTTAATATGTTTTGTTCTGGTGTAACAGATGAAAAATCTAACGAAGGAAGAATTTGTACACGTACTTCGCCGGCAAAGCACTGGATCTCCTAGAGGAAGCTCCAAATACAGAGGAGTCACCTTGCACAAGTGTGGAAGATGGGAAGCTAGGCTCGGCCAATTTCTAGGCAAAAAGTAACGTTATTCGAACCTCGGATTGTTATTCAACTGAAAACTAAATATTAAAGACCTTATTTTTATTTGAGATCGATTAATTCGCCGAATGATCAAAGATACTTATGTTGTTCCATCAATTCTCTTTTACAGACACGTTTATTTAGGCTTGTTCGACACCGAGATCGAAGCAGCAAGGTGTGTGTCTTTACATTTTTCTGGTCTTCTTTTAGTTTTGATTTTTGAATTTGATGCAAATGGTGGATTTTCCCTTTTTTTTGCAGGGCTTACGACAAAGCTGCAATTAAGTGCAATGGCAAAGATGCCGTCACCAACTTTGATCCCAGCATCTACGACAACGAGCTCAACAATGGTGGTTAGTAAAATTTTCCCATTCAATCCCTGAAAATGAGTTTTCATATTTTTCTTGTGTATTCTTATTGTTTAGAAACTCCTGGCAATGCTGGAGATCACAATCTTGATTTGAGCTTGGGGAATTCAATCTCAAAGCCAAGTAATCCGGAATCCGGTAACGATAAACAAAGTTTGCCACCCGAAAACGATCAGCGCTCTCCGGGATTTAGGCTTAAGGTACTATTTTAGTACGTTACTCGGATTCGTGTACAAGTGATCGAAATAGACATGTTTACTTTTTATTTTGTTGATTGTGTAGCAGCCAATTCTGCAGCAAGAACAGGCTTGTAGAAGCGACGATCCTCATCGAAGATCGGACAGACACTTACAATCTCCAGTCTCGATTACGTCCAATGAAATGCTAAGATACGGACAGTTGAGAAGACCTGAAGAGAGCCCCAGGTTTCATATTCGTCCTCCGAACGTTGTCAATCCATCGACTTATCAGGTTTGTGTTCATAACTATTTTACTCAGTCGGGATATAAGTGTCGGATACGAACTAAACTTGTGTAACTGTTTTAGAATCAATTTGCAAGCAACAGCAACGGAGTCCGAATCGGGAGTGATCTCTCGCTTTCAACAGGTTCTCAACAACGGCAACCGGGTCCTCACCGATTGATTGCAAATGCAGCAGCATCATCAGGATTCCCTATGCAGATCAAACCAACTCACCAAACATGGCAGCAGAGAAATAGGCTCCATTCTTTCATGACACCCTCCCGACATATCTAATAGAAACATGTTGCCAATACATTCTCATTAATTCAAATCTTGTTTGTCTGTTTTTTTTAAAGTATGCGAAGATCTATGTTCACACGTGTTTTTCGATATATTTATTTAAACAAATTCAATAGCTAATTTTTCACGTTATGTTAATTTATATAAAAAACGTCAACTACAAATTTTAAAATTATTTCATATCGAAAACATTTGAACAAAAAAACAGTCAATCAAAGGGAAAGGCAAAACAAGAAATTCCTGGAAATAAAGTTTAAATCTTGGGAATATGAATGGTAACACCATCATTTGGTATTGCCTTGTATTAGCTTTCTCGAACAAAATCAATCAGCAGACATGGGCAATAATGGTGAGAGGGACTTCTCATCTTCACCTCTCATTGCTTTCAAAAGACTTTTATATGATATAAAATAAATAAAAATTAAAAAATTGAACGGTTTAGAAATTTCAAGATTTTAAATTTGGGTCGTACCTTATATAAAATTATGTGTTTTTAGTCTAAATTTATGGTGGTTTAAGTATCATAATTCCGATATATTCTAATTATTAGTCCAGTCATGCAAATTAGAGACTAATCATACGACTATTAGTTAGTTTATATAAATTTGGGTCCTACCTTATATCGCGATTATCGCATCAATAATTCGTAACTTATAATAACTTGAATGACCAATTAGTAATATTTTAAACTCAAGTAACCCAACTAAAATCATATTAATAATCGGTTGACAGCCTGTAAAATAAAATAATTCACCCTAGTTGTTTGTTTTAAGTATAAAATCTAAATCTAAATTTCTAACCCTAAAATTATAAGGCTTTATATCTAACCTATGCATACATGCATAGGTTAAGGGTCATTTAAGAGATTGGATTAAATACAATATTCTATTAAAAAAACTCTATCAATCAATGTGTTACAAAACTCTAAAAGGTTCCATTGAAAAAAAAAATCATTTAATGTGTTAGGGTTTAGTGTTTATGATTTATGTTTTAGTGTTTATGGTTTTAGGGTTAGTGTTTAGTAATACATTGTATGAGTTTTTCTCAATATAATCTTTTAGGGTTTTGTAATGCATTGAATGATAGAGTTTTTGTCAATGGAATCTTATATTTAATCCAAACTCTTAAATAACCCTTAACCTATGCATGTATGCATAGGTTAGACAAAGCCAAATTATAAATTCTAAAATCTAAAATCTAATTAAGTATCTAAAGTATACTTTCTAAAAGTTCATACCTGACATGAAAGCTTTTGAAAAGAACAATAAATTATAAAATCAAAATATCTAATCCTAAATTTATAAATTTCAAACCAAAAATTTTAATTTTAAACCTTAAACAATAACTCTAAAATCTAAACTCATAAGTCTCTTAAACCCTATAAACTAAAATAGACAAAAACTAAAGTTTACATTGTTGTTTTAATTACTATTGTAAAACAAAATAATTCGTATTTGTTTTTTAAAAAGTTAATAAATTAATCTCATACGATACTTTTAAAAAAATGTATATCCATTTATTGGCCTAGTAGCTAAGGATGTTTATATTGTCTCATTTTGTATAAGTTCGAATTCGGTATGAGAATGTAATATTTCTCTATTTAATAAAAAAAGTATATATGAGCAAGCACATTTGGCCGGTTGGCCAAGCTGCTTATCTTTGTTTCCTCACATTCCCTTAGGTCATGGGTTCTATACCCACTATGAGCACTCTTTTTCCTTCGCCTAGAGTCCCTCATCCCCTCCCCTCTAGGTAGGATTAGATTTAAGATTTGTAAAAAAAAATGTATATTAATTGTCACTATATATATGGTAATTATTTGATTCATTGTCAGTGATTTTTTTTCTTTCCACAATCAGGCTTCTAAAGTTGTCACATGTCCCTTTTAGGGGCACTAAACCATAAACTATAAAATCTATTCTCAAACCTTGAAATCTAACCACAAACACTAAGCCTTAAGCCCTAACATCTAAACCTTAAAACTAGGCACTTATAGAAACAAGTTTTTCACCGCCAATATATTGAATCTCATATATATAGGGTAATTATTCCATGCACTGGTGATGGAAACGAAATGTTTTCATAAGTCCCTTGGTTTTAGGTTTTAGGTACTTCGTTTGAAGTTTAGGGTTTATGGATTTAAGTTTATGTGTTTTGAATTTAGGGTTTGTGGTTAGAATATATAGTTTATGGTTAAAATTCAGAGTTTATATGTTTAAACCTAAATCTCTAACCATATTACCCTAATACCTAAAAACCCTAAATTCTAACACTAAATCTTAAATTCTAACCATAAATCATAAATTCTAAACCACTAAATATAGACTCATAAACCTTAAATATTAAATTGAATCCCTAAACCTTAAAATTAACGCGGTTATAGAAATCTTTTTCTCACCATCCTAATTTTTGACCTAATTGTTCTTCTGATGATCGATTCAATTTCTGATCAAATAGATATGCCTTGGTTATATTTCATGTCTTCAACAAGTTTAGTAATGAGCATAACGACCCTATTGTTCTGATGGAGAGAAGAACCTATGATTAGCTTTTCAGGAATTTTTTAAACGAACAATTTCAACGAAATCTTTCAATTTCTTATTTTACTATGTTCAACTCTATGTATTTCTCTATTTGTAGAGTATATTAAATGTACATAAAGAGTTTTTGTTATTCGTATTAGTATCTACTCTAGGATAAATATTTCTATGCAGTGCTAACAATTTGCATAAAATATTTTTTTTCATATATATCATGTTTTTTGAATAATATTTTATTATTTTTTGGATCGTGACAATTTTAAATGGCCATTATGCGTATTTAATATTTTTTAATATATTTTATTTTATTTTTGTAATAAGAAGTAAAGAAATAAATGACATTATGTGGATTTAAAGGCTATTTTAGGTATATATTTTTCTTTAATTTTTCTTCTTTCTTTTTTACATGAAGACGTATTAATTATATTTATACGAATGTATTGATTATATTTTTATTTTTATTTATACATTGTACTAATAATATTTAATCATATGAATGTATTACTTATGTTTATAACTGGAAAAATCGTAAAATTATGTCTAATCTAAATTCAATGGATTGAAATTATTTTATGTACCCCGATCAAAATTGTGCCACCATTTGAGGCTCAAAATTACCAAAATTAATAAAAATGCAGTAAAAGATATTTTTCAATTTGGGGGCATAAGGGGTATGAAACACAAGAAATGGTACTAAAGAGAAACTAAAATGAGCAATGAAATGATGGAAAAGGAGCTTCCTTGCCAAATGTTGCAAAAATAATTGGCCATCTCTCTCTCTCTCCAACCAATAATACAATGAAAAATAACTCCTATATATATATATATAAACTATTTATTTCTTAACTGACTTTGAAGATCGGTCTATGTTCCAAATAATTGTCTTTTATTTGAGACCATACACATATGTATAACTACATTAATGTCTTGTTCCTTTCACAACCTAACAAGTTTTTGAGACATCAATAACTCATCCATCTTCATTTTTAATTCCATTCATTTGTATTTTAATGTGGGTATTTGTTAACCAATTTCCTAAAAGTGCTTTTTATTATTAATAATAATTAAATTATTTATCATTGCTTAGGAGTTATTTTTGGTATAGTTCATGTCCATTTTATAGTTCATGTTCGAGATTCATGACTCTACCTCCTAATAATGTCATCTCTAAAGTTCGAACTCGAGCTCTCTCCTCGAGAGAGCAATGTGTCTTGTCATTACAGCCAACACTTGTTGGTATTGCTTAAGAATTTTTATTAGTTTGGCAAGATTGTTTAGGGTTTGCAAAGATAATAAATTGAGTTTCTCGAGTTAAATCAAGGTCTAATGATATTTTGCCCCTTGAACATTAAAAAAAGTTACTTTGGTTTTTTATATTTTTTTTCTATTTTAATCCTCAAGTTTTTTTTTGTTAAATTAAACCAATTGACTAAAAAATAATATAAAGCTAACATCAATTATTTTATCATTCTATTTAGGGATGGGCATTTTACCTGACTTGGTCGGATTTCGACCCAACCCGGCCCGATCGGGTCAGATTTTTTAATAAAAAAATTGTGTTCATGTTGGGTCGGGTTGAGTTTTTATTAAAGGTGAAGTCAGGTTCGGGTTTGGGTGGAAAAATATCTGACCTGACCCGGGACTAATTGTGTAATTTTCCCCTAAATTTTTAGGGATATTTATTTTATGATTAAGTCCCATAAAATTATTTTTTTACAATTAGGTCCCTAAAATTATTTTTATATTTATGTGGAATTGGGTCGGGATCAGGTTTAGTGTATTTATTTTTGGGTCGGGTCAGATTTTTTTAAAAATACGTTTGGTCGGGTTCAGTTTAGGGTATTTATTTTCGAGTTGGGTTTGAGTAGGCCAAAACCTGACCAATGCCTATCCCTAATTCTATCAATGTCAACATTAGTTGTTTTTTCCTTTAGCATAAAAAATTTAAAAAATAAAAACGATATTTAAAATGATAAAATCAAAAATTCAAAATTGATTAAAAATATTTAAAATGTAAAAAGAGGCAAAAACATAGTTCATGTCGGTTTAATATGTTTATTATTTTTTTCCCATCAATTGGTTCAATCTGATAAAAGAAAATAAAATTTTTAAATATTAAAGAGATAAAAAATATATTTAAGGATTAAAATGACTTTTTTAGTATCATTAGGCCTTAAATCGAGTTTAAAAGAAAATAAATGTCACAACCTCGTCCGTGAATAGATACTTAATAAGATTACCCTATCTCTCTGACAAAGAAATTAAATGCCGACCCTACATTATAATTTTGTTCACGTCTCTTCAATAATGGTGGAAAAAATTAATATGTGACTTTATTTTCTCTACCCCTATTGTACAAGTAATAACTTCAAAGTTAAAAACATTTTACCTAATGAAATGGTTATTTTAGATGATGTAATTATGGCGATTTTGAGGAATTTTTTATGAAACGTGGGAGTTTCTATGTTTGAGTTTAGGGTGGGTATTCGATCGAATCGAGTTGAGTATTTTTTTAGTTAGTTGAGTTGACGAGTCATATTTTATAACTCAAATTTTTTTTTTCGAGTCGAGTTTATAAAATTTAGCTTGAGCCGAATTGTTCGAGTGTCTGTTCAAATTTAGTTGTAAATGTTTATAATGTTATGGTATTGATTGGTTTCAATTTAAACGACTTTTTATATCCATGTAGTATGTATCAGACAGATTCGAGAGACTCTACTCAAAATTGAAAATCAATCTACCAATTACTAAAAAAATTTAGTTATTCGAGTCTCATTTTATCTCAAATTTTATTTAAAATTTTTCGAGTCAAATCAAATCGAAAAATTCAACTTTTTTTAATCAAGTTTTGCTCATTCATATTCGAATTGGATAAAATCATAAGGACAACAAACCTATTTCATGGACTATTTAACATAGTTCTATTTGTAAAACTCAAACCCTAAACCTGTTGTTAAACTAATTCAGCACCAATAAATTAAGGAAAATACTTTGATACACAAGCTTGTGTAAACTTTAGCTTACACAAGTCTTTCAATTTTAGGGTTTAGGGTTTTATGTTAGGGTTTATGGTTTAGTGTATAGGGTGTAGAATTTAAGGTTTATGGTTAGAATTTAGAGTTTAGGGTATAGGGTTTAAGTTTTAGGGTGCTAGGGTTTGGAATTTAGGCTTTAAATTTTATAGAAAGTTGTGTAATTTTTTTACACGTATCAAAATATAACCCATAAATTAATCCGAACGCTTAATGGTGATTTTGAGATTTTAATATTACTATCTATAAACAACCTCAACATTCAATATATCAACTATAAGGTAGTTCTATGCATGAATGCAAAATAAGATGTTGAATCAGTCCAAACAAAAACAATAAAAAAGTTACTTTAACTTGCTAAGACCACATTTTATTTGGAAAATTTAGTATTTTCCATAAACTATAACCCCATATGTTTTAGAATTGAATTTCATATGATTTTTCTTATTCCAAGGAAAATGAGTACATATCGGTGAGAATGTATATTGATTTAAGGGTAAAATATCCCTAAATTTTAATTGGTACAAATTAATTGTTTTAGTTTGGTGTGAAACAATTTTAATAGTTTAGTTTGGGATTTTGATAGGTTCGAGTCTCATCTAGTGTAAATTATAAATTTAAACACCCACTTTATGAGTGCGAAAACAATAAAAAGTATTTGAAGATAAGAAGTGAAAATAATAAAAATATTTTTTAAAAAATGAAAGATAACGAGTTATTCTATGGCTAAAAATGAGTGCTTACAATTATATGTACAGACTACAATTTTTTTAAAATGAATTTATTTTTAATTAAAGAAGCATGGGTGGGAGGGAAACTATTGGAAAACACTATAGGAATTTATTTGTGAAGGAAAGTGAGAATGAAAATTATTTGGGGAGGGTAATTTTATAAATTTTAGGGTAAATTATATAAATAGTCCCTAAATTTTTAAGACACTTATATTTTAGTCAAAAGACTTTTAAAACTTGCAATACAATTACTGAAATTTTAATTTGTTTTCATTACGGTCATTCATTTCAGTTGTAGTTAGAAACAACTGACGTTCTTGTCATCGAAGACTAGAAAGATTGGATAAATTGCGAATCCGATCGACAAGAGTTGCAAAAGTGGATAATGTTATCATGCAACATCTTCAATCCTTAGACTTTCAGAGATGCCACAAAGTTGAAGGCTTTGCCACCCTTCCTTCTTGGATTGACAATCCTAAAGTAACTGAGATTGTTCGGTGCCACCCAATACTCTAAACCTTAATCCTAAACTCTAATTTTAACCATAAATCATAAACTTAATTCTTTAGTGTAAAGACATAAATAAGAGCACAAAAAATGGCAGAAAATTTCTACTTGGGATACATATAAATACACAAAGCAAACTACTTTTGATTATGAAATTTATATTTCATTGTTTTCTTATAGAATATCGATGTCAATTATGTAGAATTTTTTTATTTTAAAAAATCTCGTTAGACAGTCATTAGTCTTTTAATGCATACTCGGATCAATAAAAATGTCGTATCTTAACTAATCCACTTATTATTTTTTTTGAATAGTCTTAAGGTGATTACAAGGTAGCATTTGTTTATAGATACTCTTAACCCTTTGACAAGCACATACACCTTGCAGACAAAGCGATTTGAACCCGAGTCTTCTAGGATGAATATCATCCACTTTTCTACCAGACCACTAGTTGGGTTCAACTAATCCACTTATTGAAAAGTATTTTTTAAGATACAATAATTAAATGAAATTTAACTAAATTTTTGGTGATTGTAAGTGTAATTACCCTTAGAAAATATTAAATGATCATTTTTATGCGAAATCTACATGCATCGTGTGTAGAAACTTTGAAGAAACAAGGTTATCTGTTACAAAAATATTGGTGATGGACTTTATGAGAGAATTTTTTGAATTGTGGCCTATTAAATAGTCTGGGATTTCTAATAGTACTACAGAAAAATGAGTGTTTTGCGGCATTTTTTTTACCTTTAGTGGCATTTTTTAGCGCCGCAAGAAACTCTTGCGGCGTAAAGAAAAGCGCCGCAAAAAGTGTCAGAGAAACCTGCGCCGCAGAAGTTCGTGGCGTTTATGTTTCAAAAACGCCGCTAAAGATCATGTTCTATAGTGGCGTTTGAAATTTCAAACGCCGCTAATGTCAAATTTATAGTGGCGCTTTCTGTATAAACGTCGTAAAATGTCAAAGGTTTTTTGCGGCATTTTTACCTGAAAGCGCCACAATAAATCTCGTTCTTTAGCAGCATTTTGTATCATAAACGCCGCTATTACCTTTTCTATAGTGGCGTTTTAGGAAAAATGCCGCAATATGTATTTAGTTTATTTGATTTTTAGTGGCGTTTTTTCGGTAAACGTCGCTAAACCTACTGATTTGCCAATAATCATTTTTAAATTATATACTATCCAAATTCAACCAGTAACAATATCAAATAACAACAAATTTAAAAAATAATTACAAAAATTAAGTAGAAGTATTTAACAACAAAAATAAATTCAGGTCTAGAACATTAAAGTGAAATATAGTTCAACGTTAAAGTGAAATAAATTCAAGTCTACAACATTAGAGTGAAATATAGTTCAACTTTAAAGTGAAATTAATTAAAGTCTACAACATGAACGAACCTAAAATAAATTAAGATGGTGGATTCTTTGTTTGGTTCTACTTTAACATCGCCATCATTTCTTAAAATTGTTTTTGGAGAATCTGATATGTTGCTTCCCTCTCTGCTTCTCTCGCTGCTCTCTTGGCTTCTCTCTCATCTTCTCTCGCTTCTACCTCAGCTTGAAATTGACTTAACTGTTATTTTAAACGATTAACTTCTGTCTGAGAAGATTGGCTCTGTGATGGCAAGTACTGAGACGAGTTAAATCTAAAATATTTTGTTGGGGTAACGAATGATCTTTGGCAGCGAACCCGACCATATCTTTCAGGACCCAAAACATTAGCAATAACTTGATTTTCGATTTCATCCACATTAGCAGAACCATGAGTTGAAGCCGTAGCTTCATACTCCGTCATTTTTTCCTTCAATTTTGCCTGGTAATCAAAAATATATAACGAATTCAAACATTATTTAAAATAAAAATGCTATACTATTGATATAAATATAACATAATTCAGATTTTCTATCCAATGAATATACCATAATTTCTGCAGCTTCAAGAGTCATAGGAGAGCCATCTTTTTTTATGTGTGTAATGTCAATGTGCTTTATCCATCCAACGCTAATGCCAGTTGTAACTTGATACAACGTATAATATAAATTAATACTTACGAAAATGAAATACATTAAAAAAGAATCAATAATTAAAAAATCAATACATCGTCATTAGCTATACGAGCAAAACTCTCTGACCCGGCTGTGTGAGTAAACTTCTATTGTTGTCTGCTAGCAACTCCAATGCGCTATCGATCATACAATTTAAAATTTGCATTACGTATAAAGCCAATATGATAACGACATAGTATTATTTTTTTAAAGTGCATCGATCATACCTCTCATTTCGTTGAACTCCAAAACCTGATTGCATCTTCCCATTGATACCGGAGTTCTTGGTGGGACATTTTGAAGCTTCTCTTGAAGGCTAAGATTATTTTTGAAATATGTCTTTTTCAAGAAGCTCTTATGGCCTCTCCATTTTTTCCTAACGCATGCTTCACATAATGGTATGAAACCTCTAAAGAAAATTTATCCTACAAATTACACAATCAAAGTAAACATAAATATTACTATTTAACTGTAATGGATTAGTTATTACAAGGACATTATTACCTTAACAAGATCCAGAGCTTGATTTTTGTTACTATTCGGCATCTAACGCCATGACTCATAATTGATCGGCAAAATTGAAGCATTGCGTGCAACAATGCCTAAGTAACTGGCCAGAACTCCTGCTTCTGCCCCAATAGGTTGGGCCGACATTGTTTCTTGAAACTTTCACGCGTTCCCTAGTAGAAAGATCGTATAATTCCGTCAATGTCGTGCGCCCTCTAGTCTTGTGCCTTCGACCATTTCCTTCTATGTATGAAATAATTCAATAAAATTTTTAAAAGCAAGTCAATAATAACAAACATCTAACATTCAAATAAAGTGCGGAACATTACCTTCAGTTTCTACATTTTCAACTGTTTCCGGAACTTGTGAAGATCCAACACCAGACAAATCATCATTATTTGTTACTTTCTCCGCTTGAGGAACTTGAACAATTCGCAGATCACTTAATTTCCTCCTAGGCATAACACCTGCAATAAACCAAAAATAATTTTAGTAACTAGCGGCAACAATACTATTAATGTATGTATTCGACAAGTTAAAAGGGATAATATTATTAAATTAATAAGTTAAGATAAAAATCTTACTACATTGTTATGCAATCAGTTTTCATTAAAATCTTCATCCATGTTCTCCCGAACCCATTGGAATTGTGAACTAGAACTAGTGTGATTGTTCCATCTAAGTTTTGTACTGCAAAAGGCAAAGTTTCTGATATTGTTTCAATGTCATCTCTACTTTCATCTCCGATGTCTATCAAGTCTCTAGGGGTGCTACGGAGTACAACATACCAACCCTCTTTCACTGGATCATGGGAATAAAAAACTTGTTTAACTTGAGAAGGAAATACATATGGTTTGTCCATCAATTGTTGACCTGTGTGAATTAATCGAGAGAAGTTCACCATTGTAAAACCAAATTGATCTCTTTTAATGCCTCGAGTAGTATTTACATTAGCCCAGTCACAGCGAAATAACACAACCTTTCGTTTGCAATAATAATCCAAATCAATAATGTCTGTAAGAATTCTATAATATTCTACATCTCCCTCCACATGATGATTGTCCCTAGCACTAGCATAACTTGTAGTTGAAGAAGTAACAACTACTCTACAATTTCGTGGCCTCCTTAATCTTTCCCTAGATTTTGTGTGGAATCTAAACTCGTTAATGAGAAAGGCATTATATCTCGTAACAATTATATTCGAACCTTGACAGAGCCATTTAACCTCTTCACTAACTTCTCTCCCACCCCAAACCTATTACACGTAAAAAGTGGATTAATTAGCATTTATATTGATATATTAAAAAAAGAACAGTTATACATTAGGTACGTGTTGTACAAATATTTAGTTGTTTACCGTTTTCCCTAACCATTCATGAAAAGTTTCTATAAATAACTTATGAATCTCTCGTTGATGTAATCTTCGGGAGCGTACACTAGATTGCAACTCTTCTTTAAACTCACTATAAAGTAGGTTACGTGGTTAAAGAATAAGAAATATAAAAATGAATTGAATACATAATGATTTATATAAACTTACGTGCGTAAAGGCTCTATTGAGTCATGATGGAAAAGAACATATCGATGTGCTTGTACCTAAAACTTATCATCTAACTGTGCAATTTCAACTTTGCCTAGTGGATCACCATAACTTCCAAACAAATAAGTCTCAGCCAAGTTATTAGTACTGCACACTTCATTTCTACTTGGTCTATTAAATCTCGTTTCAACATCTTCTAAATATCTTGAGCAAAAAGTCAGACACTCCTCTGCTAAATACCCTTCAGCAATTGATCATTCCAGATAACGTTTATTACGAAAATAATACTTCAACTTGCACAATAACCTAGACACGCAATAAACACAACATTATATAAATAGTTGTAATTAAAAAAATTCATTAGTGATTGAATACATATTAAACAATTTACACATTTCTATAGGATACATCCAGTGATAAAAATCGGTCCACCAGCTTTAGCTTCGTGAGGGAGATGAACCAACAAGTGCACCATAATTGTGAAGAATGAAGGTGGAAATATCTTCTTCAGGTTGCATGAAGTCAAGGCGACTCGATCTTGCAGTTTCTTAAGTTCGTCAACCATAAGAACTTTCCCACAAATAGCTTTCATTATATTAGAAAGTTCAATTATACAAGATGTCACCTCATTTGACATACAACCACGTAATGCATATGGCATTAAATCTTGCATCAATATGTGATAATCATGTGACTTTAGAGAATAAAGTCTTTGATCTTTAACACTAACACATCGCGATATATTTGATGCATACCCATCTGGGACCTTTATATCTTTCAACATCGTGCAAACCACTTCTTTTTCTTTCTTCGACATCATAAAATTAGAAGGCGATAACGAAAATTTTCCATTAGAAAGTTCATGAGGATAAAGATCATGCCGAATTTCGATGTCAACTAAGTTAAGCCAACTCTTTAGATTGTCTTTAGATTTTCCATCGACATTGAGAATAGTCCCGATAATATTTTCACAAACATTCTTCTCAATGCGCATAACATCAAGATTATGTCTCAAAATGTTATGCTTCCAATAAGGCAACTAGAAGAAAATACTTCTCTTTTTCCACAACTCTGCCTCATTTGGATCATCCTCATCAGAATCATCATCACTAATCTACCCAACCTCACGGCCATACACATCTTTTATCTTTTTCTTTGATCGTGGGTTCGGTGGTTGGCTCGTCTTTCCATAAGTGAACTTGATATGTTGCAACATCGACAAGATATCAGACCCAATTGTTTGCTCAGGAGCTTTTCTAAACTCTCCAGTACCATCAAACATATTCTTTTCATATCTAAATCTATGATTTTTATCTAACCAGCGACAATGTCCCATGTAAGGGAACTTATTTCCATTATACAACCACTTCGAACATGTCTGTGCAGCACAATAAGGACAAGCATAACGACCTTTGGTACTCCACCCAGATAAATTTGCATAAGCAGGGAAATCATTAATAGTCCACAATAAAGCTACACGCAAATTAAAATTATCCTTGTTCAACACATCATATGTTTTGACACCCACCCATAATTGTTTTAACTCTTCAATAAGAGGTTGCATGTAGATGTCAATATCATTTTCGGGACCTTTCTCACCGGGAATTATCATGGATAAGATAAAGGATTATTGTTTCATGCAAATCCACAGGGGCAAATTGTAGGGAACAAGCAGAACATGCCAAGTACTATAAGAAGTACTCATAATTTTAAAAGGATTAAACCCATCAAATGCAAGACCGAGCCTGGCATTTCGAGAATCTCCTGCAAAACTTGGAAATTTTTGGTCAAATGACTTCTAAGCTAAACAATCTGCAGGATGCCTTAATAATCCATCATCGGTTCGTCCATCATGATGCCACCTCATAGACTAAGCAATCTTTGAAGACATAAAAAAGTCTTTGAAGCCTAGGTATTAGAGGAAAATATCGCAGAATCTTTACTGGCTTCTTTCTTGATCGTGCTTCAAATTCGTCCTCACTTGCATTTTTTGTGTCCCCATTCATCCACCGAGATTTACCACATACATGACAAGAATCCTAATTTTTTCGATCACCCCAATATAACATACAATCATTCGGGCAACTATGGATTTTCTTATAACCAAGGTTCAAATCTTTTATCATTTTCTTCATATTTTTGCCGAATTGAGGAATTTTTGCAGAAGGAAACATTTCTCTCAAAAACTCTAATAACTGTGTAAAAGAGTTATCCGTCCACCCTCCTTAGCATTTTAAGTGGAAAAGACGAATGCAAAATGAGAGTTTTGAATATTTTAACCCCTCATAAAGTGGTTCATTCATTTTATTAAGCAAATTGTAAAACTTTGCAGCTTTTTTCATTTGGCTCTTCATCACATCCACTTATTCTCATATCTGTGAAATCATTAACACCAATATCACAATCGTCTTCTCTAACAGATTGATGATAATCGTGCATATTAAATGCATCTCACAACATGCTCTCCATATCATCTTCTCTAAGAGATCGATGATGAGAATTAGGAGGATAAGTCGGATTACTCGTGGAAGAACCACTACGAGGTGTCAACTCTCCGTGGAATACCCATTTTTTATAGCCCAAAACAAAGCCAGAAACAATTAGATGTTCGTGTACAACTTCACGAATGTGCCAATTAATATTAGCACACTGCATACAAGGGCAAAGAATCATATTCTCTTGGCTTGCATTCGCAAAAGCAAAATTTATAAAAGTTTCTACTCCATTTCGATAGTCGGCGTTTACCCTTGACAAATTCATCCAACTCCTAACCATTTTGTAGTTCTGTAATATTCATTTCCAATGTTAATTGCTAATACTCTAGATTCAAATTTATTTTTTTAAATTGATAATTGTAGATAAAAAATTAAAAGTCTGCAAAGTTAAACCTCATAGACTAAGCAATCTTTGAAGACATAAAAAAGTCTTTGAAGCCTAGGTATTAGAGGAAAATATCGCAGAATCTTTACTGGCTTCTTTCTTGATCGTGCTTCAAATTCGTCCTCACTTGCATTTTTTGTGTCCCCATTCATCCACCGAGATTTACCACATACATGACAAGAATCCTAATTTTTTTCGATCACCCCAATATAACATGCAATCATTCGGGCAACTATGGATTTTCTAATAACCAAGGTTCAAATCTTTTATCATTTTCTTCATATTTTTGCCGAATTGAGGAATTTTTGCAGAAGGAAACATTTCTCTCAAAAACTCTAATAACTGTGTAAAAGAGTTATCCGTCCACCCTCCTTAGCATTTTAAGTGGAAAAGACGAATGCAAAAGGAGAGTTTTGAATATTTTGACCCCTCATAAAGTGGTTCATTCATTTTATTAAGCAAATTGTAAAACTTTGCAGCTTTTTCATTTGGCTCTTCATCACATCCACTTATTCCCATATCTGTGAAATCATTAACACCAATATCACAATCGTCTTCTCTAACAGATTGATGATAATCGTGCATATTAAATGCATCTCACAACATGCTCTCCATATCATCTTCTCTAAGAGATCGATGATGAGAATTAGGAGGATAAGTCGGATTACTCGTGGAAGAACCACTACGAGGTGTCAACTCTCGTGGAATACCCATTTTTATAGCCGAAACAAAGCCGAAACAATTAGATGTTCGTGTACAACTTCACGAATGTGCCAATTAATATTAGCACACTGCTTACAAGGGCAAAGAATCATATTCTCTTGGCTTGCATTCGCAAAAGCAAAATTTATAAAAGTTTCTACTCCATTTCGATAGTCGGCGTTTACCCTTGACAAATTCATCCAACTCCTAACCATTTTGTAGTTCTGTAATATTCATTTCCAATGTTAATTGCTAATACTCTAGATTCAAATTTATTTTTTTAAATTGATAATTGTAGATAAAAAATTAAAAGTCTGCAAAGTTAAACCTCATAGACTAAGCAATCTTTGAAGACATAAAAAAGTCTTTGAAGCTTAGGTATTAGAGGAAAATATCGCAGAATCTTTACTGGCTTCTTTCTTGATCGTGCTTCAAATTCGTCCTCACTTGCATTTTTTGTGTCCCCATTCATCCACCGAGATTTACCACATACATGACAAGAATCCTAATTTTTTCGATCACCCCAATATAACATGCAATCATTCGGGCAACTATGGATTTTCTAATAACCAAGGTTCAAATCTTTTATCATTTTTTCATATTTTTTTGCGAATTGAGGAATTTTTGCGAGAAGAAACATTTCTCTCAAAAACTCTAATAACTGTGTAAAACAGTTATCCGTCCACCCTCCTTAGCATTTTAAGTGGAAAAGACGAATGCAAAAGGAGAGTTTTGAATATTTTGACCCCTCATAAAGTGGTTCATTCATTTTATTAAGCAAATTGTAAAACTTTGCAGCTTTTCCATTTGGCTCTTCATCACATCCACTTATTCCCATATCTGTGAAATCATTAACACCAATATCACAATCGTCTTCTCTAACAGATTGATGATAATCGTGCATATTAAATGCATCTCACAACATGCTCTCCATATCATCTTCTCTAAGAGATCGATGATGAGAATTAGGAGGATAAGTCGGATTACTCGTGGAAGAACCACTACGAGGTGTCAACTCTCCGTGGAATACCTATTTTTTATAGCCCGAAACAAAGCCAGAAACAATTAGATGTTCGTGTACAACTTCACGAATGTGCCAATTAATATTAGCACACTGCTTACAAGGGCAAAGAATCATATTCTCTTGGCTTGCATTCGCAAAAGCAAAATTTATAAAAGTTTCTACTCCATTTCGATAGTCGGCGTTTACCCTTGACAAATTCATCCAACTCCTAACCATTTTGTAGTTCTGTAATATTCATTTCCAATGTTAATTGCTAATACTCTAGATTCAAATTTATTTTTTTAAATTGATAATTGTAGATAAAAAATTAAAAGTCTGCAAAGTTAAACCTAACATGGTGCGTATTGAAAGCACAAGAACAAAACATAGTATTAATAGTATAACAATAAGAACTTGAGCAAAACAGCCCTATCCTATTCAGAAAGTACTTAATCCTAATTTATGGTGTTAAATTTATGCAGATTGTTTTAAATTTATGGTTTTGAGTGGAACATTGTTTTAAATTTATGGTTTTGAGTGGAACATTGTTTACATTGAATTAGAAAAAACTACTTAATCCTAATTTGAAAGCATAAGAACAGAGCATAGCATTAATAGTATAACAATAAGACCTTGAGAAAAACAGTCATATCCCATTCGGAATGTAATGTCGCATGGATGATGGTGACTCTATAATATTGTAATAAAACAAATACATAAGACACCAAGTAACATGTTGGAAAAAATTCAAAAAAAAAGAATATTCTTTAATTAATTCTTTTATTTTATATAAAAAGGGGTTAGTCTTAATCCTTGTCTCAAACATCCCCATTATTCTGCATAATTGAGTTGTGGTCAGTTATCATTGTTAGACTCGGGAATAAATTGAGAACACAATACAACATAACACAAAAGGATAAAACTAGGCTGTTACGTGTCTATAATCAAGATTAAAGTTCAAAGAACATGGAGAAGGAAGATGTATTACTCGATTTATTGGCCGACTAATTTGGATCGAATTTTATAAAGGTTCAATATGAAGACCTTCTCCTTAACCTAGTTTTTTTCATACATAACAACAGATTCGAACCTCTGACCTTGCTTAAGTTAAGTATCTTGATCATTAAAATTACAAGTACTCTATTAAACATTGCTGTTTAATATGAAAATAGGATCTCTCAGGCAGTGAAGTACTATGTTGCTCCTACTTTGTCATGGATATGAAAATATGACCCTCGAAATCTATCGTAAAACTTAAACAAGACTAATTAACCGTACTGTATCGGAAATATAATCAATTGAAAACAAGAAAGCAACATTTAACTAAAACTTAAAACATAACAACACACACCTGCCTTGCGGGACTCTAGTTTTTCCCCTTGGGCTAAGCTTCAAGCTTTTTGTTATCCATCTACAAAAGAGAAGATCACAAACTTGAGAAATAACCAATAGCCATAACCACCAAAGCAGCATATAATAACACACACGGAAGTGCGCACGCATACAGATATATATTTGAATAGCTATTAGTAGAACAAACAAAATACATACCAATAAAACAACAGCTTGGTGAAAGTACCGAGAATCTGATCACCTATAGTTTTGCCCACAATGCCTAGCTCTGCTGGAGGTGATGAACACGCCCAGGTTCGACGAGGAGCACGAGTAGGAATGACGACGATTCTTGCTTGCTGGTGCACGACGGTCAACGGCGAGGAGCACAGCCAAGATCGATGGCTATGAGCAGAGCACGGCGAGGTTATATTTGAACGATAGATTAGGGGATTTTTGCATGATTGATTTGGGGATATGAAAGTCTGAGATTGAGAGGATATAATAGGCAAAACGGTGTGTTTTATCTTTTACCTATTGCGGCGTTTTTGAAACAAACACCACTAAAACAATACTATTGCAACGTTTTTAATATAAAATGCCGCTAACATGAAACTTATTGCGGCGTTTCCAACAATCGCCGCTAACACGACACCCTTTACAGCGTTTATAGTAAAAAACGCCACTAATATAGGACTTATTGCGGCGTTTTTATTAAAAACGCCACTAATTGTTTCTCTATGGCGGCGTTTGTCTCCCAAGCGCCACGAAGTTGGCCATTTTGTGGCGGTTGTCTTCTAAACGCCGTGATAAGTGAAATATTAGCGGTGTTTATTTAAAAAACGCCACGAAGCGCCGTTATATAACTAGTCTGGTGTAGTGTAAGGATGAATCGAGGGGCTGGAGGGGGCGGTCGTCTCCCATAAAAATTTAAAATTCGTATATGATTTAGAAAATTTTATGTATTTTCTATTAAAAATTTATTTTTACCTCCGTTAAACATTTATAAGTTTATCCCTAAAAATTTATAAGTTTGCCCCGCTAACATAAAATCATGTTTCGTACTTGCTTCTTAACAAATGTCATTGGATGTTGGATGCCCATGTTTGGTTTGCCCCTATATTTTGTTTAAGGTACTGTATCATAGAGTGCGGGGAGAATCTACCAAGAGAAAACTAAAACAATGGCTTCTAATGAGCTTGAAACCCTTATTTTAAGATATATAGAATAATTCTTTTAGCAATATGGCACTATTCAATTATTTTAACTTAACCTCAGAATTGATAAGATTTGTTTGAGCTAAGTTGAAGTTCAAATTAAGAATTCTTAATGCTAATTAAAAATAAAATTTAGATTAACTATGGTAAATTATTTGAGTCAACTAATATATATTCAAAATCATTTTTGTAAAATAACTCAAGCTGTTCAATTTAGATTCAATTATACAGTAAATTTATGGATGAGAGTTTTTTTTTTTTGGAATTGAGCTCAAGTAACTTAAAATTACAAATATCTTATTTTCATCCTTATTTTACAATTGGTAAAATTTTACACACTTATGTAAAATTGCACAAGTCTGCATATTTATACTATAAAACTCAAATTCTAAATTCTTAACCTTAATGTAACGACCTGAAAAACTCGGTTCAACGGACTAGCGTTGACCCAGGGATATGGACTCTATGATAGTCAAAAATTAA